>JAFBJZ010000375.1:1705000-2025000 GCA_016785225.1 Psettodes erumei
CTCATCAAGCTTATTTCGGTTTGGATACACGACCCGAAGGAGCCACCTGGGGAGGCCCACCGCCTTTGTCCGGCATCACATTTCTGAGGTAAACACACTGTAAAATCTCAAAGTGCAACATTACATCTGTGAAATATTACAGTGCAGTGATGTACCAGTGGAAAAGGGGCCTAGCATTAGCCAGCTAACGCATAGCGCAGCGTTGGTTAGCCGAGTTAGCATTGCTAGCGCTGATGTGGAGCTTGTTGTCGAGCTGAAAGAAGTTAAAGTCGGCTCTCTTAACTCGCTGTAGCTGAACGCACCGTGCGGTGATGTTAGCTGCACGAACTAAAGCCGGTAGAGTTTACTTTACCGTGCTGGATCACTCGGGTTGCTAAAAGAGAACCTTTAAAACAAACTGCACAAACTGAGCTGAAACCTGCAAAGTGCGAGGAGTTGGATGCCCATGCTACGCGTTAATAGAAAAACAAAGCAAGTGTGGATTTTATTTACTTTGGCCACCGTGTGCAGAAGAAATATACAGGCGCGATTTAGCAAGTGAAATGCCTGTTGTTTCATCTGCTGTTCAGGGTGAAATGTCACATTTGCAGTCTGACCCCATGTGAAGTTAATTTATGCCTCAGTTCTGTGGCTTTACTTAGATCAATCCAATTAACAGGATAACGACAACCAGCGCTGTGTTTGGGTTGTTGAAAGACTTGAGATATAGAAACACAAGGTGGCTTTACACAAACTTCTCTGATTTTGCAAATTACAAGTGTAACATTGTTCTCTCAAAGAAGTTCTGGTTTTGTTCTTGAGGCAACATTGGAGTGAGCAGGTCATTAGGTATGCATAGTATCAACAGCCCTGCCAAAGTACCCACCTTTTTGTGAATGTTTTATCAGCCCAAGTTGGAGGCTGTTGTCTGTGGTGCTGCTCAATTTGTATTGAGTCTATATTCAGCCTTTTGCTAGTTTCAATCAATCAATTTTGGCATTTGACATTCACATAGAACATAGCAACTATTTTGATCACCTAATCACTTAATCATTTCAGTCAATTTTTGAGGCTTAATAATAAAACATTTGGAGCTCTCAGCCTGTCAAAAGATTGCTGCTTGGCTTTGTAGTACAGTATAATTGTTTGCTTCATCACTAAAAAAAAATGACTCACTTATAAAAATAGTTGTTAGTTGCCCTGGAATATAGTGAAACATGGTAATTTATCTCCCACATCTTTGACACCTTGACATCCAGGACAGCCGCTCTCTCTCTGCTGTCTGATTTACCTCAACACGACAATTCAATTTCTCCTCTGCATTATCTGTGTCAGACAAATTTTTATTTTAGTATGTAGATCATGTTGCATCATTCATACCATCATTTTTTAAAAATTTTGTTTTGTTAACTACAATGTACCTTGAGTTGAAAATGCTCCAGCACATGTAACAGAGAAAGATAAAAAACAAACCAAACCTGGGGTAAGGTATTTAAATACCACAGTCTGCTGATTTCTGTTTGATTACTCCAGGCAGTATGAAACCCAGGTCAGATGGAGGTTTGTGAAGGCGGGTCGGATGACATACTCTGACTGATTGAGATGTACGGGCAACACAGGATTAACCTATATCACTGTCAGTTTGACAGGGGTTATAGACTATTGGCACTTTATTTCCTCTCGAGGAGAGTACAGCTGCTTCTCCGCTCTAACTGCTTGTTAACTGCAGCCACTGAACCTGTCAGGTCTGAGTCGGTCCTTGATGAGATCGACAGGATAAAAAAAATAGCAGTCTCTTTGGTCTGGAAGTCTAAACCGAAAACCAGCATCTTAGATCAAGAGCTGATATTTCTCTTGACTGGACAACATCAACTCTTGTGTGTATGTGTTGTCATAGGCTGTGGACCCACAGAGAACATACATGTGACATACAGGTAGCACCTCCAATAAACCACAGTTACTTTTTAAAAGGCCTCATGAGAGGAGAAGTGTCTCTGAAACATCTCTTTTAAAACTTAATTTGTTGAGTGAAAGGTTTTATTCATGTGCTGTGATTGGAGCAGCTATGTGTTGACTTCATATTCAGTATGAAATTGGTAATAAGCAAGAAGGGAAACGCAGTAAGTGGCAGATCTTGCCTCTTCTCTGTCAGTTGTGTTTTGTATATTTGGCCACATATTTTGGGATAATGTCAGATAAGTGTTATGCCTTGTACACAACATCCTCAGGCCAAGAAACTACAGAGGGGTTTTTATTTTCTTTCTTTCCTTTTTTTCTAACACAGAATCCAACCGTTTACACACTGTCAATAGACAGATACTTTACTATTTACTTAACAAATTACAAATGTACATACTTTCAACAAGGCTTTTCCTGTGTAGATGATTTTGAAACAACCTTCTGCTGTTACAAAGCCATAGCATCAAGTCAGCATCTCCCTGACAGTGTCGACAAAAGCTGAACACTTTCAGTCTTCTTAAAGTAGGATCAGTTTCAGTTGTATTGCTTCATTTGGTTGCATAGGGGTTGTGAGTTTTCAGATATTTTAGTTTGAATCTTAAGCACGTTACTGTTGGAAAAAAAGAAATAGAGTTAGGTGGTATTTGCATGAGAGATGAAACGATCTAGACAGCCCACACTCGTACTACAAATCTGCCTTACTTTGTTGAAGTCTGATGTTGTGCCAACCGACCATACTTGTGTTACAAGCGAAACAATAGTGACTAATCATCAGAATGGAAAAAAGACTTCAGTTCAGTGTATCATCATTGTTAGAGCTGGATATCAAGTGAGTCTGAGTGAATGTAAACTTTATCTCTCATGAGGTGCCATATAACAGTGTATAACAGTGGGCTGGGCTGCAAGCCAGGCACTTACATATTAACACTGCATGTCAGTAGGTCTGTTAATTAACCACATTTTTACTAATTTTTGTGGAAAATCTGACAATTTTGAAGTAAACCAAAGTTTACTGGAAGTGCTTTTTGCCATTGATTTCAGTGTCAAATATTAATAAGTTCATTACTCAGTACTTTCGGTCTGGTCATGGTCCAGGTATTGATGACTTTGCGTCCTGTCATAAAGATTTTACAACAAAAAGTTTCCAGGATGGTAGACTGGTGATATCACACTCACTGTACAGTGAATGTGCCAGCTTCCCACCTGTGAGGATTTAATGCCGACAGTGAACTGAAAACCTTTGTGATGTGATGAACGTTTTTACTACAAAACTTTTCCGAGATGAAGCAGCGACGATGACGGCCTGTGTGGCCTCGATGCCATTAAGGCCATTAAAAAGCCAAGCTGTAGGAAAGATGAACCAGACAAATAATAAGCAGCTATGGACATTTTGTAAAAGGGGGAGGTGTATTGAATTCAGTTTGGAGTGGTTGCAGGATTTAAAAAAAACAACAAGACGAGGCAGTTGACAGTCTGCAGATTGAGCAGCTACAGTTAATGCTACGATTTCATGGAGTGGTGGGATCCTCCATCGCTACGGTCAGACATCATAACAAGGTGAGGTCTAGAGAACACAAAGATATCTCAACAATATTGAGAGAAGAACGGCCCAGTTTCAGTTGACATGCCTCGGCGTGATAAAATACCATTTTTTTTTGGGCTGGGATTATCGCTGCGAGGCCGGAGGAGGCTGAGAGGCGAGGGGTATCCTCGACTTTGTTTGCAGAAAGCTTCACATTCCCACAGTCCTGCCCGTTGCTGTGTTACTGACCCCAGGGCCTTCATAAAACCATTCTCATATGGACAGTGAGATTTCCTGGCTTTGAAGCTCATATTGACAAAACATGAAGGGGGTCAGAGCGAGATTGGTTGCGTTAAGCATGTAAATACTGTGTGGTGTTCAGGTGGCATTCAGTCTCAGACTCTAGTCTTAGTGGCTCTACACTCAACTTTGTATATTTCTAAATAATTAGAAGCAGTTTTCTAACCTACATGCTGAGAGTTGCTGATGAACACTGCTTTCAAAAACGTATTTTTCGGAGCTGTGCTCATAAGATATTACCTGCAGGCAACCACATTATCCCTCTGAATGTTAACCCAGTTATAAAACACATCATGTAATCTCGGGTTATTGGAGAAAGTGCAGCTATGTTGGATTTCTCCAACATGACTCCTTTTCAGATTTTAAAACACCAGTTTCCTTTGTGCTGTGGTCCCCGGTACTGCGAACTCCACCGCGGGCCTGGGGAGGATGCTGGAAATAGAGCAAGGTTGGAGGTTAAATGGCTAAATAATACTTTTGTGCCCGATGCTGGGAGGCCAACACCTCCTCTGTTGCTGCTTTTTTCTCTCTTTTCCGCTAACAGATGCTCCAGGGAGCGCTGGGATTTTATAACTGAACTACAGTGAGGACATTTTAATTTGGGATGAGGGTCGACTTGGTAAATTGTAATTCGGATGAGGTCCTGCTCGCAACAAACATCCGCAGCAGAAATATTGAACCAGGGGTGTTGGGACGGTAGGATATGCATCTTAAGCACTCGCCCGCCAGGACGCCCCTCACCTGTCGATTTTTATACCTCGGTGACACATGGAGTTTCAGGTAAGGTTAGATGAGGTTAATACAGTTGAGACTCACCTCCCTCTCTGGAGGTGACTCATTGATTGAGTCGTTTGTTGTTTCGGGTGGCTCATGGCAGGAATTTGACCCCTTTCCTGCTAATGTGTGCCCCCAAATATTAATGCTTTAATGTAGTAAAGAATGATCTGGAATGATTAAACCCGGAGCACACAATTTTATAGAAGGAGTCTTTTTTGTGTCGACATATAGCATTTCTTCAGCGGGGCAAGCAGAGGCAGCATCGACGCTGAAGTTTCCTGCCGTACATCGGGGATTTCCCCCGGGTAAGCAAAGATGGCAAGAGCCGTCTGGGTGATGGTGCTGGAGGCAGTGGGAAGGACTGGAAGGATGAGATACTGAAGAGGGGAGCTTCTGTGTTGAAGTGCAGTGCTTTAGCAATGCAGTGAGTGCTGTCGGACCAGAGTGGGCCGTCTTCCAGGGCCTTCTGGGAGCCAAAACGCCGTTTTAATGAGAGATACTGGGACACTTGGTCGGAGAACAGAAAGATAAAGAGCGATTTGTGACGTCAGCCACATCCAGCAAATTGATGTCGTTTGAATTCGGGGAGAGTTGAAGGCACACGTTGCGTCTAGTGGACGAGGGTTTCTTCCATGTAGGTAGGCGAGAGAGAGAGAGAGAGAGAGAGAGAGTACAAGCCAGTGTTACTGCGTGGGGTTAGATTTTCAAGTGGTGCAGAGCTGATTTAGCTGCAGTTTACATTTAGACGAGAGACTCGTAATGGGAAGTGTTATTTGAGTCAGCCTTGTTAAAAGTGCAGCTTTTTTCCAAGCTGCCTCGGTCTTTTTTTTTTTTGTTTTTGTTTGTTTAATCCAATGAAACAAATTCAGACAGATGGGTGTGAGGATGAGGGGAGATTGTTGAAAGGAAGATGTGAAGTGGGGAAACAGAAAAGGAGCAGAGACTTGTGTTAGGAATCGGGGCAGCGAGAAGAAAACAAAACTCATAAATATGAAGAGGGGAAAACAAAGATTACATGAGCAGGCTCAAGAAAAGTTCAGTCTGCTGACAACTGTGTGTGTGTGTGTGTGTGTGTGTGTGTGTGGGCAGAGGCTCTCAAGAGAAAGTGAGATCAAGGAAAGAGGAAATTAAAGGGCTTTTCTGTGGGGAGGTCTAAGTCACCTTGAAGAGAAAGGGATCTCCCTGCTCTTTTTTTCTTTTCTCTTTTTTTTTTTTTCCAAAAAGAAAGTCATTAAGTAGGACTGCGGGGCAAGAACGGACGATCGCATCAAGGAGAGCAGAAACCGGAGTGCGGCTCAAAGCGGGCCCGAGTTTTGGATGTTACGACACAATGCGGCGATTCTGCGTTCACGCCTCGTTCCGAGAAAACGCTCGAACTCTCCCAAACTCTCCGTGTTCGTTTAGATTTTCTCCCATCTCGGCCAAGTGGTTGCAACAGCAGTAGGATCACTGCCCACGCGGATTAAGTAGCTAAGCCGGTGACGACGGGCAGATTACCCTGCGTTCTGAAAACTTTGGTTCAAAATCGGTGTCCCAAGGAGAGATGCAGCACAAGAGGACTGAGCTAGGATTCCTGCAAAAGAGCCTATAAAATTACGTCTTATTCAGTTTTTAATTTTTTTACATCATGGCCCGCTCTCAGATCTGTGGTCTGGTGCCAGTCTCAAGTCGCTGCTGCTTGCCACATAGTCGCATGAATGTAAGGAATGCTAACATTAGCTTTTACACTCGGCATGAGGAGGCCGGCATCGTCTCACCAGGGTCGACTTTTTTTTTTTTTTTTTTTTAAGCTGTGGGAGGTAGCAGATACTTGGGAGTTTAAAGTTGGAACAATATAGTGAACATTGTTGTGATATGTGGCCCCTGGTCTTATCTCCAGAGCACCGTGTCATTTGGCCAAAACCGCCGCTGTTGAAGCATCAGCAGAGAAATCCGGGGTTTTGGGGTTGAGAGCTGTGGGGTTGGAAACTTTTAGGGAGGAGAATGTTTTCAGATATTAGTCAGATAATTTTCTGAAGAACCCGTGCAAGCATATTAATAGCGGTAAGGCTTTACGCTGATTTTTGGGATAATCCGGTTTTATGTGACGATGTTCACGCTAAAGGAAAAGCTGTCGGGGTTTTGTTGTAGCTCAGAGTTTCAATGCGAGACCTCTTTTTCTGCAGCTGATACTGCGCCTCTATCTCTCTTCACACATTTCGCCCAAACTTCTCATTTATTCCCTTCTCATGCCCTGCGGTTAATACAGGATGCTCATATTGTATGTGGCAGACTTGCATATGAATACGGCCAGGTGCACGCCGGTTGGGCTCCGAGTGTCTTGTGAGCTTAATTAAAGATAATTAGGTTAAAATGATTTAGTATGCTATGAATGCTAGCTTGTTGTGTTTGTTTAGAATAAATGAGGCTAATAATGCCACCAGGTGAAGTGCAGTGTGGCTGATATGAGTTAACGTGCAGACCCCCCCCCCCCAGTGACCAGTCAATCGGGTGGATCGTCGTTGGTTGACTACAGCCCCGACCTATTCTTAGCTCCCTTAAAATGCTTTCTTAATAAGTTTTAATTCACTCACTGAGGTTTTGCGAGGAGCTACAGCAGAGTGTGGCCCTGCTCTTTATATCTGCGAGGCACCAGGAGCATGTTAATAATTCAGTGCGGTGCCACAGAGCTCCGGGTTGGTTAATGAACACAGATATCGCTTTAATGCGAGCTGCGGTGTGAACGCTCGCTGACGCCGGTGCAGGGACGGGCAGAAGCGCCAGGTCAAGTCATTTTGATAACGTAGAACACGGAGAGGAGAAGGGATTGTCTGCCGCTTTCTTTGTTGTTTCTTTTTTCTTTCTTTTTTGATGCTGAGCAAGCACGGTTTTAACCTCCCCAGTATCCTTTTCCCTCTTATGTTTATAGAGACACGTAATGGGACAGCGTCCTCACAATGAGCAGACTTTGCCTCGTCAGCTGGGCTCTTTCTCTCACAGTAGATTAAATCAGTGGCCTGGTCACTCTCCTGCAATTAAATACAAATCACATTATAGGAACAAGAGCTCAGAGACTAGTTCCTGTTTTTTACACAAATGTGTTCTCAGTAGAAACAATAACCTGTTTTGGGTGAATTTCTCACTGAATATAGTTCAAAGTTGTTATTGTGAAATGACGTGTGATGAAGCTTTTTCAAAACGCATCAATTAATTTGTTTCACGTCTTGGGAACTTATTCACTTTCTTACAGATGGCTTAAACCACTTTTCATGACTTTGCTAAATATGAAGCTACAGTTCACAGCTGCATAGTTTAGCTTAATTTAGCTTAGCACAAAGACTGGAAACAGAGGGAAACCATTAGCCTGGCTCTGGTCAGTGATCACCTTTTGTTTTAATTCACTTAAAATAACAAAATTATCATCTTTGGCTCTTTAACAGATTAATTGATTGATGAAACTAATTATTTACCTATTAATCGCTTCAGCTCTACAATATTTTGCAGAAATTCAATCAATTCGTCGGTAAACCACCAGGCCAAGATGTTACATCCCATAAAAGAGTCACGATCTTTGCTGTGCAGCTGTTATCACTGGTCTGAGACAAACATCTGACAGTAGACACATTGCTGTTGTCACCTTATATACATTGCCCAGTCCTAATAAATAGAGAAGTTAAGTAATCACAGTAATCCTCAGTTGCTGCTGCCCGAATGCTTTCAGACTGACGTGCCGGTCTCAAAGGGTGAGGAGTAGCCCCCCCAGCACACAGATCCATCTCCAGCCTGGAGGGCTGATTTCCAATCACCGACTGCATGTAGGCTCTGGGGCTTTCAGCTCAGACCTTTTCCATCTTGCCTTAACACAATTGCATCTCTTCACCGCCACCCACAAACTGATTCCCTCTCAAATGCCCACCAGTCCTTCGCCGAGACTTCGGCCGAGGTGCGGGATGAAAAAGGAGGCCTCTCCCAGCAGAGGTCCTGTTGGCATGGAAACGGCTGTCCTTGTGAATGGAGGCTTCACTTACAGGCCCGGTCAGGGGGTCTCCCACTGTCTCATGGTCCAAGAGGACATTGTTAGAAATCTCACGAGCAATCCTTTAGACTGTTCACTAAACCTGGATTTATATGCCACTCTGTGGGCTTCTACAAGTCCTTGTGTGATGATAGTATTTCTAAGACTGTGTGAAGTGTTAGTGTAGAGCTTTAATTTCCACATTTTGTGATCGCTACAGTGCTCTCTTTCATCTGCTCTCTCTCACAGTGAATACAGTGGACCTAAGATTCAGAGAAATGGGCGATCAGTACCGGTCCCGAGGCATAGAGGGGCTGGTTCCAAAATCTGAATAAACTTTAATGCACTGTGGTTGTTTTCCCATATTTTTATTTCTGCAATTTCCAAAAAAGTTCTGCACGGAATCAAAAGCTCTGACTGAGACGTTGTCAGTACAGTGAGTACAAATGATGGACAAATGGCAGTGTATGCATTTGCATCATGTAAACATGCCTGATCGGTATATTTTTGCTGGGTGAGCTGGCTGTAGCTGTGCGGCCCGAATGCCATGTGGAATAAATTAGTTGAGCTTTGTGATCAGGCACTGTTGAGCTCATCACCATCAGTTCTGCACTGTCTTTTGTTGATTAGATAACCAGTTTGTGCTTTTTCTGTCTAAATTAGTTCTTAACCTTCACTGAAAACAATAAGTCACATCTCCATCATCGGTTAGGAATCGGTTATTGGGCATTGTTTGCTGTCATAAAAAAACAAAAGTGTGTTGCTTCTACAATCACTGAGTAGCTTCAAATTAGTAATTAGCTCGCCTTTCATCGGCCCAGAAGGGGTCAGGCAGGATAAACCCACTAATGATGGAGGTAAATCAGTGGCATACACAACTGTTGGACAGAATGTGTGTGTGTGTGTGTGTGTGTGTGTGTGTGTGTGTTTTCTTTTAAACCCTGTAAATCAGATTACGTTATGATTAGATGCTTTAAAGAAAAACCTGCAAGTCTCTGCACTCTGGTGACAAGGATGGAGAACCACCGACCCGAGGTGAATGCTGTGCTTGAAAACTGACATTACACAATGAATGGGTAATCAGAGTAGTGGTTGTTACTTTTGATTAAACTGACGGGTTCATTGTTTGTGTGAGCCGTTCGTTTTGAGGATGGACTTGGATCTGATGTTTCATTCCAGTTTTGACACATGCATTCAGAGTTCTTTATTTTCTCTTCGTCACTCCATGCTTTACATTTTCGCCCTGTCCACTATTAGATGGACGTTAGCTGTTAGTAGGGCCGATGAAAATTTAAAAATAGATAACTTCAGTGTGATAACGGAGAGTGCTGTCGGTATGCGTCGCATTGTCATGATAGGATATCCTTCCTCAGACCTGACCTGGGTGGCTTTCCGCCGGAGACGCAGGGCAGCTGGCAGCTCAGTTAAAGTGCCTGTAAGACTATTAGGGGAATAATCCTTGAGGGAGAGTTGCAGTGAACAGAGGGAGCGGGCAAATCGTTCTGCCGGTTCACTTTCCTCAAGTTTTGCCGCGCGCACGCTGCCGCTGCAGCCGATCGTCCTCCGACACATGGCCGCCACATGCTTTGCTTTTGCGCCCTAAAAGGAAAGCCGGCCTCTGTAAACGCCATGTAAAAATAGAGAAAAAATACAATGACGTGCGTGCTGTGTGAGCCCCGAAGTTTGAGCTCCGCTCCAAAAAAAACAGCTGAAGATGTTCTCTGAGGTGCATTTTTTGGACATGACAACATGAACGTTAACAGGCACGTTTTCTTTGTTTCCCTGCTGCTGCTCTGTCTTTGTGTACCACACTCGTTTCCTCACCTTTGCTGCTTTCTCCACGCTTCCTCCAGCCTCACGCCTTCAACCTTCAACCGCTGCCCCCGGCCCGGTCGCCGGCTCTGCACCACTTCAAAGGGGAAGGTCTGCACCACTGCAGATAAGACGCTGCACCCCCCAAGCACCACTAACCTTTTCCAGAGCCCCTGCGAAGTCCCTGGACTCACAGGTTTGGCCCCTTCTCTGTCTTGTAGGAAGCATTTTCTTCACTGATGTGTCTAGTGCTGGAGTATATTTTTCTCTTGCTCCAATTTCCATTGTTCTGTAGAAGCCGGGGCTTAAATGCACACTTGAACTGCATCGATGCCTTACAGCGTTTGAACGCAGTTATAAAACTTGAATGAATGAAATGAGCAACTTGTTGGTGTTTTGTTAGTTGAGTATTTTGGGCTTTCACATTAAAGGAGTCTTAAATTATTCCTGATAAAAATGACACAGACTTTCTCCAGTTCCCCACTTCCCTTTTAAATTGCACTGCAGTATCCATTTGAGGTGTGCATTTAACTGGGATCAGCATCTTGCCTGTGAATAATCACGTCACATAACAAGTATGTAGATTCCAGGAAGCTAATGTGAGTTGATGGTGACATAACTTCTGAAAGGTGAACATTGGATTTGAGCGCACCTGAAGAAAACGGGTATACTTCACCTCATCAAATGTCACAGATAAAGCGTCTGATCTATGTTAGAGTATTCGGCTTGTACTCAAAGTCATGGCATCTCCTGGCTTATCAGTGTTTCCATGGCAGCAGCACGGCGGTGCTCTGGTTCCTCGTGATTTCCTCTGGGACGAAACACCTCTTGTTCTGCTCTCGCAGAACATCTTTGTCCTGAGTCAGGAATCATTTGACAGACATGGAAAGTGGAATATTTTTTAAAAGACTCAGCTGTTTATCTTACTAAGAAGTTTTCTTTTTTAATAATTAGCATTTCCTTGTTTTTCAGAGCAAAATAAAAAAAGTACATAAAAACGGTGGTTGCACATGTAACTGCTTAGATCAATATGCATCTATCATGATGACCAGCAGCACGGTCTTGACTTTTGTCACCATTATCAATGATAACAATAAAAATGGCACCAACAACCCAGCAGTAAAGACAAGTGCAGTAAATCTTTGCAGAACCAGTACATCAGTACAGAGACAAAAATGGGCTTTCAAAACCTCCACCGAGCCCCGAACCTTTCAAACTTTAAAGGGATGGGAAAGCATGAATTGATCGTTCTGTGTTGCAATAACATTAATCGGCTCTGACTCAACCCCAAACATGCACTCTTTCATTAACTCTGTTTTGTTTTGTAATGCCCGCTCTGCATGACTGAAACGTGAGCTCGTACGCTGCAGGGAGATCCTTTCTTTTCTTCCCCTTTTAACCGCTGACGCTCACGGCTGCGTCGCAATCGTGTCCGGCCTGTGATGTTTAGGTCTCAGCTGCTCGGGTGTAGAGAGACGGTGCACTTTGAGGAAGAAGCTGTTGAGAAGGTGCGGTCCGAGAGGAAATGAGGCTACATTCCAGCGGTGATTTATGGAGTGTCTTTCACACTCTCTCTGTGCTGCAGCTCCAGACAGCTCGCTGACTTTAGCGGAGCTCGAACCGTCTCAGCAAGCGCACCGAAAGGAAGTCATTACAGCGAATTTGATCTTATGTGGTGAGCTGAGTGAATGCATCATCCCTGCATCGTTTTATGCAGAAGCCCCCCAACACCCAGCCCCCTCCACCCCTGGCATCCATAGTTTCGGGACTGTGGTTTTCATTCATCAAAGAAACATCCTGAATGACGCTCTCGCGTGGACCGCAGAGCTTGGAGCTCCAGCTCGGTGCTGACAAACTACAGCGTGAGTCACGTCTTTAAGTCGGCATCCCATGCGATGAGACGAGGCCTTTTCATCATTAATCTGTGAGAGACTCCCGCGCTCCTGTGTGGGAACACGTCAGCCAGGCCGACGTTCACACCTGCAGCGGGATATGAAAGGGATTCCTGTGACACCCTGCAGGGTTGAAAATATTGGCACATGGCCTGTGATATACAGAAAGTTTGGTACGTAGAGATTACAGCGCTTCTGTAATGTGGATTACCCACTGCAGGCTGTTATATCTGGAGCAGTGATCCCGGGTTCAGTTTCACTGTGTACCATCCAAAATAGTGATGTCCAAACATTTAAGGCTAAAGGATCATCAAAGTGTTTCGAAACATGTTCAACTGACTTTCAGCGTTGCATAAGATTTAAGCCTAAATGTCCAAAAGAAAGGGAGGAACTCTTCTGAAGACGCCCCAACTTCATTATGTTATCACCAGCAATGTTATGCTCCTGCTCCTTTATTTCATGGTGCTTTTTCCGTGGCTCTGAATTATTGAACTTTTTATTCGCTGGCCGATTTTTATCATGTAATAAAAACAGTTAACTTATTGGCATCCATTGTGCTGTCCCTGCAGGGGACAGTTTCAAAATGATTTTTGTTTTTATTCGCCAAATGCTTCTTTCCCTGTTTTGACAAGAGCTACTCAAACCGAACCGGGGCCAGGAAACACGGGCAGTTGCACTGCTCCACGTGGACTCGCTTTACTCGGCACGTCCAGACACAGCTGACCCAGACTGAAGTTGCAGGCATCCAAAACCTTTGTGTTTGCTTCACACCAAATGCCCCTGGGAAACGCTCTGAGGTTTTCCTAGAAAGCTGCGGGTTTTCCCACAGGTGGCCGAGCTGGCTCATTTTGCTCCCGAATACAGAAGCTGGTCAACGCGCAGCTTACACAACGGGCAAAACTGAGGTGGCAGAACTTTGTGTCCATATTAAGTAGAGAGTCGCTGATATAAAACTCATTAGTGTAACCTCTAAATATCACAAGTAAGTGTACAGGCGGTGCTCCACTCTCTGAGATTTTGTTTGATTAGGGCACCTTCATCAGACAGATACAGGTAGGAAAACATGAGGGTGGGAGTGTTGATGTGCAGAGGCTCCTCCCAGATTTGGCTTTGACTCTGGGATGATGTGGCCACATGGGATATGTCACGGAAGCACTGGGCCTCAGACTTGTTTATAAACGCTGTCTTTATCTGTTGTTTTTCTTCTTCGTTTTTTCATATACGCCCAAGAGCCATTTTCTCTTGGAGATATGTCATTTTTGTTTTTCACCTCAGCCTGTTGTCCTGTGATTTGTGCTGTATGTGAAATGACATTGCAGCGACTCTGCCGAAAGACTGCAGTTAGAAATAGGATGGAAAGTACAGTACATTCCAATCAAAAGAAGCCCATGGCCGTACATAACATGTACGTAAGATGGGCAGTTAAAACTACAAACAGAAGCTGAAACAGATGTGCGGAGTTAATTGTTTTCAACCTCTGAAATTGTCTTTGTGGAGAGTGACCTTTTTGCTCAGATATGATGTCTGAAAAATACTTAGTTTAATGATAATAATCATAATCTTTGTCGTTGGCAGTTTTGCACACATCTGGGCAACCTCGATCCTGCGTCTCAGTTCCGTCCGTCCACTATCTCTCTGTCTCACGGTTATCGAATGTCAAACAGCTGGACGGCCCGTCTGGGCATCTGCTCGCTTCCCAGAAACTCGGTGTCCGTATCCAGTTTTGTTTACGTCAACTCAGAAATCCTATTCTCTCTCCACGAGCCAACTCCTCGGCGCTGCTGGGGAACTTAGTGGGTCTAATTATGTTTCTAGGCAGCTGTTAAAAAAACAATAGCTCAGTTTTCTCATATTAAGACACCTTTGTCTGTGTTATGACCTGTTATTAGGTGAATTACACCCCAGGGAACAGAAACAAGATAAACACTTCTGGGAGTATTGAGAATTAGAGTTTCGACATATTAAACACATGGATGGGCTCGTAGCGCCACTTGTTTAGACTAAGTTTATTCATGTTCAGAAACAGATCGGCCATAACTTAGTCCCATCTGTGTTTGGAGAGTGTTCTTGTGTGCGTTATGGATCGATGTAAACGTGCAGTGCTGAGCTTACCTGTTACCTGTTACCTATCTGCCGCTGTATGTTTTACTGTTTTCTGTCGCCACAACTGAACCCCTGACAGTCAGAAGTCTGGTGCTTGCCAGACATTGCCGACTTCACATGATTTGCCACATTTCCCCAAATGTGTATATCCACAAATGTTTTATCCTCTTTTGATGAACAAATATTCACAATAGCTGCTGCATGATAATAGTTTACGTTTCCTGACAAAAATGGGAAGTTCAGAGTTAATTTAAAAGTTTCAGATACGCAGCATCGTGTTGATGCTTCAAGCCCCAGCACTGGGGTGTCAGCAGTCGCCCTCTGGTCTCGTCCCATCAGACGAGACGGGAAGAAGTGACACATTTCTGGCGGTGACTCACCGTTGCGTGCTGATGCAGGTGTTGTGTGCTGTGCCAGGTTGATGAATGGTTCTGTCGTCGCTTCTTCTGGCGAACCTGGTGACGAGTTTGGCGTGTTTCTGTCGAAATAAACTGTGAAATCCCGGGATTCCTATCTGGCCGCTCTGGCCCTCCCGCCTCCCGCCTCCCGCCTCTCGTGTTTCCAGGCGGCCCCGTGGCTTGTTAACTCCTTGACGACCTCGGAGATCCCCGCACTGACAGCTCTGTCTCGCCCTTTGTCCACAGAAAGAACCAACCCTTAGAGCGGGACCTGGACTGGAGAAGACCAATTGTGGCTTGAACAAAGGCAGAGACAGAGAGAACTGTAAGTAAACACTGCAGTCGTATCAACTTCTCAGGGGTCAGGGTGTGTGTGTGTGTGTGTGTGTGCAGCTCTGTGAAGTGCTTATCTCATTGGTACTAGGCTGGTGAGATTTGTGGTCATTTTGAGTGGGTGGGAGTTTATCTCGCAGAAGACAAAGAAGCCATCTAAATAGCTTTTTGCTGTATCTCGCCGTGCATCTACGTTTGCATGTCGGAATCGAAAAGCACAGCAGGTGCCTGCAGATGCATATCGGCTATTTATCTGGCGCCTCTCTCGGTTCTCAGCAACGGTCGTGGACGTCGCTGGGAGCGCAGGCTGCGTAGCGTCCCCTCTGCTCGTGAACGGCGTTGTGTTGACAAGCTGCGTTGTCAGAAAATAAAACCTGGAAGACAAACAGCGAGCAAAGCAAACAAGGATACTGTGAAAAGAAAATGCCAACGTGAGCGCTCCCTCCACTGAAAACGCAAAGAGAAGCCTGGCCGACCTCCAAGCAGGGCAGCGTCTTCGCCAACGTACGGGCCCTTTTGCAATTCACAAATGCTGTAGTGCACATTGAGAGACATCATTAAAAAAAAAAGCTCAGGTTTATGTCATGTAAGTGTTGTAAACTGATGATAGGATGTGAGCTTGAACTCTGTTGTTTCCTAGCAACACATTTCACACGTCTGGGTTTGTCATCGAGGGAATTCGTTCCCACTCATCCACGGCAACAAATCTTAACCTATAGGAACCGCTGGTTCTACTGCCGCTGACGAGCTTATCAGTTGTCCAACTGTACCAACATTTACCAGCGTGTCGCAGGAAGGACCCAGAACTAAAGTTGTGTACATGGAGAGGTAGACGTTAACGATGAAGGGGAAAAAGAAGCATTCCTGGTTAAGATTAGGAAACTGCATTACGAAAAGGAACAGTCAAAATGATTTCTATAACAGAGAGAGCTGATCACCTCATTATCAGAATACTTGCTGATGGTTTCCGCTCTAGATGTGACATGATATAACCTACATAATGTAGAAATGTCCGAGGCCAAAAGTACAAAACAAACACTGTAACAAAACCCCTCATCGTGTGACGTGTTTCGCATTAGACCGCTCGATCGACTTCCTTATTAGGATGTGCAAACCGTGTGTCGCCTGACAGAACGGGAGGGGGAAAAAAAAAAGAAACGGCACAGAGATCAAGGATGACAAGAAAATTATTGCACTGGTGGATGTGCGGAAGGCCCCACCCTGTGTTTCATTGTCGGCATCGGGGGCAGGATGCAGACCTTTTCACACTTCCGCACGAGACGCAGTGGAAGTTGTTCAGGTTGTTACGAGCAGACAGGAGGTGAATTCACCCACAGGCGCCCGAGGTGTGTCAGGTCATTGGCTGGAGTTTGTGCAGGAGCAGGGAAATGAGAAGACACGTGAATCCTTGTTTGATTTGTAACTTGTTCATTTCTTTTTTTGATATAAATTATCTCTCCTTTTTTTTTTAAAGGCCCAGTAGCAGTGATTTCCATTAAGTCTGCCTGCAAGTGCTAATGACTGTGCACAGTGGGGTGATGCATGCTTGTTTATCACAAATGACTACCCGATGTGTTTATGGCTTATTCATCGTTCAGCGCTGCGAGGGGGGATTCTTCCTCAAAGCCAAGAGAGTGCGGTGTGAGTCCTGAATTATTCATCCCAGGCACGTGCAGGCGAATTAAAGGTAAAGTGATAGCACGTAGCGGTGCCTGGCTTGGCTCACTGCTGCATTTTTAAAGTGTGGACTGGCACTCAAATGTCAAAATGTTAAAATTGCTCCCCCCTCCCCAAAACCATCACTCTGGTCTCAGGGACTGGATAAAGGAAATTTGATCTGGAGTTTGAATAATTCAGGACAATGGTTTTGGGATTGGATTTTCTCCCAAATGCGACTTCCTTGTTCGTGTCCCAGCGCGGTTTTCTTTCTGCTCAAGACTCGGATGCTTGACACGGCGACCTCTGGCGAAACGGTCCACATGAGACGAGCGTGAACGCGGATCAGTTGTTTGTGTTGGTTTCCATGCACCTCTGTCCCTCTGACTCTCAGCGCATCTCAAAGGACACTAAGCAGCAGCTCCAGGGCCATTAAACATATGGCGATTACCTCGATGATATTGGTTGCGTGACTTTTCCGCACAGTCGTATGTGTGTACAGAAGCAGCTGTAATCTGACGAGACGCGACCTCTGTCTGAGAGTGATGAATTTGTCTGTTTAATGGACAACTGTCCTGTCGCACACACGCGACTGCAGCGATGCGTATAATGAGATGTTTAATCTGAAAGCCAGATCACATCGACATAAAAAGGCCCCGCTGCTGGAACGAGTGCCTGCTTGTTACCGTCTTTTGAGGGGATCCTGCTCTTTAGGCTTAACAAAATTCAGGAACAGAAAAGAGGACCTGATGGAAAAAGTGAGGACTGGCCGCTGAATTCCAGGAGCATGCCGCCGCCGTCGTTTCCTGAAAAGGCCCTTTTTTGAAGATTTGAACGCAAAACCGCTTCCTAAGCAGAGTGTTGAAAGGGACTGAGATTTAACTGTCCTCTGTGTCACTCCTCTAATCAGCCCCACACCTCTCACCCACTCATTCTCTGTGAATAATTCAGAACAGCCCTTCGCCGGCTCCAGAGAAGAGCAAACACAGTCGATGAAGGAGGAGGGCGGGGACAGCGGCAGAAATCGCTCCCGAGCCACATTCGGAGAAGTTTGGGACGTTTGAACGACTTTGCCCACGTGCATCGTTTCCCATCTGGGCATGCTTTGTTAGTGATCAGCTTCATGTTTGTCCATGCAAATGATCATGCGTCCAAATCCTCCATTACTGATGAGTGCAGCTGATGAAATCCAAGCCAAATGTTTTCTTACCATTTAAAATGGGGCATGGCCGACTGATTTCCAGCTCGTAAAGCTCAACTCTTTTTGCGATTTTTGTCTTTTAGAAATTAGAGCTCACTGTCGTGTTCGGGGGTGCTGGGCAGCGGACCATAATCAACTCAACCCTGTTGTGTTTTTTATCACCACGCGCTGACGCTGCTCTGCCGCTGTATTGTAAAGCCGCTGGCGGATACGGCAACAGAGAGGTGTCGACACGAGGATCTGCGTCATCCTTTGATGGGCGTGGTCAACACTGTGTCACTCATTCATGCTTTGGGGACCCTGGTGAAAACAGGAAATCCAACTTTGTCTTGCAGAGACGGGAAGTTGTGACTCTGCCGGGCCTCTTTTTTACTCTTGGTCTGGTGCCCAGAGATGAGGAACGATGATTGTCAAATCTTTTTTTTAATATAGATATAGATATGTTGTACGTTACGCATGTGTTGTTTAAGTGTGTTAACACAGTGACCGATGCTGCTCAGTCAGATGCCAGGTATACCCAGTGAGTGTCTTCGGCGGGCTGCATGAGTTAAGCTCATGCAAACTTCTCCCTCCTCGAAGACGAGTGCGACGTGTTCCGTAGACTCGTGACGAGAACTGTTCCACCGACAGCTGCTTCTCCAGCGACGGATGTTGAACGCACCCCTGCTTGAGGTTTCAGCCTTTGCCCACTAGAGAGCAGCCAACTCAGAGAAGAAACTGCCTGGCCGTGGGATCAGTCTCATGGTGTGGGCAGCCTGAGGAGTTTGTTTAAGTGACACACAACATTGTGTTTGATTCTTAACGCTTTTCTCGTCATGATTATCTGACTTTGTGTAACATGGGCTGTGCGCTGCTTCGATTCGCCCCTTCAGTGTTTTTCATGCCCTCATCACGGTATCAGCTACTACGTGGTCATATGAATGCAGCATGTTAATTATCACACATTAAAGATGCTTCATTAATAACTGTTAGTTTGACCAGCTATTTCAAAGAGTGTGGCTCTCCAGTTAATCATTCCTTCTCTGTTGTCATGACTGTGTTGTTTGGGGAGTTTACTTTGTCGACATTGGTTGCAACAGTCGATCCTTAATGTCTCATTCAGTCTTCAGAAAGTAGTATGAGCAAGCAACTTTCTTCATTTATTTAAAAAAACAAACAAACTTTAAATGGATTCAGAGCAGGATTTTAAAAGGTTGCAGCACAGTCTGTTTGCATCTGTTTCATCAGTCTCAGCTCTCGTCTGAAAAAGTTGGTTCTGTTGGGCCTGTTCTGACCCTCAGTGTAACGCTCACTAAATCCCTTTTGTGTTTTCAATAAACATGCAGTTGAATAAACCCTGGATACAGAAACAAAATTCTTTTGAATTCAAAGTGCATCTGAGTTTGGCTGACTTAAGGTCACGTGTGTTGATCACATAAATGGTTGCCGAGCTTGAATCACTGTGTTCAAGTCCTCGGAAGACGGAAGGTGAGACGACATTGACGCAGCTTTTTTCCAGTGATTGTCTGTGGTGAGGTGATCACAGTTAGCATCATCCAGGGACAGCTGGACTCGGTTTGTGGTCCTAGTTAAATTTAGAGTGTAAAAGGCTGCGATGACCTTCAGGCCACTGTTGTGTTGTACGTCAACAGCAGAGACGCTTGTCGAGATCAGCTTCATCAGATCTATTTTCAGACCTTTTCATTGTTAAAAGGACTGGGTACTTTTACAGGTACACTGCAGCTCAGGGCTTTATCGTCCGCTTGTAGTCCTTTAAACCTCCAGTAACATTTGTTAAATATTTAATTTGGTTGATGATAATGGGACGATTACACTGCAGTGTCAGTATTGACTTTGCCTGTTGCAAATATTTCAAACTCTGTAAGCAACAACGTCAATAATTTTGGAGGTATAATGTAGAAATTGTGTAATAACACTACATAAAGAGCTACATGCCGTGTCATACACGCACCACTTGGCCCACCGGTGTTTGATAGCGCCTGTGTGCATGAGCCCTGCTTCCTCTGACCCCCCCCCCGCTTTGTGGATCGATACTGAAGCAGCAAGCTGACACAGTGAAAAGCAATATTCATAAATAATGAACAGGGCACCCTTTCACCCTGTTCCGTCTCATTGTTCTGGCCAAGAAGAGGAAAAAAAAGCAACAAACATGATGCAAATTTTTCTTGTGTGGAATTCCTGATTTCAAATTGATCTGGTGGGCGCTGTGCTGCCCTGCTGTTCCTGTAGCTGCTGCATACGTGAAGTAGTGCAGGCTGAACTTTCTTTATCCTTCTCTCTGTCCTTGTCCTGGTTTGACGCCGTTACATTTTCTTTTATAGACTGTCTTTGATGATTGCAGATACAGAGGTCTCTGTGTTTGCTGCGTTGAAGCTCTCCCCTGATGTGCCGCCGGTCGCTGCGGGGGAGACGGCGTGCCGGCGTTTCGGGGAAATCTCTGTTGCAGTGAATCACAGCGAGGTGTCACGTTTAGTAGCGCTCCTACCAGCGGCGCAAAGAGACGTGCCAGTCAGCGAGCGCAGAGAACCGCTCTAAGTGCTTCATCACTTATCGCTTTCCGCCCCCTTTCATGCCGAACGCACTTGGCAGGCGGTCACGGCTGCACCTCACCCCACATAAATGGACGCATCAGTAACAGTTGTTGTCATTTTTGTAATATCAGCCTAAAAAGAGAGTAATGGCAGTCAGTACGATGAAAACTGTACAGCTGAGAGACTTCTGTGCTCTCTGTGGAGCCACGCTTTCGCCGGCCTCTTAGGTGTGTTCAAGCACGGAGCCAAATTTGGAGGTGGTGTATTTGCATATGATCTCAGTGTAAAGATATCGGTGGATGTCAGCAGACCGATGACAGATGACAGATTAGCCGCAGGCGGGGAAAACTGAGGAGTGGCTCGTCTACACGAGTTTCAAATATTTCAGCTCAAGTGAAAATTTAGAGTTAAATAAACGTGTACAGCCGCGCTCCGCGTGGAGGCGAGGTCGGGGAACAGGTTGCCTCCTAGTTACACTGAATGCTTGTACAGTTTGCTCATTGTGCAAATGGACATGGACTGAAAAATAACAACACTAACGTATCTGAGGGAATATTAAAAGATATGAATTTAGTTGTGGCCTTGTTTTTTGTCTCATTGTTCCTTTATGTGACCGAGCTTCACTGATTCAGTGATTCGCCGATGCTGATGTGAAGCACAGCAGCAGAAATTTAATTTCAAACAGCACCTGGCAGGTTTCAATTGAAATCCACCATTGTGGAACACACACACACACACACACACTCGTGAATAAATTTTAAGAAGGATAAAACAATAAGGACAACCTGCTGCTTTATCTGCGCTCCCTGCATGCAGGTAGAGAGAGGGGAGAGGCATGATTTAACCCGGTTATCAACACGGTCACCAGCTGCCACTCCATGTACTTAAGAACCTGCAATTTGCATCAGCGTGGTCCTTCTCTGAGCCAGGCATTGATTGGACGTCATAGGATAAAAAAAATCCAGCGATTCTTCAATCTTCTACTGATGGACCAATCAGCATGTAGTCTTTTCATCTTTGCCATATTTTATCATTATCTGCAGACGTATCTGCACATATAGAAACACACAACACCGCGTCGATCGACATGGATGCGTTGGTTTTCACGTCGTTCATAATGAAAACCATGATCGTCGTGCGATGTCTTCTTCTGAAGATAACATCTGCTCATTGTATGAGGAAACTGTTGTTGCAGTTGCATAGCGTTGGTATTTTGCAGCATTTCCTCCTTTCCGTCATCTTCATGTCGCCGCGGTGACGGGAGACAATGATTTCTCAACAGCCGCTTGGCGTTATTTTGCGTATGTGCTATTACTAGCAAGCTGCTGCCGTTCCTTTAACAGAAGGCCCATTCTTGGCCTTTGTCAGCCTATCTTTGCCTGGCCATTATTACCATCCCTCCCACTTGCTATCTCCCCCTCCCGAGGCCTCCTGGCTTCATCAGCTCTGGTAACTATTAGCTTCTTTGCTAAATGATGCTCATGTCATCCCCGTGTGTCACCGGACTCATGAGGTGAAACGTCTGCGATGAGCCGAGCAGGGAATATGCAGTCTCACTGAAGCCGGGACAGAAGCTGACACACAGAAGAATTAAAGAAATTAAAAAGAAACGAAAATCACTTGGATCACAGATGTTTACGCTGACGCTAACCACACACATGCAAGGCTGCATGCACCATATAATACCGTCCTCTATCTTGTTAACCTAATTAAATCTTAATAACTCTAAATTACTTTAATAGAGCTTAATAACTGCCGATTTCCCCTGCTTCTTCTTTCTGCTTGCCTTTTCAGGTTTTCAGCCTTTAAAGTGTCCATCTTATTTCACTGATTATTACAGCGATCGTCAGCAGCATCTTGAATGCAGTGACGGATTATTACCATAATAATCATGTCTGCTCGGTTATTGTCTCCTGAATGCTTACCCCGGACCCCTCCCCCGCTGCATCCTGACTGTATTCTGCTTATCAGCCGTTCTGGTGCATGCAGAGTGGCTTGGATTTCTTATGATATTCTGTCTACTGCCTCCTCAGTTAATGGTAAGACAAGGAGCTTGAATGTCATGTGAGGGAAGCACTAATCGGCAAGTTGGAGGACCTCAGTCTGAGTGGTTTACTGCCGGAGTGAGGGAGGGGGCGGGGGTGTACAGTGGTGACAGTAGCGTTTGACGGGGATAGCATCCTCATTGCACAGCAGCCGAAGGCAGTGGAGGGAGTGGAGAGGGAGAGACGGATGGAAGCCGTGGGAGGCAGAGGGGGGTAGTGGCAGACGCCGCGTCCCGCGTATTATTTGCAAAACCAGGGGAAGGTGTTTTGTGGCTGGGACTGAGTTTGGCACAGAGAGTACAGCAGAGGGAGTGGAGTAAGTGGGAAGCAATCACGAGGGAAATGGACCGACAAACTGTACTTCCCAACTCAAGTGCCCACACTGTGGATTAAGGCGAGCGTCGGCGTCAGTGTCATGGTGACTGGAGATAAAATCGACCGGAGTACCTGTGGATCAGCTGCACCATGTGGAATACATCACAGAGGAGGTATCAGCTGTGAGG
This sequence comes from Psettodes erumei, assembly GCA_016785225.1. Classification (NCBI taxonomy): domain Eukaryota; kingdom Metazoa; phylum Chordata; class Actinopteri; order Pleuronectiformes; family Psettodidae; genus Psettodes; species Psettodes erumei. The sequence continues at coordinate 1,728,006 of JAFBJZ010000375.1, forward strand.
ACAACTGAGGGAATTTGGCACAGACCAGGAAGTGGCTGCGGGCTTTTTTTTTTTCTCCCCCACACGGCTTCTAACCTGAAAAAACCAAACAACAACCCCAGCCGGGCTACTAATGAGCAAGTCGATGTGTGGCTGTGGCTGCAGCATCATCTCCTCTCTGATGAAGAGGCTGGGCCGCACGGCTTGCTGCTCAGATCTCCTCTCCTGCAGCCATACCTCAGAGCAGCTGCAGCGACTGGCCACCGGCTGCCCACCTCAACCCAAGGTAACGCGCCGACGCAGCCGCGTCCTCGTGCCTCCTTATCGCACGTTTATGATCCTGGCACTATGGCTTTCTCACCTGTGTGCAATGCGTGAAACGTGCGGGGCCTGACAGCATATCGCAGGCAGCCCCCCCCGCCCCGCGAAGTGCAGCGTTCTTGTTTTTCTTTTGGCCGTCCAAAACAATTTCTCAGGTAGAAGAACTGTGCTAGCAGGGAGAGGGCACAGTAATTGATTCTTTAATGGAACCAGGTGATTTAATGGCCGTCCTGCTGCCTTGACAACACTGGTCTTGCTTTCAGCCAGCAGTCATTTAAATGGATGCCTTCAGTCTGCCGGCGGTTTGCTGCCCCTCCTCAGTTGGAGAAAAAGCTTTTTCTAATGGAACAAATAAAAGCCTAACAAGCTTTGTGTGTGTGTGTGTGTGTCAGAGAGCGAGCTGTACGCCTCTGCTCTAACACAGGCTTCTACCTCATGGCTGTAGCTTCTAGGGTTCCCTCTGTTTCACTGCTTGTTCTGCACATTACTGTTTTAATAGTCGGCTGGCACTGACTGGGATTTTAAGTCCCTTCCATCCTTCCAACCAGAGTCTTTCTGGCAGTCGGCCATTCTCGCAGCAGAGGAAATTGATTCTCTTAGTTTCCAACAAGATTTATGCGCTCATGAGTAATGCTGGAAATCCACAAAGGAAAATGACTTTGGTTGACTTGAAAACAAAAGTCGTTGCTTTCCCCACAAAGCACTGTCCTGGGATGGAAGTGCTCCTCTGCAAAATGTGTGTGTGTGTGTGTGTGTGTGTGTGTGTGTGTGTGTGTGGTGTGTGGGGGGTGTTGTCCCCGTCAAGCAGCTTGTGGATTGAGGTTTCACATTTTTCCCTCTGAGACATCACAGGGCACCGGCTGGAAATGGAGCCATCGATTAGCAGCTTCTGCGCTGAACCGAAGACAAAGACTTCAGCACACGCGGCGTATTTATAGGAATCGCCAGACTTTTGAGGAATCCAGGAAACGGGCTCAGAGAATGCGTAATGGCAAAAATTGAAATCCTCACTAACTCCTGTTGTTTTTGCTCTTTGCGTCACACGTTGCAGCGCAGGCAGCTGTGACGGAGGAGAACGTGTTTGTTCAGTCCTTACTCATGTCCCCATTGTTAATATTTGAAAACCTGACTGGGCCCACGTTATATCCGCTGCTCAGTCTATATCCGTTACTGTCTGCTCCACGGGCAGCCAATACTATCCTCTACTATCTGTGACTCTTCTATTAAGGTCACGCTGGTGTGATTTATTGCCACCATTTGGGAGTTTCAGCTCAGTCCTCTAATTTCATATTTTTATTCTCAACCAGGTTCATGTGCTCGCTGTATCCGGTAGCCTTGGAAGGATTGATCCTCCTTGAAGTCAGGTTTCATCTTTTCAAACCTGGAAATTGCTGTTGCACTTGAGCCCCCACCCCTTCCCCCAGGAGCTTAGTTTTCACAGTCCATCATCAAACACAGAATCACTTCGCATGTGTTTTAATAATGAATGATGTGAGATGCAGATTTCTGCCCCACAACTTGGATGTTGTGGATTCACAAAAGTGCATTTCAGTGGAAAACGGTTTGATTTACTTCCAGAATAATTTCAGTGTAAACAAAAAAGAAGACCATCTTTGTAGTAACACTGTTAGTACTTCGTTGTTGTGTTGCAATTGTCTTCATAACTTTTTTCATAGGAGAGGAAGTTTTTGTCTTATGATCAAGGGATCTGTGGGATCTTGAAGGCAAATATCAATATCAGTATTTGAAAATTCAAGAAATCTGAAAATGTATCTTGATAATCATTTGACATAAGAAAAGATTCTGTTGCAGAAATCCCTCACCTTGCTTTTTTTTTAAATGAACGAGTCACTTTGCAGCTGAGAAGAAGAGCAACTTCTCTAACAGCTGGTTCACTCTGAGTGTGACGTTTTGTACCAGAAATAGATCAGAGCTCAGAACTGATGCTGAACAGTTAACGTGCCTCTCTCCACCCGGTGCTGCATATTGGCTTGGGACATCTCCAGAAATAACAGTAATCTTTTGTTATGTAGCTCATTAACAAAGTATTTGGTTTCAGCGGGTTAGCTGGTTAGCTGCTGCTGCTGCTCTGATGCTGCACAGGGTTAATGCGTGCCTGCTGCCCCTGTATCACTGCATGTGGACGACTCGGTCCAAGTCCACCCAAGAGAAGCACACTCCTGCTGAAGTGGCCCTTGTTGAGTCTGTGCACAGGGCTTAAGTAAAGTCTGTGTGTGCCACAGCTGTGGCTCTGTCTGTCAAGTGCCAACTTGGCACGGCACTCTGAAGAAATCCCAACCCCTCCCATCAGCAGCTTCTCCCGGGACCGTCTGGATGGAAGTTGCACTGCCAGACTGCGGGGCGCACACCGGCAGTGCCGGTCTATATAGAGTTCATCTTATTATCCTAAGAAAATGAAAAGAATTGTGGCCAGTTATCTACATTGAACACAACGTACTTTAGGACACAATTAAGGGGGTGGGGTCTAACGTGGTGCTGCAAAAACTGCTGAGCAATGACTTCTCGCTGGATATGCTTCCATTCTTTTCAATTGCAAAGACGGTTATTTGTTAAAGCTTTTTTAATTATAAATATCAGAATCAGATAGAACTGTAACCTACTTTAACTTCATTAACTAACATATATAATATATTGCTTAATGCTCCACTCTTTCCATCAGATAGTAGCGTAAAGTGTTTTTTCATTGAAAAGAGTTGCCTGCTCTGTCCTTGTCAGATCAGTGCAGCTTTAATTATTTTCTGTTCAGTGTTACATATCAGTAGAAGGCGCTGGCCCTGGATGGCTGTGTTTTTGACTTCGAACCAAGTGTCCATGTTTGATCCCATAACTTGAAAGGAAGAAAAGCAAAGTTATACTCTGTTCCCAGAGGCTGTCTGCCTCCTGGGCACCAGTGTCACCTGTTTGCTTCAGGAAACACCAAGTCCCACCTGCCTCTTCTGGCTTCCCGGGCTATTTTTGTCCATCAGTCTCAAGAATAGAGACTGATGAATGGAAGTCGTGTGAGCGTCACTGAAGGAAATGTGCCGAGTCTTTGTTAACTGCAAGTGTTGCTGGAATTTCATCTGTCCGTGTGTTTGCTGCACCAACACATCCGTCCAACCCTTTCGAAAAATGTTTTTATTTTCTTGCAATTTGAGTCAATAAACTATTGAACTGAGGGTGAAGGGTCACATTGTGATCAGAAAAAAACAAACCAACCCCATCTGCCTTTCAGCTATTACTGCCGTTTTCAGTCAAGAACATTTAAGCTCTTGGCTAAAAAAGACTGAATCAGAATTGAGTGTCGTGTCCCGTTTCATCGTGCATCAGTCTCTCTCGCCCTGTTGGCACCGCTCACGATTGTTGTGAACAACAATAACAACAAACAAATTTCATGCTGTGTTAAGGAAACTAATTACGGAACCTCGGTCGTTCCGGTAAAAGGCAGGGACAACTTAAGCTATTCATAGCCTTCCTCTTCTCAGCTCACAGCTATGAACTGGCAGTCCTGAGGGGAGGGCGTGGAGAGTGGGGGGGGGTTATGGCTGTGCAATCTGAGATCGGTCTAATGCTTCCCACCACAGCATCGGGAGTATACAAAGACGGGGAGAAGCCTCACAAAGAGACCGGTGACTTTTTCCTCAAGGTCAAAGCAATCGGCTTGCACTGAAACAGACCAAGTACGTGAGCCCCCCTCAGAAATATATTTTCTCATCTCTCGCGTAGCGTCGGGAGGAGATTTGGAAGTGCAGCCCTGCATAGCTGAATCGTAATTTGTCACAGTTAAGATTAGCTAGAGACCCATTGGCACCTTTTTAAAGCTACATTAGCCAAGATTTTATACAGTTTAACAGAGCGAAATAAATGCTTTCTCACATTGGGTGTGACACCCATAACAATGCTTTAACTGCCTTGTGAGACATGGGCGAGCCCGCTGTAGTTTTATAATATAGTCATTTATTTGCTCTAACAGAACTTCACTTCCACTTACGTATGCCGAGCTGATGCTGTCGTCGTATAAAGAAACTCCCCTCTAGCACTTTTTGTGAGACAGCTTGTCTCACAGCTGCACGTGTATCGATGGGAGTCGTTGATACTAAAAAGCCTTAAAGATGGAGCTGCTTTGCACGCTGCCCACTCAGCCCACCCCAACTTGGACCGGACCAATCCACCAGTCACACATCCCACTTACCTTTATTTTACATTAGCCCTTTTTTTGCCAATGAATGTCTTCTTGAAGAATTAAATTTGCTGATCAAGTCAAATTGCTTTTGACTTGATATGATAGAGTGCCTGTAAAGAGGTTTTGGCCTCTGACTGCTTCAAGTGAGCACCAACGTGTGCAATCCTGTTTTTCAGTTTTGCACCCACTTTGAATGTCACGACAGAGCGTGGCAACAATTATGTCAGGTCAGTGACATCTCGTGCCTGTGCGGCTTTGCTCCTGTTTTACATCTGGATGGATTAGTGGTGACAGCGACAGCTAAGATGTTCTTTCTGCTTTGGTAGCTTTGCCAGATGTCTGAAAGAGTCGTGTCATTTTTATCTCCATATCTCAAAATCTCAAATTGTCCTCAGAGGGCTTTGCAGTGTGCGCTTACTATACATGCAGCCCCCGCCCTCTGTGGACACTCTATTTGGACTGTAAGGCTGTAATACATTTTTCTGCAGACATGACCTGTAAGAAAATACAAGAAGACTCCACAGGGCACCTTTTTTTTAAAATTTCAAGTTATTTTCAATTTGGGATTGAATCCTAAATAAATCAAATAAAGGTTAGTTGTAACTGCTGCTGGGGTTTAACTGCCGAACTACCACAAGAAGCTCGTTTGTAAGCCGGGTTGCTGGTGCTGGCACTTTGGGATGATAGATGATGCTGGCTCTCTGTTGACTCAGTGGGATGGCGTCTTTTCAAATGGTGGAAAAAGTCTGCTGTCTTTCCCGTCTTTTTCAGTGCAGGTCGCCTGCGTATCTCTCAGCAGATATCGCTCCGCTGTTTATCCAGCTTTGGAAATCAGAACCATTTCCAAATCACAGACCTCTCGCCGCACACACGATTTCCTCGTCTTGTGCGGACGTCTGCCTCTGCTCACCGTCACTCCTTTTTACATTTACAAGAATTAGTGTGAGTGTGTTTTCTTCCCTGGCTTTGGCCCTACAGGTGTCATCTACTTAAACCGTTTGCTGGAACCTGAAAGGATGGTTGTGCAGATGAAGGCTGTGCAAGCCCTGAAGAAAACGCTGCTGTGTGTACATGCATATTCAAAAAGTAATGTGCAACTCCAGTCACAGACCGAAGACTGATCCACTTGTTTGTAGACACTGAGGTGTGCATGTCTTAAATTGGAAAATAGAAGAAGATGGCTGTCGCTGGATTGATAGCCAGTGTTGGCCAGAGCCCTGATGAGTTATCAGAATGATTATCTGTGAGATCAGCCCATCCCGTCATCTTCCACTAAAACCACAACACAAGCAACTCTCATGTTTAGTGTGCTTGTGCGCCTCCTCCCCACAGTCTCACCTCTCAGCCGTGTGCACTGCGTAGCTGCATCAGACGTGTGTGAACTTTGCTCTAAGTTCAGGAACATGCGCACAGAGAGAAACTTAACTCGAGAGAGCTGATGCTGCGACGGTCACAGATTAGCACCGTTGCAGGAGTTGGATTCTCTTCTGCAGCGCTTCAGCTGTGACTCTGCGTCAGAGGGCGAAGCTGTCTCATTGTAGATAAAGCTCCGGTGTATCCTTCAGGTCCACAGATAATTGGAGATATTTTTGAAGCGAGCTACGTGACTCGCGTGTTTATTCAATAGGTTTAAACCAGTAAATGCATAGCAGCAGCAGAGCAGATGTAGAAGATAAACACTATGTCTTTCATTTCTATGAAGCCCGTAGACTACACAAATCTTAAGGACAATTGTTGGACAAGCTTCTGGTGCATTTGAGCCCTGCTCGGCTTTTGTATTTGACAGATTGGACTTTGTTTATTGGCTTTCTTGGAAGTTGGATCACCGGTAGCTCTCAAGGCTGCTCTGCCCGACCGTCTGCATGTGAGGCAGAGAATCCAGTGCCGTGTGATCTGAAGCCAAACACAATCACTCCCACCTGTTTTCCTTTTCTGCTGCTGAGCAGCTCAAGTGTCTCCAAGAGCAAATGTTTAATGTCCATTATTCACAGGAAAGGATAAATTGTTAAGGGATGTAGGGATATTCATACTTTCTTTTAGAAGAGCACAAGTGGCCGGCCATGCTTTTGTCTGTATAGAATGATCGCTCGTTAGTTTTTTGCCTCAGATGCACATGTGAAGCACATACAGAAGAAAAGGATGAACATATTTTAATCGTGTGTCTTTTGTCATATCTTTCTCTGTTGCAGAATGCCAAGCCCTTCTCCTCCTCAGACAGCCTAGCGAAGGTCCAGGAGGTAGCAAGCTGGCTTTTGGAAATGAACCAGGATCTGCTGTCGGGGGGCAGCAGCAGCAGGCGGAGTCGGGGGCCGGGGGGTCCGGCGGTGCGAGGTAACGCCTCCTCCACAGCCCGGGCACCCCAGCAGGCGGCAGAGGAGGGCGATGAGGATGAGCACATGAACCGGGTAGTAGAGGAGGAAGAGCAGCTGCAGCAGAGGGTAAGGCCAACTGACACTGAAGAAAGAGTACTGTAGCGATACAGATGCATATGAATATAAATCTATGCATGTGAAGTAGATTAGCGAGTCATATGCTCCTGGAAATGTCCTCAAAGCTTGCACTTTAAAAGATTTAGACATTGGTAACAAAATAGGGACTTTGGGGCAACTATAAGTGCAACAGATTGAATTTTTCTTCAGAACTTCCCTCAGAGTGGTCATGTTTCTTTGTCGCAGCCTGAGGCGTCGCAGGTTGACAGTGGGAGAGAACAACCATGGGCGCCCAGCGAGTCGGGCGCCAGCAATGGCCCCCGGGGAGACGAGGAGGAAGATGAAGACGGCCCGCCAAACGAAGTGAACGGAGGGGAGAAAGGAGCCCGATGGATGTGGGAGACGGAGCAGAGGCGGCTGCGAGGTCAGCCGCTGGGCGAGGAGGACGAGGAGGAGGAGGAAGAGGAGGAGAACAACAACAGCAGCGGCCACCAAGAGGAGGAGGAGGCGGAGGAGAGGACAGAGGGAGGGGAGCCCCGGGGAAGGGAGGAGGAGGAGAGGGAAGAGGGCGAGGAGGAAGAGGAGGAGGATGAGGACGAGGAGGAGATGGACCAAGACAGCGACGACTTTGAGCATTCGGCGGAGAGTGGGAGGGAGGAGGAAGAGGAGGAGGAAGGAGAAGGGGAGGAAGGGCTGCGGTCTCCCTCTCTCAGGAACAATGTGTCTGCCCCCAACAACAACCTGGACTCGGGTTGTACACACCAAAGCTCTTCCAACAAGAAGGTAAGCACAGCTGTTTGCTGTTGAACACTTTTTTGGTTGACACCCTGACCCTGGGTCAGCCACAGTAACTGAGATACTGCCTCTGCTGCACAAAGAAAAAGCCTCTCTTCTCCTTTAGTAGTTCAGGCTAAATTCTGACAGGGGGAAGGACATTGCAAAATTTGGATATATACACACGATACCATTTGCATAGGTAAACACTGCTTCACGTGTAAATAGTGTAATTTGGGTGAACTGACCCTTTAGGCTACTTCTGCAGGTAGTCACAGAGGAAGTCACTCACGCAGCATTTGACTATCCCCGCTCACATCCCTGCTGTTCCACTGGCGTTTCCTGGATAATATTTAAAACGGCAGCTCCCTCTTATGGCCTAAATGTTTTACTGCACCACCTCCCTACCCATTAAACAAACAGGGGCTCAAAAGCCACGAGTGTCAGGTGACGCTGAGCTATCTTTTTATTACTGAGTTGGCTGCGAGAAAAGATTTTTCCACCATATCCGCGTTTGAAGATGTTTATTCTGTTTATTTCCCAGGTAACACACCTATATTAACGACAGCCAACTTTGTTTAAATGACCACAAACCAGAAACCGATGCTTTCCAGTGGAATCCAGACACAAACTGGGGCAGCATTATGTTAATGTTTCCTTTTTAGGTTGTCATCTGTCTGTAGTCATTTAGCCACAGCTGGTTAATCGTAGGTACAGGGAAGGTGAGGGTTATTTAAAGGCAGGCCGACACACAACTCTCCTACAGTGCTGTCTGTTTCATCTTGTTTGCTTCACTGAGGGTAAAGAAAGAGCTGACGCACACACACAGACACACACACACAGGCATTTTTAATGAGAAGATAATACAAAGCACACTCAGTCGCAGCACGCAGGAGGTGCTGGATAAACGCTGGAGCGTGACATTTATCACCAGTGTCAATAAAGCGGCTGCAGTCTGCGGTCGCAAATGCAAAATTATCATAATTAATTGAGAAGCATCTTAATGATGAGTAATAACAAGTAAGAGAGGTGGTACTTCTCTGCATCTGGTGTCACCAGTTTAATCTCGTGCCGTTACTCCCCCATGGCCGCTCTATTGTGCAGGTTATGACTGAGGAGTGACGGCACAGTACAACATAATTACAACTTAACGGCCTTCTGGCAGATACCGCCCTGCTCATATATACTTCATACATGCGCAGAATGCGCCGAAGCCTCTTTTATGTCCCGTTAAAAGTTCAAGCACGTGCACGCCATCGCCGACTGAAATTACTGACACGATGAGTGACGAGTGTAGCTGGAAACAAGAGCTGCGCTTGATGCGTGTAACAAATCGTCAGATCTTCCCGCGGCAACAGAACTAATGGGCTCAGTTCAAAAGGCTGTGATGTAGCTCGGTGCCGGTGTTTGGTCATTACTGCCGGCGTCTCGTTTCAGTCATGGCCGATGACACGTCTGTTTGTTCAGTATGTTTCGGTGGCCTTCATCCTACCTGTTTTTAAAAGGAGCGCGCCAAGATGCTTTCGAGAAGCTAGGGATGAATTTCATATTTGCGTTTCTGCAATGCACCAGCATACTTTAGATTATGACGAGAGCAAACCAATAAATTAACTGACACCTCCAAGTATCGGCTCATCGCTGATATATTGTATCAGTGTATATCATGGCCAAGAGGGGACAAAGCTTCAAAAAGAAGCGACAGCGCAGCATAAAATGTCATCATAACATCGTTTGCCCTGTCGACTCCATTGTTAACAACTGTTGGGTGTAGAACTAGAGTTGGTAGAGCAGCAGCATCGGTTCGGCAGACAGCGATGTGTGTGCGTGCTACATATAAGAACCCAGCAAGTGTGGAGCAAAATGGCCGTTACAATGTGTGCGATTGTTATGTGCGGATGTGAATGAAAATCTTGTCTGGTCCCCTCCCCAGTACATGATGTATGTGGAAAAATACCACTGTATCGTACCTTGATACACCAGAGTCAAGACACGAGAGATAATACTCACATCTCAGGGATTGGTCGTCAGCGGTGGAGCCCCACGACTAGTATTTTACCGCCCTCCCCTGCACCCTAACGGCAAGCTGCACACCGGAGATGTGTTTTATTGTTTGCTGCCGAAGAGCATTTGCCTCTTTTAATGGGCGGTCGTTTCCTGGACTATGTGCCATACCTGTGGTCTCAATATAGAGTGATGTTATGTCTGAGAGAGCCTTGGATGCAGACACTGGACCTTGCTTATATTGGGCCTAAATATAGTCTGAATTTGCTCCTGTGAGCCCCTCACCATGTGACACAGCTGTCAGATAGGTTTGTCGGAGTGTTCGTCGCCACAGGGGGGCCAGCTGGCTTTCATGTTGAATGTACACATTTTGTTCAGCTGTGGACCCTGTACGCTTTTATTGACACTGTGTTTCAGGTGTAATGTCAGTGGAAAATCGACTCCGTGGGTTGTGGCGTCCTTTGGGAGAGAGTTGATGTGTCCTAAAAGTTTGGAAAACATAAACTGCGTCTTGGGAAGCATCACTTACATGAATTTACCTTTGTAATCCTGTTTTTGTTTTTTTTTTATTCGACAGTATGTTTCAAATCCAGGATTAAACAGCGCTCCCCGGTGAAGCAGGGGTGGCACAGAAGATTGGGCATCTTCGTATAAGTTTCCTGTGTATCTTCCCTGTAGAGCACGTGCAATCTTGTGAACTCTGATATGTGCATTTTGACAGCTGCAGCACGCATGTGTCAAACGGGATGCAACAGGGTGGTCGAGGTAGCAGAGGATCGGTGCCCATATATGGGCCAAGAATGTGTCGGTCCATGTGGGGGTAGGTGATATATATACATGGTACTGGACGGGTGACAGAAGTGAGTAAACACAAAGAAGGAGATATGTAAAAGTGTAACACACCGTAAAAAGCCTGAAGTGTGTTGATGTTGAGCTTTGTGTACATGTCTCAGCGTGTCCCTGTTGATGACAGATTGTGTTCCTGGGCTCCAGGTGCTGTAGGCTCAGGTTTCCAGAATTAGAGGCTTCATCTCTGCTTTTTTTTTTTTCTTTCTCGCCTCTGCCCCCTTTTGACCTTGTGCCAGCGGAGCGATCCCCGCGGCCATGCCGATCAGTTAACCTTCCAAATTCATCTGCAGAGCTTCCTGAACCAACGTTGAAGCTTTTCTTTAACGTCCCTGCAGGCATCACGTGCAGAGATATCCTGGAGTCATTCAGATTTTCATTTGAAGCAGATGCCGTTCTATTCAAAGGTACTAAAAAGGGTGTGCATCACATGATATGGTGATGGGTTAACATGATGCTTGTAGCTGTCGGGCTGTAGCAGGTGTGTCGTATACATTGGTCCCGGCGGGAAGAGATTATTTGACATTGGCAGGTGGGAAAAAATGTTGTAGGTTGTTTAAGGTAAGTGTTAAAGGTTGTTAATGCCACTACCCCTAATGGAAACTGCCTTCATACTGCTGTAGCAGGCAAGCCTGAGATTAACATTTGGACTGACTTGTATTTGTTGGACTGCAGAGAAATTAGGAATTTACCAGGATCAATGCTCTTCTTTTACATAATTCTGCTTGAGCGGTGTGACAATGAGAGGTGGCAGATGTTGCTCTTTCCCAGGTGCAGTTTGCTCTTTTGTCCAAATGAAGGGTAACTGATTTGATTACAAGGCACAGCGTAGGGCAATGAATACATTTTCTTTTAAATGCGCACACGTTTCCAAACCAAATCTTCAAGTCTTAAAATGTGATTCTTATATTAAACCGTCACAGCTATTTTTAAAATATGTGATAAGAATAAACAAGAACATATTATGCCCATTTTAGGCTCCCTACACTGCACTGCTGCCTTCCCATCTTAGAATTCATCTTAACACATCACTCGTAGCCAATGTCTATGGCATTATGTGATCTTGCAGGATTAGATGTCTCGTAGTGAGTCATCAGAGGCCGATGGTGGCCGGTGGATCTGCAGAGTGAAAGCAGGAGGGCGTGGTGAGGGCAGAGGGCATTGACCACCAACACAGATTTATCTGGATTTAAGGAAGATATAAACATACATTTATGTTGTGAGGTGGGTATCAGCTAGCTGTTAAGCAGACATGGTGTTCCCATGCGTCTCCATGTGAGCGTCACTGAATTTATTCCATCTCCTTCTCTATCATCCACAGCTGCTCGCATGTCCTCGGCCTTTCTCCTGATTTGTCACGTCTTATCAAATTTTCAAAGTTGACCACATCTTTTCCAAATGCCAGCATGAAAAATGCCCTTTACTTTGTGAGTGGTGATGAAAGGATTTTTAATGAGGGCCTTGGGGAAACGAAAACTTAAACAAGGTTGACATAACGTTTTTTTTGTCCTGGGGTTTCTACTCTGCTGCTGTGACCATAGGAACAGCATGCTTTATGACATGTCTGTGCACGTGACCTAGACCTCTGTCCACCTCTACCTCTGTACAGTAATGTGCGCTGTGCTGCAGGCTGTTCAGTGAGTGAGAAATGTTCATTGCTTTTCATTTATTGTTCTTTGAGATCGGAATGAGCAGTAACTCGTCAGCCAAATTGGTTTTGCTGCGGCATACTTGGGACGGTGTGGTTTTTCATTTTTCTTCAAACATGGATTACTGTTCATTGCCACTAATTAAATCTTTTTTTGCAAAGAAAAGGCAGCCTCCTTATTGTAGGTGGTGTCTCCCACACACTGGCCTTGTCACACAGGCAGAGATGAGCCACAAAGGATCAGTGTTCTCATCCTCCCACATGAAGGCAACTAGTTTGAGTCACTTCCAATGCAGTGTGTACCGACGACAACTTGTTTTCACAGAAGCCCTCATTATATCCTGGTACACCTCCACTCATGCATTAAATTGGGCCTGTCTCTTTCTGTCTAACTTAACTAAGGCAGCACAATTGAAGCTAAAATGAAATGTTTTTTTGTTTTTTAATTTGACATTAGTGAGACATTAAATTACACATCACACAGGGAAGGATGATGTCCTAAATTCCAAGCCTTATTTCCATTGTGAGATAGAGGTAAGTTTTTATGTGACAGGGCATCATCATAGTATATAACAGACACAGTAAACACCTGTATCATTTTTACAAAGGCCGCTCTAAGTTGAATGTTGATGCTCTGAATTTATTGCATTATGAAGCTCTTTATATAACAGACATTGTTCTTGTGTTTCTAAGGCTCCGTGTGCAGGCAACTGCTAAAAAGTGAAGGATTATGTTGTCACCATAAATCCGCCTTTGACAGGATGTTGCTGTGTTTGGGGGCTGGCTTTTTGCAGCGCATCGTTGTCGTTCCACTCTCTGACACTGGAGGGAGGCAGTGGGCTGAAGGCGGCGCTCGGACAGTAATCCGCCGCCCACGGGTTGTGGGTGCTCGCTGCAGCTGTGCCCACCCTGTACCGCAGGCTTTAACTAGTAATGAACTGCTGCCTGCGCCTCACATGGACGCTGTCCAGCCATGTGAGCATGGGAGTTAACATTGAAGTCTTTGTTTTTTCTGCTAATGCCTCTGGTGTTTAGCGAAGGTTGTGGCTCCAGTGCTGGCTGATGTTGAGACAGTGTGGGGGTGAACAGGAGGAGAACAATGTAATGATTTTTTGAAAACTGAAAACCACAATGCTGCCAGGAGAAATCTTCACTTTGTACATATTTACTGTAAAGATATATGAAGTGTCATTTATCACTGCCTGCTGTTAGGCGATACTTTGCATCTGCATTATACATTATGTTTGAATGTACTCCTTGATGGTATGATCCCAGATCTAAAGTGAAAGGCTGATTATTGCCTGTCATTAGAGCACACTAGGATGTATTTTATTGAAGGTATTTCGTCTCATCACATTCATAACAAAGTTTTCTGTTCACAAAGTCACCTCACGCTCTCCAGAGCTTTAGTGACGGGGCAGGAGTTACAGTAGCATAATGCGAATTTATAGGAATGGTATGGAATAATTTCAGTGCAGTTAATTTGCAGGTCTAGATTAATAATTCATACTAATAAAAGCTTGAAACTTGCTCTGTGCTTTGCCTGAAAGTCAAAGCAGGAAACTCTTTGCTGTTTGGACTACTAACATGCACTTCATATTCCAAATACAGTCTCATGAGAATCAAAATAATCGTACCAATTTGCAAACAACGCTCTCTCCTGTCCTCGTCTCTGTGATCTAAATGCATTTTGCGATTCCGTAGCTATAATTTTTCAGTGTATTTAAAAGAGGGCGGTTCGTTCATATCTTCTGATCTGTCAGCTGAACCTAAAACCCCGTTTTGAAGATTCTCCTTTTGAGCTTCGGTGTTAATAGCTTTATACTACACAGGCAAAGCCCGCAGTTTCCTACTGTCATGGGGCCTATGTCTGCAACCATGCCCTGTCATCTCAGCTGTTTTGAAAAGCTTGGAGTGATTTGTAAGAGTACTGAGTTACTAGAAGCCAAACATTCTCGACCCTCTGGCACTCCACCGGTCTTGATGTCTTATCAGGGACTGCAAACTCAATGACCTGGCAGTAATACTGCAACACAGTAGACAAAATAATTTACCCTTGTTATGCTATGTGCTTTAAGGGCATGTTATGACCGAGCACAATAATAACTTTGTGAGCATACAAAGGGTTTTTGCGAAAGCACTGCTGGTTTGCAGTCAGTGGTTTTATGCCTGACATTGATCTGCTTCATCTGAGTGGTTACTGTAAATCTCAACAGGGCTGTAAGTTTCTAACTACCTTTGTCACGTCATACTCTCCCAAGATACTTGTTTTGGGAGGACATAACTCTAGCCTCCTTTCCAGCATACAAAGTTAGAAGCGCTGTTTGTTGGATCATTTTCAGGAACTCCAGACACGTTATCCCCATTTTAAACAAGAATCTCCTTTCGGTTTGGCTTCGGGATTCTTTGGGATCCGAGGATAAATGTGCTTTCAGGACTCGCCGTTTAGCGCGCTGCTTTGGGCTGATCATGTTGTAGCGGACTGGTCACATAGCTTGATGGCCTAATATTAGTCTGAAAGCTCAAGTAACCGCTACAAGGCATGGGATATGTCAGAAACAAGCAGTTGTTCGCAGGTGCCTTGTCAGTTATTTATTTAGTCAGGCGAAATTTCTTTTTGCCAGGCCAAATGCAGTCAGGGAGCTCTCTCACCAGCCGCCCCTGCTGCTAGTTCACCGTGGTCAGTGAGCAGAACAGCTGACAATAAGGCGCCAACTTTCTCCAATTGTGCTGAACGCACTGTAAAAACTATGGGCGTTGGTCAGCCACAAATGCTCAATGGCGTCCAACGGCTAACTGTGGGCCTGGTGTGTAGATGTTCTGGCCCTGTAATCCTCCTCAAACAATGGTGGATGTGAGAATAGAAGAGAGGTTAAGCCCTGTAGGTCAATGTTACCACGTGTTCACTCATTTGAATGTGCACAGGGAAGGTTGTCTCTTGCCACTAACTCGATCTATAGAGGTATACGTATTCAGCTGCGATAGTCAGCTGTGCTCCGCTGCAGTTTCATTTTCTGTGGGTAACAGTGTTCATGTTAGTCTCCCGTATGGCAGCAAGCAAAGTCCGTCGCTCTTGACCCGTGGTCAGGTGAATCTTTGTTTAAGTGCATGTTAACATTGGACAGCTGTGCGATCATCTCCTGAGACGTCCTCAGTTTCTTCGCTGATACAGAGTAACTGATGTATCATATACCCCTGGGTTGATGGCAGAGTCGGTGAGGTTACACGTACAACAAAATCTGAGGTTCAGCATTCGGATGAGGGTACAGTAATCTGTTGCTTTGCTCTACGCTGACAGTTTTCATGGGGGAAAGTTATCTGGGCTCGGTGATGATGTCGGCCACTAATTTGGGAGGACCAGAAGGGGGTCAGAGAATGACCACAATGAGGAAGTTCCCCGTAGCACATGTGCTTCGCTGGACGACTGTTGGCACACATTCCACCGCCGAGGGGTCATAAGAGCAGATTCCGCGGTGCCTGTCTGAAGGGGGAGAGGCTGAGTCGGTCCATCCTCTTTTCAGGCCCTGACGGCAGCTGCTCCGCCTGGCTTGGGCGCAGCAGTGACCTCACACCCCAGAGATATTTTAAAGGGTGCCAGTCAGCAGGGAGATGACTTCTGAGTAGGTGCTTAGAGAGCGCAGTATTGATACGTCTGCACAATGGTTGTGAGGTCCAAGGAAGTCACTGCTCTGTTTTAAGAAAAGCTATCTGCTCACGACATTGGTCGCCCAGCTTTCGGAGCTCCTTCTGGGATATGATCCACTAAACGGCGTTTGTTGCAATGCTGCGGCATTGCCCTATCCCCCGTTTCTCGTCGTCTGGTGCTCGGAAGAAGATGCCAAATGTTGCCTGTGGGAAAGAGAAGACTTTGCGTGACCCGCTGGAGAACCAGGCGCTTGACCTGGCAGACCCCAAGAACGTCAACCAAGAACCGTTACCCCCTCAGAAAGTGCTCAAGATATTTAGCATCAACATCATTGCTCAGGGTTTGCCCTTCTGTCGCAGACGGGTGAGTGTTTTATGTATTAGCTCGGTTGTACGGTTTGCGCTTGGTTAAGCCACAGAATCTGAAAATATCAAAGGTCATCCACGTCTTCCCTTTCACTTTGGTTGTTGTTGCTTTACGTATTAAAAATTTTAAGAGCTAATTACTTTTGTCCACACAGTGATACGTTCTCTGTTACATATTTACCAAATTACCAAATTAAACTTTTTCGGTTTGCTAAATTAAACATTCACGCAGATGAATTTAAGGTTTAACGTAACTATGCTTAATAGATTTTTCAGTTCTCATTGCTTAAATGGTATGCGTATAAACAGATAAGAATAAATTAAGACACTTGACAAATGATGGATTTGTTATTTTGTCAGATTTACATCATTTGTTTCCATACGCTCATAGATACATGGTTTGCTTGCAGCGGCTCCACCCATGACAGACGACAGACACCAACATATAACCTTAAAAAGGCCGTCGCCAATGAGCCTATTTTTAGGTTTAGTTTTCACATGAAGACGTAAATGCATTAATTTGAGAAAAATCTGGAAAATTGCAGTTTGGATTTGCTGCTCATGGAGCAATTGTCACAAAAATTTAAAGATGACGTTTCAGGATTTTTATATGCGGTCGTCTGTTTGACTTGCGGTGCATTCAAATGAAATAAACGGTCTATATCTGTCAGTGTCATCCATCGTTTGATTTATGACAGGTGGGGATTTAACTTAAATCAATTGGTTATGTCTACTGTAATGTTTACTAAGCGGTTGCGTCTTACTAATTGGGCAAAATGTTTGCAGTAGAATTTACAGTTTGTGTTTTTTGTCCTGTAAAGTTGAAGTTCAGACACGTCAGCACTCTTTGTACCACATTATTAATTTGTCCTCTCTGACAGCAAATTAGGTTGGGTGATGTGAGCTGTTACAGTAATGCTGTGTGCATTAAAAGTCTACTTTGACATTCCCGCTGAATAAATTCAGTATAATATGCATTCTGGCTTGAAAATGAATGAAATAGAACTCCCATGTCAAGTGAGCTGCCTCCCGAACTAACCTTGGGCAGTTTTTGAAAGATATTTTTTTTCTTTCGCTGATTTAGAATAATCCTCTACATCTATTGTCACTGAAAATTAACCCAGAAAATTGGACTGATTATAGTTAGCTGTGACATTTTGTGCAGAATCTCATTTTAACTATTGAAAATAATCGTGGCAGTTATTTGACAGTTCCAGCCTTTCAAATACGAGAATCAGCTCTTTGCTTACATTCTAGTAAATTTAATCATTTTAAATTTTGAACCATTGCTTGGACAAAAAAAGACAATCAATGAATTAACCTTGGTGTATCAACAATTTTCCACTACTATTCACAGGAAATTTTCACTGTTTTCAGATATTTTATATTTTATTACCAATCTATCATGAAAATAAAAATTTGCATCAGCCACACGACTCTAAAATTAATTGGAATAAATTAGTAAATTAGTCAGTGTTTTTCTTAATCTTAGTGTCAAATTGTCACTCTGTCCTTCATTGTTAATATATATTTTTCAAATTTTCATATGTTGAAATTTATGAACCAGGTAAGATTCTCTGGATTGAGGACATGGAACATTAAATTTAGAGAATTGTTTCCATTTAAAGGCCTCAAGTCTCAGTATCTGTTGTTTTATCAAATCTATCTTTCATGAGCTCAGCCTTTTTTTGCATGTCTTTCACGTGCTATTTTTTGTCCTATTGGTTTGACAGTCCCAACAAGCTAATTTAAACTAATTTAGGCCTTAAAACTGGAGGATCTCCATGAATGGCTGCACTTAACCTCTGAATCACAGGGGTGCTGACAGCATTTCCTCGATGTCATTAGAGATATGAAAGATACGCAGTTCAAAATGTGGCCCTCTAATCTGCCAGAAAAATTAAGAGAGAGATTGAGTAGTTAGGAGAAAGTATCGAGCAAAGACTAAAATAGAAACAAGGGTAGATGTCACAATGACTGGGGAGTGTCAGCTTATCGTTTTTCCATTCTCAGTTTTCTCCCAGCGCAAAGCAAGATGCCATGTTGGTCAGCCTTTTGAAACAGAGAGTCCATTACTGTGATTTAGTTGTAATTACTACTGATTATGCAGTAGTTATATGGTAGTTTCAAAGAATAATCTGAAGCAGACCACAGCAGGAGGTGTCCCAGCCACAGGCTCAAAAATATATACCTTTAATTCGGTGCCTTGGTTTGCAACAAAGAGTAATTACCATTTACCTGATTACCATCTTTTCATACAGCCTGTATAATCTTAGATTTTGCACTCATACTGTTACTTAGCATTGACATTTTATATGCATTTGTACTTTTTTTGCCAGCGGCATGGCTCTTTGGATGGCAGTGTCAGTCTGTCGACCCACTGATGGGTCTGCCACCGTGTTCCGCAGAGAAAATGTCTGAAAAACATTTAGATGTTTAGATGTTGTAAAACCTACGTACAAATTCCCAGACGATGAATCCTAAAGATGGGTGATCTGACTGATTTTTTTTTTTGCAGTGCTGCTTTCATAAAAAAAAAATTGTCCACTTCTTGTTTTATGATCTGTAATAGTAATGACATCACTGTCAGCCTCTGCTGGGTTTCGTGTGTAGTGCTACTGAGCAAATATTAGCACGCTGACATGCTCAACTGAGATGGTGACCACGATAAACATCACACCAGCGCAGCATCGTGATTGTGAGCATTTAGCTCGAGTACATCTTAGATTTGTTTATTTATTTGATGAAGTGTTGGCTAAGACTTAGCTCATAGCACTGAATTATATTTGTAGTTACGCTCCACGCTCGTCATTGTCAACATGCGTTACACATAGAGTCCTGGGGAACAGTAGTAAGGAGGTGATTTGATCAGCCCATGTCCACACGCAGGATGAAAACTGGTTTGACCACTAACCAAGAATTTGGGAACAGCACAATATGCATCATGCTCGCCTTTAATTTAAGTGTTAAACTGCACCGCTATGTGAAGGGATCTTAGATATTGTGCGATAAAGTACTTTTGCTGGCATGGTAAGAGCAAGGCAACTCCGACGCCCATTTGTTCTTATTGTTTAAGCGGGGGAGAAAGTCAGAGGCTGTGGGCCGAAGAAAAGGCTCTTTCATGTTGTTTATAAAGTCTGTTTCGCCAGATGAACTAATTGCAAGGTCCCACTGAGCCGGTTCACAGAGTCGCTGCTCCTGCAGAAGCCACGTGGGCTCTGCTGTGCATGTGGCAACTGTCTCAAGTGAATAGGCATTGGTGGGATTGCTCTGGGTCTCCGTGGCAAGGTACAACTCAAGTTGCCCGAAACTATGCCTTCAGGAAGAACAGGCTCTTCTCTTCTTACATATTTCACTTTCTATTGACTTGCAGGGAACTTATTACTCCCTCCTTTTATCAGCCCCTCATTCCAGCCCCAGTTGAAATGTTTAAATAGAGCTGGGAGCTGTCTCTGAGGACGTGTTGTTTCTGGAATCTGTGTGTTTTTGAGTGAGATCAGCTTGCCCCCTGCAACTTAAAAAACAGTCCTGGGTCAAGTTTCCAATCAAAACGTTAGCATCCGAATTGGTGCTGCATTTCCAGGAGCCAGAACGGGCATCCAGCTGTTCCAGGACAGGGCGATCAAGATATAGAACATTAACAGCAGGACGTTTCGGCGGCGGCATGGCTTCTCTCACCCACCACGCCCTGTGCCGCAGGCCTGTTGAGTAAAGTGATCTGGACTTGCCCACAGCAGCTATGTCCGTATAAACAGCTCTCAGCAAGATGCATGTGCTGTGTGAGCAGGTGCTGCGGGTGTGTGGAAAGTTTCTTTCACGAGTGTTACGAGAGCCTACGGTTTCCTGTGCTGTTTTGCTTTTTCTTATTCTGCAGACATTTTAATTGGAGACATATCTCCTGTAGCCTTTTGAAATTATCACGTCGCTCTGTTTTTGCTTTGTTTGTGTCTTTGCGTTAGTCTGTCAGTTTAAGAATACGAGCTGTCACTGCGGAGAGAGACATGTATATAACCTTCCTGTTAGAGCTGTCATCTGGTTAATTTAGACAGAAAGCCATTTAAAGAAATCGTAGTCACAGCTGTGTGAACTGGATGCACTTAATTATGTTACGTTTCATTCACATTTTCCAATAATCAGTATCACTGACGCATCTATACAGAGAGACAGCAAAAAGCCCGTCTCTATTTAAATGCGTCTTTCTATCTTTTCGGTTTTTGCCTGGATACACTGAGGAGAGACGCATTCGCTTTCGTTTCGAGTCGTGTATCCCTGTCGTGTACGTGACAACTACAGCGACATGATACTGCCCCAGTCCCTGCTTCTTGGAGGTCAGAGGATCTGATAGCGGCTCATGTGTTGTTTGTCTTTACTATTCATGCTTCAAAACCAACCGTTTCCCAGGACCGGGGCCTTGATTTCACCTCAGCTCAGTCTGTGTTTTGATGGCAGGAGTTTTCAGCTATTTGAAGTTAATTTTAGCTCCACGCTCCTCATTTCGTGGCTCGCACGTTTTTATCTTATTTATTGATTCTGCGTGTCCATAACCTGTGATTATTTGTACGCTGACTGTCACTCAAGTGGCACCTGCTTGTCCAATTAAATAACAAAATAAGAGTTGTAGAAGGACAGAACTTCCCTTATCAGTAAAGTGAGTTACCTGCAATTAACATTAGCTCGATAAACAATTTCACAAGCAGCACAAATTAAATTTTACAGTGAGGTGTTGGGGGTGGGGGTGCTCTAGTGCTTATAATGAAAAATAGAGGCAGCGGGAGCACAAGCAGCCACCACCGCAAGAAAACTCGATTTGTGCCATCCGACAAGCAGCTGATTAAAACACTGAAAGTCTCTCAACATCAACGATGCAGAATTGTTTGTATTCTAGGTGACATTTTATTAAATTTAGGTAACGTTAATTTATTTCCTAATATTTTCCAGCATATTTACAGTAAATTTATTTGAAGCTTGCTGTACGTGCGACCCACTTTGTTGTTGAGTAGCAGCCCGTGAATCACTTGAGATAAGCTGGAAGCCCCGGAGGAGCAGCTGCCTTCTCTAACGTCGCTCTCTGGAGATAAGCGTTGTAAAGAAGTGAGGCTCCCCCGGCACCGTCACTCAGGCATTCTAACCATCTTCCTCCTGTTTGTGGATAGCCGGACACAGAATATAGTGTCTGACAGGACAAGAAAACTAATTTAATCTTTTGAAGATTTTATTCTTTAATTATTTTCCCTTCTCCCATTACTGATGCAATGCATTGTAACACGCTGGCGTGGGTTTTCTACGAAGCTGAGGAGAGATTCCTTTTTTAAGTTTGGTTTTTCTTCTCTCCTACTGGGCTGCTGGACTGTTTGTATGGTACAGTTTTCTATGTTCCACAGACTTATCCTTGGCAACTAGAAAATCAGGCTGCAGTTAGTATTTGCTCAAAAACAGGTGAAAAGAAGACATTTAGATATATCACCTATAAGAAATTATGATTTTTTTTTTTCATTTCAACAATCACTGAATCATTCAACAATCACATTTAACTGTTTTCTGATATTTAATTGAGAAAGGGATTAAATCAAAAAAATAATATTATTAAATGAGAAGATAATTATTTGCAGCATTAATCACCTATAATGAGCGGACACTGACCGTATGTGTTGATTTGATAGGCTGCTTCGTGTTTTAAGCCACAAAACTTTATTCACTTGCTCGAAGTTACCTTGAAATATTTGACCCCATTTGTTAAGCGCCTGCAGACTGTGCGCGCGTGAGACCGCCCTCGAAAGACGGCTGTTTTTTTTTTCCCGTCCTCCCAGCTCCAAGCCCTTTCTCTCTGTCCTGAAGTAAGGACCACACCACAGTGCACGGCAGGAGGTTGGATTCCACTGCCCTTGGGCTCCAAATAACACAGAAGGGAGGAAGGCATCTGCCATTGGCTATTCTGAGAAGCGGTCCCATTCCAGGGAGCACACGGATCCAGTCGGCTAGCTACCCACTGCCCAGAACAGCCAAACAGTTCTATTTACCACTGATTCAAATAGAGGCCCATAAAGAATGGCTGCAGAGAAGGCCAGGCATACATTAGTTTCCTTGAAAATGCTAAGGATGCCGTGAAGTTTGTCCGTCTGCTGAGGTCTTTTTGATATATTTTATGAAAATGAGATCCAAATACTGTGTTCCAAAAATATTGCTAAAGCTTCATAAACATTTGTACGTGTTGCTCACACACCTTGTCGATGTGCGGCGCTGTCAGATCACCACAACTGACTGAGTGGCCTTTACATTGTGACATTACACGCGATCGGTGAACCCAAGCCCGGTCTAAATACCACTTGAGTTCAAGCCGAAGGCGGTGTGCGGTGTTATACGGCTGTAGGATACTGGGCGGTGATGTGCTCCCACCTGCCACAGGGGCTGCCTGAAGGCGCTGACGTTTCCCCGCGCTGTTCGATAGCAGCAGAGAAAAATAAGCATCAGGAACGTGCTGCCTCCTCCAAACGTTTTCTTTGAACAGACGACGTGAAGCTAAATGAAACTCCTCAAACACATACAAACAACTGCTTTACTCTTCCAGTCAAATAATTCATCTCAGTCTTGCTGCACAGCCCACATTGTTTGCTACATAATTCAACACTGTTGGACACATTCAATAGGTTTGAATCTAAATAAGCCCCCCCGCAACAGATTCACCTGCATCTGATTGCTTTGTCTGTGTTTTGTAAAAACCTGTTGCTTTTTTTGCCTCCTGCACCAAATCTGTTGTCGCTGTAATGTCGCTGTAATGAAAGTGATTCCTTTTTGATTGAAACGTGCAGCCCACCTGTGTCAGAGACCACACTTTGAGCTCTTCTGAGATATTTGAAGTGTTGGGGCTGTGCATTTTTAAAAGAGTCTCGAAGCTGCCAACAACATAACCGCAGGTTTCTAAGCTGTCTATCATTTCTTTTCCCCACAAAGCAAAATTCATAATTCAAAGAACTGTTCTCCCATATGAATTTTAAGAAGGCATGCATTAAGCTTGATCAGTTCTTGCACCATTTGTGTTGGCTCCCTGAGGGCTGTCAGGTCAAGCAGCCGTCTACTGTGCTGCTTTTTCAAAGCGCTGAGAACAACGGGCTCTGACGCACCAGATTCCAATAATGAAATCTAGTAAGTGCAGGAACTAAACTAGTTTTGAAATATGCAGATTGATGCACACATGGAGTCTTGCTGCCAGTGGTTGTTAGTTTACCAGCGTGCTTGGGATGTTTCTTTTGTTCAAACTTTAACTTTGAGTTCCCTTATTTAATCATGGGTTTTCTGGGGCTTTCAGAACAAAGTCTTCGAAGTGCTTGAGTTTGTTCTCGTTGTACTGCCCACATCACTGCTATGTATGCAGGCGAGTTAAGCGGGTTACGTTCTGATATAAACACGCCACAGCCACTAGTCGTCTTTTGAGTCGAAGGATGTAACCACCGTGACGGTCTTTCTTCGGGGACATTGATAAATTTAACATCGATGTAATTTTGTCCATATGATTTAGACGCTCCATTGGACTTTGCTGTGATTCACCTCTAGGAATGTGAGCCATGAATCACAGCGTCTTAGCATCAGCGCTTCCCAGCGCTGACCTTCAACATGCCAGCCCGGTGCCTTTCACGGCGTCCTGCTCGCTATAATTTGGCCATTGGCGAGGAGAGCCTGTGAACGGATAGCTGACTGGCTGTAACCGATGCGGCCGTCTGCATAGTTTGTCTAATCTGTGCGTGAACCCTGCTGTGTGAGGCTCCGTGTGTGGTCTCCTTGCTTTTGATGTGCTGCAGTGCTGTCTGGGCCCTCGCTGAAGGTCTGTCACGATAGCAGCTGCATTTTGAAACACAATGCAAAGGCCCTAAAGCTCTTCATGGTGACAATCTGTAAAGGCAAAAACCTTGAGCTTGCATCCTCTTAGTATTCACCTGCGACTGACGTAGTATCAAGTGCCTCTTGTTTCCTTTAACCACAGGAAGTCAAGGTTTGGTCGGTGATTGTCTGCGTGCGCCTGCCTCGGTCGGTGTCGCAGAGGTCTGTTGTTCAGAGGAGAAGCAGAAATTTAAAGACTTGCTCAGCAACAAGAGGATTACACCCTCTGAAGAATGCAAGGTCTGTAAGAGGGCAAGACGAAGACAACGTTTTTGAAAAAGGGGGATAACGAAAGAAAATAGGAAGAATGCAACCTATGACAGTGTTCTTACACAGAGCAGTCAGCTGAAGCTGTATTTTCTTTTAGCGTTTTCTTTGTGGCATCAAGACAAGAGGACAAGGAGACCAAGTTTTCAAACGTCTGAAAAAAATGGGATTTTATTGGTTTCCAGTGTGAATATTTAGGAGTTTAGGATTGTTGGTCAGATAAAACGGTTGATGATGATGTTTTGAACCCTGGGAAACGCTGATGAATATTTCTCACAATTTTTGGAGGTATTTTATTGACATAATAATTAATGAAGCAAATTAAAGTCAGATTGTCCATGCAAGCCATGCAAGAAGTAGGAGAGTTTTCTCAAGCCAGAAAAGAGCAAATAATTCCTCATCTTATCTGATCCTTCTTTAGTTTATCAGATTTTTTTTTATCTGGTTCAAAATAGACAAGTTTAGCAACATAGTGGTTCTGTTTGGACAGGGGAAGTATGAGAATCTCATTCTTTCATTGTAAATGCACAGCAACAGAATTGTGATGACTGAAGTACAAAACGCTGACACTGTACCAAAAGAGAACAAAATGTCCTCTCAGGGACTGGTCAGGTAATCACCTGACACTGATAATCAGCATGTACGGTGTGAGAGGTGGTGGACGACTGCCACGTTTAGGCCATGACATCCGCATTTATAATCTGCACAGTTTATACATGACCTTGGCTGTGCTGTACTGTACCTCCAGGTCTGACAAGTCCGGCCGTGTCCGGACCAAAAATAGCACTCTGTTGAAAAAAGTGCGAGAGGCTTGCGTGAAGGAGAGGCTGCAGGTATCGGTGAGAAAATGAAATACTATCCAGGAGCTTTAGTTTGAGGGCTTATCACATCCCCAAACGCCGCACAGCGGTTTAGAATACTATGAGGCAGGATTTTGCAACTCTGGAAAGTTATTGCAGCGGCGATCACTTGATCTCCGGTCACAGCGTTCCCGGGGTTAACGGCGGAATGAACGCCGCTGACGTTACAAAGCAATCGACCCGGAATATACGCCTGCGCATATTTGATTGATCGCTGCAGTGTACTGCTGAGTGGCGTGGCAATGCGTTTTTCCACTGGATGACTTGTCTCCGGTGGCCCTCTGCTTCAGGACCCTCTTTGAAAATGAGCGTGGGAGCTGCATTTGTGCAAATTACTGCATACAGCCAAACGCATAATCTCCAGATTCTTACTTCTCTTTTCGCTGACTGCCCACATCGCCAAAAGCTTCAGAATGGCTACTTAAGCCTCTTCAGTAAAATTGACTCTCTGCATTTTAGTATTCAAAATGTCAAGGCGTGGTTGTTGTGAGGAGGTGGATGCGTTAATTGTAAGTGGGCACCTACGAATGTAAATGTGCTGACTCTGAAGACTATTAAGGATACAGACCATCTCCCCTGGGTCTCTCTGCACTGGAATATTGTACAATATGTCCAAGATGAACCACGCAACGATTGATTTACATGATAATCGATACGACAAATTTGATTCTGTTGGTTGATTTTTAAAAAACGCCATGATTTCCTGGAGCTCATTTGAGATCATCGCCATCTTGTTTTGTTCCGTCAATAGTCAAACTGCAAGTTTTCACTTTTAAACAGGTGGAACCATTAAATGTTGATGATGAGATGAAATAAGATTAGATTGATTTATTGATCCCACACTGGGGAAACTCACATGCAACTGAAATAGGTTGTGAATAACTTTCTCACGATCATCTAGTTGATTAATTGTCATTTTCATCTACATCAGCGTGAGCCTTTCTGTTTGTGCAGTGTATCTGTGTCCTGCTCCTTCAGGGAGGGATGTGGAAGTCACAGCTCCCTTGCTGTTGCTCCCTGTGGGCACACGGCAGACGGAGGGTGGCCGCATGCCCGGCACAGTGCTTGAATCACTGTTCGTAAAACATCAATACCTGCTCTGCCTGCCCGTCAGTCCTGTAATTCTCTTCCTCTTCTGCCGCAGCCTTTTCTCTCTCTCTCGTTCGGTCATTCTTTCAGTTCGTCAGATAAAGACTCCCGGTCTTATCTCTGAGGAGCAACATCAACGCTGGACGGCTTGCTTACTGTCACGGTTAAACTGAGTCATTCAGACTTAGTAAGCATTTCTCCAGCACGAGGCGGTGATTGATTTTGAAACTTTTAACTTTACAGAAAGGGGGGGGCATTGTAAATTTATTTATGAAATTGGGATGAATTAATCCCCAAATCCAGCTGGCGCAGTCCCATTTGAGCCGTGCATCCTGGTCTTAACAAGAAGAGAGTGCTTCCTTCTAAAAAATGTTTGGAAAGATTGCAGCAACATTTCGTCTGTTTACAGTATGATAGTATATTTTGATTTATGCTGTGTGTGTATCTTCACAATGAATAGGTGACATATCAAAGTGAAATACTAGGAAATAACTGTGAAAGTGAGGAAAAAGTAAGAAAAAATACATGTGACTCCTCTGTCTTCTCACAGCATGTGGACCTCTGTGACTCGTGCGTGGGAGTCGTAGTTTTCACATTTTGCTTTCAGACTAACAAAAGGAACAAACCAGAGCTGGAACGGTCAGGAACAATGACACTGGCAGTTAAGCCAAACACAGAAATTGCTTTTTACCTTTCAGCATCAGTTTGTGTGGTGGAACCTTGGTGCTGATGCCATTTCAGCTGGTGACGGTCTGTACAATTGGTAGAGGAGCTAAGGAACCAAAATCAATTTCCATCAGCCAAAAGAGAATTGCTTCAGCGTCTACACAATGTTACATCAGATACCCACGACAAACACCTTCATTACAAAGCTGTGAATCACACCCTAGCCTATGTAGTCCTTAGAAGTCGGCCTCGTGGAAAGCCAAGCGGTTGCTATGCAAACACAAGTGTAGGTACACAACAGTTCCCCAGGGCTGAAATTTTTGCACTGTGTAAAAAGTGTTGCTGTAATCATGCTCTCTTCCTCCATCACATTCCTCTTCACTCCCTTCTTTTCTGCCGGAGTTTAGCTGCTGTTTCAAACTAAATCCTCTTCCCCACACCTGCTCGTGTTGCAGTTTGACAAAATTCGTTAATGGCGACAATACTATTAGAGGGTCACTTCATCCAAATCACAATGCAGATAGCGAGATATTACTCGCAGAATCGGACTTCCCCAGAGAGCGGGGTCGGATTAATTTCCACTTGTGCTGCTCTGAAAAACTGAAAAGACCAAAAAGGCAAAGCAAAATGGAACGACTCGTCAGGAGTGTGTGGTTCCAGATTCAGTGTTGCTCACAAAGCTTCACAGATCCTCTTGTTCAGTTCACACGTGGTGTATTTGAATGAAAATGCACTCATGCGGTTTACAGATAAAGAAGAGCCATTGTTAACAGAAATCTTTCTCTCTTTTTTCCCCTATGTCCTGCCCCCCTGTTGTGGAACACTATGCAAACACGCAGGTAAGAAAAAAAACTAACTCCTTCCACTATGCACTTCCATTTATTTCCCCATCTTCATGAGGCACATGCCCCTTAGCTCCACGACGCCGTGCACAACAGACACACTGCCGACAACTCAAAATGCTGCTTCCTTACCTCTAGGGGGCAGCATGAACTAAAAGTTCACTGATCACTGAGGCATTTGAAAGCTCGGTGACACCCGGGACCTTCCCTAAACGCTGCTGAGAGGGTTCGTGTCGCAGACACAGCCGCTGTATTTGAATCGTCTTGCTTGGACGCTGATATTAGGGGTGTTCTGGGCGTTTTTATTGTATAGCCTGATAGAGATCCTGCATGTTGCTGCTGCAGTCGTTTGTTTGCATCAGCCGTGGTCTCGTGGCTGTCTGTAGCCATGCTTTAGTTGTTCCGAGATTGCACATCTACCACCATCACCACCACCACCACCACACCCCTCTCCATCCTTTGCAGATATTAGCATTAAAAAGCAGTTCACGGGTCCCTCAGACACACACATCTGCTGCCTTTCAAGCACCAACTCTCTCCTTTCACTCATTTCCCTCATGCAGACACTCCCGGCTAAGAGCTTTAATAAATGTTCAGGTTGTTATGACGACTGTGAGTGCAGCACTCAGTACTACATTAAGAGTCTGAAGAAGCTCTTACAGTGTTGCACATATCCACAGGTTTAATGAAATGGTAATGGTACCCCAAAAAAAATCCTTGGGAAATGATTCCCAAGAAGGTCAGTGCTAAAAGATCAGTGGCTTTTGTATAAGTTTTAGTTTGAGAAACAACTCGCAATTGAATACAGCAGTCCAGATAATAAAATGCCTCTATGCCTTCTATTCAAATATACAGTTTCACTTAATACTTTGCTACCTATTGAGAAGTGAATTTGTCCAATAGGATTCTTGTGACGACTAAAGAAAGGTAATCCAGTGGTAAATCTAGTTTTTTTTTTAATTACAGTCATCACACATTACACATTTTTTCATGTGAACTTGGAACAGATGTTCAGAAGGTGCTGCTCACTCGTAGTCATATCCCTAATATTCTTTGATTAATTATTGCTGCCCTGTATTGTGTGGCTGGAAGTGAAGTTGCTCAGCTCTCGGCCTCGGCCGGGATGAGACTGGACTCGCCAGATGTGGAGCGGCTGTCGGTATCACAACTGGGCTCGACAGGAAGTGGCGCAGGCATAATTGAGGACCCGGTGAAGCGACTGTTTCGTGGCAGCGTTGGGTCACAAGCTGCATCTCTGTTTCTTTGTTTTTTGTTTTTTCCCCCAGTGCCGCTGACTCATTGCAGGCTGCCTGCCTCAGAAGGGCTGTCAGTATGTTACAGGCCTGCTCTGTTGCACAAATCAAGTGTATTACACAGTGTTAGTCCAGTTGTACTAATTGCTGTGGAGACTGAGTCAAAAGAGTGCAGTGTTTTCTACTTGATGTTGTGGTTATTTCAAGTTAAAAGAGCGTTAAAGTACTGTCACTTATTTTCCCAGACCAAAATGATTCCCCTGCAAGGCTTAGGGGATTACTGACATTGCGTCTTGTCTGTTATAAACAAATGTGCTTATTTTCTGCTCTCGAGAAAATATAATTAGTGCACGTCTGGTAAAGGGCCAGGTAAACTGTGGCTAATTTGTCTTGTGGCAGGGACAGTTTAACTGCTCTGTGTGCTTATCTCAGAAAGAAAATCCAATAATTTGTTTTTGGTTATTTTTCCAAGTTGAAGGGAAGATGAAAATCCACGGTACCGAACTCGGGACGAAGATCAGATTAAAAAAAAATATATATATATATAAGGTGTCTAACGTATAATTTTGGTGGAAATCAATTTCAATTGATCTAATGCTTTTCTAAAACACATCATTTTTGAGAGCCTTGGGGTTAAGTAAATAAACAGTATGTGGCCTGTGTTGCACTGCCGAGCTTATCATTTGACAGAGCTGTTGTCTGCAACCAAAATACCCCGATCCTTTCGCCTTTATATTCACGCCAAGCCTCATTTAATGTCCATGGAGACAATACAGACAGTACCACATTTGCAGATGAACTTCTTTGGCCTTTTTGAGTTCCACCAGGTATCGACAGGCTTGAGAGTCGCCTGTCACAGCACCTGGGCTCATGTTGGGAGAAGAAGGCAGCTTAATTGTATTCGACGATGTATGTATGTTTTCTCATTGCTCGGGACAGTTAGAGTTGAGAATCTCACTTCTTCATATAGATTCTTCCGCTCAGCCAGCTGCTCGAGTGCATACGTCAAAGTATACACACTTTATCACAGTGTAAAGGGAAGTTATTTGGCTGCTGAGGGATAATAATGGCGGAGTACTATTTGGAAAGAGGAGTGTGTAAAAGCTGTACTTCAAGCCCCTCCAGTCTTCTCTGGAGTGTTATCACCATCTCGAGTGCTCGCACATTAGACAGGAGGGTGGCATTAAGTGCCAGAACAGAAAAAAGTGTGTTACCAGTAGTTTTTTCTTTCCTGCCAAGGCAACGTTGAAATAGCGTGAACCGTGTTTGGATTCCAGCCTGAGTTCATTGTGTATAAGCATGCACAGGGTTTCGATGTGGTTTTTATCAGAAATGGCAGCACCGTAGCTATTAAAGGCTAAAGCTCCTAATTTTGGCTCCTCTTTTGTGAGGCTTTGCTGCGGTTCTTTGTCTTAGATCATTGTAGATTAAGTATATTTAAGGTTTTTAGGAAAATGAGCAATTTAATGCCATTTTTAGGCCCCGGAGAGTTCAACATTTTTCCCTACTGTCTGACATTTTTGAACAGATGGTACTGATAGTAATGATTTGTCAAGGATGGATCTCTGGATTTGCAAATTAACGAAAAGAAAGAACGCAAGGTCACAACTTGTGACCTTACTGCATTTTCTCCCAGTCCCTCACCAGTTTAGCCGTGTTTGTTTTTGCATAGCCAGATATCGAACAGCTTCCCCGACATCGTTCCCTGCAGATGTGGATTTTGATTAGCAATTCATGGCCTCCTTAAGGCAGTATAACAAAACAATCAATATGCTCTGCGCTGATGAGGATAGGGGGGCACGTTGTAGGGATTAATTTATTAATACAAAATGGAAAATCAATGATAGGCCCCTCACACAAGTGCACAAACACACACACCCAGTAACACAGAGCGGCTGGATCTTCTGAGCTTTGCTTGTACCTCAGCTGCAGTGCGTCACTTGTCTGTTGTACAGGAGGATGAAGGACGACAATGAAAGGGATTCCATGGCTACATTAGATTTTCCAGCTACGTCTCCTAAATGGGCAAACATCTGAAGCCCTGATGTAATTTGCACGGCCTCATTACTCCACTTGTTACCCCTCCCACTTGTTTACCATTAGTCCAGTGGAAAAACACGACCAATGTCGGGGACAGACCTCAAAGCTGAGTCAAATTAAAGCTTCTCCTGAATTACACTGAAGTTTACGTCCAGAGGCTGCAGGCTTTTCCCATTTGAGTAATTTCCCTGGAATGTTGCCCTTATTAATTTACTGATTCCTTCCTCCCTAATGACATATATCGTGTGTGTGTGTGTGTGTGTGTGTGTGTATATATATATACATATAGTATAGTATAGTAATATATATGTTCTCCCACACCATCTGCAATCAGCACCTGTCTGCAAGTGCTTGTTTCAGTAACTTCATTCTGAGCCTTCTGAAGCTAATGTTGGTGACAGGATTGTAATTGAACCCTGTCATAAATACTGACTTCCACCTGAGTGTGTGACACACGCTCTAACCCCAGGAGCAAAAGCCCGTACACCCAGCCTGTGATATAAGTTGCCAGCTCTTGAACTGTGAGGACAATACTCAAGGATGAGACGGCTCAGATGATTTCCACATATATTCCTATATAAGATAATTCACCTGTGTGTATGTGTGTGTGTGTGTGTGTGTGTAATCCATTCCAGCCGTATTGCTCTCCTGCACGTCAGAACAATGTGAAATGTGAGCTCCTCGTCAAAGTCCTTTTGAGAAATTGTCCCGCATATTAGATTTAACAAAGTCCTTGGTTTTAACGAAGGCATCGGAGGTGCAGTTACCGCGCACGTAGTAAAGCCGCTCAAGGCTCGCAGCGGCCACATGTGCACTTCATACTTCATCTCCCTGTGTTTTCTCAGGGCCTCCCTTACACCTCCTCACAACATCAGCGTGCTACAGTGGATGAGAGAAAGTGCTGATTTGGTCCGACTGGCCTCTTTAATTTGTGATGAGCATGGGAGAGCGGAGCCCCACAGGGCCGCTGGCGAGCCTTGTGGCCAGGTTGCGCTTCTGCTCCAGCTCCCTAGCCAGCTGTAGATGCACCTGCCAAGTCAGCACAAGCTGCCCGGCTCACTTTCCTGTTCTCACCGCGACTAAAAGGGAGAGTGCACTCTGCGAGCTTAGAAGTGAACTCTTCCCTCCTTTTTAATTTCCACAGAGAGATATTAAAATGCCACTCTTTCTTTGAGTTAAAGGGTTAGTAAACCCGCTGGTCCTGACCTTCGCTTTGCTGAGTAATGATGTTTTTTTGCATGTGGTATTCTTTATCAATCATTTCGTTTGTCCTCAGACTCTGGGTCACACGAGTCTTTGCTGACCCATCTTGTCAGTTGCTGTGAGTTGCTAACACATTTTGCAAGTATTCAAATACATCTTCTAATATTTGAGAATGATTTTATGGCGCCTGGAGCCGCCCGGCCTTTATAGCATTTTGGATCATTTATGGACCCTTAACAAACTGTAAAACAGGAAGCTATGTTGTAAAAACATTTTTCAAAGGTATGCACACAAGACATTAAATTTCAAAGTCTGTGTTTTTATACTGTAGCAGAGATTTATTAAACTCATATTTTTAAATGGTAGAATTACTAAAGATAAAAAAGTGCGCTGTTGAGTGCTTCGTACTCAAAATGTGCGTTGGTGACTCATAACACATAAACATTTGTTGCCGGACATGAATAATGTGGCAGATCAGTTGAGTATTGCTTGTTTCCTGCGCTGGCGATAAGATGGAGGCGCCAAATCCTGCAGACAGTGTTAAAGTGCAGAGAAGTCTAGACAGTCGTAAATCTCGAGTGGTCTCCCCAAGAACTGTGAAGAGAAGCTGGTGCAGAAACTGAACAGATGTGCAGCCACGTTGACAAACAGCGATCAGAAACCTGGATAATCTCATGTGCGTGCAAACATCACACTGTTAATGTGACCAAAGTCCCATAACTGCAACTACAGCACTAATAACTGCTGTGGTTTACGACACTGGCATCACTGCCCTGTGGCAATGGTTGCCATACTTTTGTTAAATCTATATTTTTTTCTACTTATGCTAATGAAAAAATACTGCCTGTGTCTATTTCCCTGCAGCAATTCTAGCGGTAAAACATATATTTAAAGCCCAGATACATTAAATCTACATTTACAGGACATAATGGAAGTAGGAAGGAGGTTATATTTTTTTATGAAAAGTGAAAAGGCTTGTGAGAAGTTTATTCAGCAGACACAAGTCGCAGATGTTTAAGAACTTTTAAATGGGAACCAGTCATTGTTTTTTTTGTTTTAGTTGCTGGAACCGAGCAGCAATGTGAAAACGATTAACCAGATGAAAAAGTGATTTTAAAAGGCGGTTTGATGTTAACAGAGTGCTAAACTAATTGTTGACCATTAAAGGAGAGTATAAGCTCAGCACGGCATCTCACACTAAAGTAACTGTGCTTAGTTGACTTGCTTAATGTAATGCCACGTGTGCTCACATTGGAGCAGCTCAGCACTTTTTCTAATGAAAAATAACAGTCTTTCATTAGCGCATCTGCTGCTGCAGAGTATTTTGATGTGAGGTGAAGTGCAGCCTGCATGTTGAGGCCTTATTGATGTGAGTGTTGCTCGCAGAGCCTGTAATCCTGAAAGTTGAACTTCTGTCAGCTTTTCCTCTCAGCCTCCACTGAGGAGGATGTCTCTCCGTGTAATCCTTCCACGTTATGTTCCACGTCTGTTTTATCTCGCAGTGAATATTTTGTCACGATGCGTTCTCCCTCGTCACCCTCACATGCTTTTTTTGTTTTGTTTTTTTAAATGTCGGTGAGCACAATTCAGAAGAAGGGCGGATGATGTGGCGATTCAGGGACTGGCTCCTTGCTTGGTAACAATCCATTTGTTGTGAGCACCTCTCCCTTGCATAACAATTAAGCCACGTCGTCACCGAGTGCATCGGAGACAGATGGCACGGCCAATACAGGAGGGAAATGGAGAAAGTCTCGAGGTTGGGCTGTTTCCTTTAACGATGATTGTTTCCAGCCTGTTGGAGCTGTGGCCTCGTGTGCATGGCATTGTTAGCTGTCAGGTGAGGTGAGCGACAAATTGCAATAATACACATGGTGAGAGCTCGCTGGCGGATGCCGTGCCCTGCTTTTGTGTCACATTTTCAGACGCAATTGGCCTCATTCTCGTCAAATTGAAGCCTTCATTAGCAACCTCTGCAGAATTCATTACTGCATGGCAAGCCCTGCACGCATTGCCAGAACTGGTTGACTATAATAGCAAACAAGAGCCTTATCCCTGGATGAGGCCAGAGGCAGCACACTGCAGCCTGGAGGCCAGCGAGCGCGAATCCTGTTGCCAGGCAACAGTTTACAGATGGGGGGAGTGGGGAGGGGGGCAGCAGCGGGGTCCTCTGCTGCTGCCCACGCCCCTGCCTGTCCTTCGTCATCGTCACGTCAGGATCAGATCTGCAATTTGCTTGGCCTTGAATTATTGATTTGATTTTCCATGAGCGTGATGATTTTACTGTGCTGGTCACTTCAGCTGTCACTGACATGTATGGAAAAAAGACCCAAACACTTTGAGTCTCACCAAAAAAATTAATTCCTTGTGGTTGTAACCATCTGAATTGGAAAATCTCAGTTCCGCTGTTTCTTTTCTATTTAAGGACTCTGGAGGATAGATGAAGTTAAGCTGTCTGCACTTGATGTTGTCTGTCCTGATTACTGCATGTAGTTAAATTCCAAAAGAAAGAAAAACCACAAGGTGGCGGGCAGAGTTCCTCAGTCTCATCACTTACACAGTTTAAGATTTTTTTCCCCCTTTTCCTTTCTTTGGGCTCTCTCTGCAGCCTTGTGTGTTTGGTTGTCGTTGATTTGGGATGCCCGTCTGTGAAGGAGCCTTATTTGTTTCCTGAATGTCTAATCTGCCAAGTTCATGCCTTTGGCTACCCACTGAGAAGGGGGTCCTTGTTCTGCGTCTGCCTGGCAATCCCAGTGACTGCTGCTGTCCCCGGCCTCTCGTGCACATTAACATACAGCTGTCCCACAGGATGTAGTGAGACAGACACCCGTGAGCTTCAGAGGGGAGGTGGGCACCCCCTCTCCCCTCGCAGACTCAACTCACAGGCAGCAGCCGCAGCAGATGGGCCGTGGAGATTAAACCACTCGGCACATGGCGGCTATTGTGGGCCGTCTATTGTGAAATTTAAAGGTCATCTATAGGGTCGTGGTTGAATTGGTGTGGCGAGCCCTGCCTCCCATACATGAACTGAGGTGGTGAAGGTTTTTGCTAATGATGACTTTTTGGCTTGTCAGGAATATCGATCAGTAGACTGCATGCTAAGAGGGACGCGGGAGTCAGACCGCAGGTTGCAAGCAGAAACACTGGGTGTTTGCTGAGTGAAAGTGTCATCTCGAGGTTAAAACAAAATACAAAAACACAAAGTTTGGCTCTGTATGAATGACTACGCAACCACTGAAAGACTGTTATAAAGACATAGAGAGCAAAGTATCGAGGCTGAAAACCTGCTGTTCCCAAAATGCAGCACTTTACCAGTCTTAAATGTCATTAAATATACATTTCATCCACTATGAATAAGTGAAATCAAGTGTGTGTTAGTGTAGAGTTCAAGAATATCTTGGATGGAGATGCGGTACTGACCTCCAAGTTGAGTTCCACTGTTTCCAAGATCCCCTGAAGAAGATGTGTGGTTTCTTTGTGGAACACATAAAAGCCTTCCACGCTGCGTGCGAGTACGTATGACGATGGTGTGTGTGTGTGTGTGTGTGTGTGTGTGTGTGTGTGTGTGCGCGCGCGCTTAGGGAAGTCTATTTCTGGGGAAGTTGTTCCAGCCTCACTTCCATTTTCCACTCGTGTGCTCATTTCACTGACTGGCCCGTCAGTTGCCTCGGTTCTTTGTTGGGAAAAGTGAAGGGACGGAAGCGACAGCGCGACATGTCAACTGGCTCCATATTTTTAAAAAGCAAAAGAAAAGAAGTGACAAGCGTTCTCCCATCACATGCAGTTGAAGTTTGAGCTGTAACGACTGTTAAATTTGTAAAGATTCGGCCCCTTTGAAAGAGAGGAGAGCCGTGTGATCACTGTGCGTCACTAGAACATGTTCCATATGATCCTCTCACTAATATTGTAAGGTCTTGAACTGTATCTGTAAAGCACCTCGAGGTAATGTATGCTGTGAATTGGAACTATACAAATAAAACTGGATGGCACCAGAAATGACAGGCAGCTGTTTCCCCAGTCATCTCCATGATGCACGGAGGCATTTAACAATCCCAATATGTGCTGCAGTATTTAAAGTTTTAAACTCCAAGCTTTCGAGTGTTGGTGCTTACTGGTTGGCCCCAGGAGAGCGCGCACCATTTAAAGAGGAAGGCATGTTTACTTTCCTCCCGCCATCTGCTGCTTCGATGCCTGCAGTGGCTCCACAGATGCCAGTTAGCTCGCCTTCAGGCTAGATGTCGTTTCAAGGTAAACAGCCCATCCGGATGAATGACAAGTTCTGGAGAACGAAGCGAGACAATCGGCGGCGCGAACTACCGGTACACCTCCTGCCACAAAGTGGAAATTTTGCAAGTGGCGACGTTTCGACGCTTGACCTCGGTGTTAAATGGATAGACATTTTCAAGTTAGTGCAACACCCCTGACCTTAAACTGAAAGCACCGACAGCATGGACGAGGGTTGTTATTTCAGGCAATCTGTAGTCCCCTTTGAACAATTTAAAAAGGTCCATTCATTTCTCTCACAGCAGGGAGTCAAAATGACTGCAACAGTAATGGTGTATGTCATCAAAAATTGCACATACTGTGCTAATTTAAAAGCAAAACCCTTCAACCTTTTACTCAGCAGTGTTTTTGTTTGTTTGAAGACAAAGGACTAAGCTCTCTCAAAGGTTTGCTGCGAAACCTGCAGCTTACAGAATATATTGTCGAGCATGAGCCCAAATTAGTGTTTTAAATTGAGAATGTCAAAAAATATGAATCTACTCACTCACTTTCTATTCTATCAGTATCCGCGTGGCGGACTAGGACTTGCGCTGTACTGTATGACTCCAGATGTATTACTGTGAATTGTATTTTCCTCCTGCAGGGCTCTTGGGGAATTCTTGCATCCATTATGCATGGCATAAAACACTGCACATGAGCAAACAAAATCAACAAACACACACACAAACCCAGCTCCTCGAGGTGCTTTTCTAAATGACCCAACATACTCTCCTTCTCCTCTCCGTTCTCTGAGAGATAGGAAGTGGGAGAGCGGTGTTGTCTGTGTAGTTTTAGTGTGTAGGAGGTCTCCAGGAGTATGTGTCAGAAGCTGTATGAGTTGGAGGCAGGGAGGAGGAGAAGACTGCAGCAAAACCTGAATCGAATCAGTGCGACATAACCACTGCTTCCAGTGTATAATCCAACACCGGCAACATTGAAATGCTCGCCGGAATGATGCTGAACAGCGGCCTCAAACAATTTATTCTGACAAAGCAATGTCGGTTTATCTTCAGACATATTAGCGACCCAGGCACCTAAGTTCTTGCAGCAGACATGTCGGCAACACAAAGTTAAAATTAAGCTTTTGCTGCTTTTTTTTGTTGGTTTTTTTTGGTGAACACAAAGTGTGACGCACAAAATGCGTGTCCAGCCATTCCAGATTTACTGCTGGCACTTCATCCTCCATCTTCCGTCTATCTCTGAGTTGCCCAGCATGGGATGTGACTCGTCAGAGGCCCCGTGCCGCCTACCCTCGCAGCCAGACACATTTCCGCCTCAGGATTCGACGGACATATGGCATCTGCCTATAACATTAGCCTCACCAGTTATTACTGCAGCCCACAGTAATCACTGCATTTTTCCTGATGGGTTTTTAATTACATTTGAAGACAAAGCTTTTGGGATAAACATCCTGTTCTTGCAGTTTGTCATCTTATATGGTTGAACTTAATTTCTTTTATTTGTTTTTGAGTTGACTGATAATTTTGCCTCACATAAAACAAAAAAAACAAAACAAATACGAATGTTGCTGAACAGTTCCACTTCTCCACAAATGCAGGCACTGTGCTTTTTCTTCTTCTGTATACAGCTACTGCAGTGGAATCAAGTATTTGTGTCTGTGTGGGGGTGGGGGGGTGAAACAGACATGCTTGCGAGCCATCCAAGGTTCACTGCTCCTCTGCCCTTCCTGAAATGAAACATTTATGACCCCTGACCCTTGTCATTCCCTCTAGCCGTTTAAATCTCGGGAGGCACATCTCTCTCAGCATTACTATCTTTCATCTAACCATACTTACTGTACTGCGCTCGAGTATGATCGGGTCTTCTTTAAAACAATACCATTCACTCTTTTTCTCCCTAATGAACAGAACGATTCCTTCTTTTATTAACCCGCAACGCTACAGCCAAAAAAAAGGGCGACTTGATCCTCACCCCGACCAGTAAGGCAGATTTAAACTCGGTGAATATGATCCCATGGCAGAAAATACTTCTTGAACCAAATCATCAGTTCATTCCAATGATCATCCTCTCATGCATTCTTCCTCCGCAAGAAATTTTCATTTTCCCTTGGGCTGTTTTGTTAAATAACTTCTACATTTCTACATTTGTGTGTAGAGATCCAAAACACACTTCACAGTTGACCACGTCACCATTGGCAGAATTTGATATTAACAAAAGCAAGCTAATGCTGCTCATCCCCTGGGTGCGGATGCATTCACTCTCCTATTAGATATAATTTCCCACAAAATAGCAGAGGAAAGAGTTTAGTCCTTCAACACTTGTGACCTTGATATTGGCTAAAGATTCTATAATAATTAAAGTGAAATTAAATCAAATTCATTAAACTAATGTATTCCTAAAAGTTGCATTTAATCAAGTAAATTTAAAAAAATGTAGGAGTAATGAAATTCTTATGGAGTGGCACAGTTAATGAACCAGTTTCATTATTCTGACTTCTACTTTGAGCTAATCAATGAATTACAGAATCTGAATTCTTTCTTCTGTCTTTGAATTAAACTGAGTTAATATATATACAGTATATTCACAGTCGCAGGGGCCCGTGTTTGCCTTCAGTTAACTTGGTCGGTCATGTCCACTCCAGTCTGCATGCAGGTTAAATTGCCGTCACATTGCATCATTCATCTTCAACAGATGTCCAAATTCAAAGATTTCTATACTTTCATGTGCTGCCTTTTTGAACTCTCTTTCAAAAATAAAGCTATTGGGTGGCTCCCACTTTGTGCCATCAGACATGGCAGCTGATAGCAGTCAAGTTAGGTACTAAAAAGGTTGCTATCACCCACTCTGCTGGTGGTCCATCAGAGATAACAATAATCCCAAACAGACACTTTAGACAAGAGCCCTGGCTTTCAAAGCACAGCCAGTGGACACATCTAAACAAGATCAAATGTGCCCTTCACTTTTCTGGAAATTGGATTGTGTATCAACATGGGAGTCACGTCATCTTGCTCTTATCAAATGTTTGAGGGTTTTTTTGTTTTTATTTTCTGTCACTGTCCATTTGTGCCACTTCTCATCTTAACCTGGCTATCAAACACAGGGCTGACAAAATAAAAGCCTCGTTTTCAACTTCAGCCGAACAAACTTGCCACGTGCTCCGCCTGCATTCCTCCCAGATTACCTCATGAGTCAGGCTCACCTGTCGGGTGGATCCACCTTAATTTAATCCTCTGAAGAGGAAGTGACAGCCGCTAAAAGCACCTCCTCAAAACTAAATTGCTTTACCAGCTTTCTGCGATCATTTTTGTCCTGTCTTCCTCATTCTCAAACTTTGTTATTCTACAAGTTGTTAAAAAGGCATCACACCATTTTGCATTACCAGTGGAGACAGTGCCCTCCTGCACTATTTTACATAACCAGGTTTTTATGTTAAAGAAGATACTACAGTTAAACTAAATGCTAACATCGGGATGCTTGCATGCTCACAGTGGCAATGCCAATATGTTTAACCTGCATAATATTGACCTAGTTTACTATATTGACCATCAGTTGAGGCTTATGATACTGCCATCAGTTTTGTATATATGGTCATAAAGTAAAGTAATGTGAACTGAAATTTTGACCTGATGATGATGATGAAAACTCACACTATCACTAAAGTTTATGCGGTTTATCCTTGAAAAGTGATTATAATTCATCCTGAGGGGGACATGAGCCTGTGTGCTGATCCGTCCAATAGTTGTTGAGATGTTCCAGTCTGGACCAAAGCAGTGGACCTACTGACAGGCTTTGGTATCCCTCAAGCCATTCTTCTAGCATGCCGCTGAAAAGGTAAAAAGTGCAGTTAATGCCCCAAAGAAGGGTGACCGATCAGTATATTTGCTTATAACAGACGTCCTCTGATCTCTGATCCGTTAAATTCAGAGATTACTCAGGCATATTTTCCTTTTGGAAACCTGTGTATGGAACAGCAAACATGCGGATTACTGCTTTGTTGGGGGGGATAAAGGGTAGTATGGGTAGATGCTGTTCCAGATGAGATCAGTATCACAAGACAAATCCAGCGTGATGCGCAAGTTTTTCTGTAGTGAGTTCAGGTCAAGGCACACGACCAAGACGCTGTCCTTGCACGGTTTCCCACCACCCTCTCAAGCACATTTAGTGATCTACAGATGACAGGCAACAAGCAGCAGGCACAACCTGGCTCTCCCCCCCGCTTCATCTGGGATGCACAGTGGTAATTCTGGGTGATTAAAGAGGTTTGTTCATTTCTGTGTAAATGTTGATGCCATCCCCGGCCAAGTTTCACCTGGCTCACCACACACATTTCCATAACCTCTCTTTCATTTGTGAATGAGATATGACAGCTCAGGCAGCATCCAAATGCAGAACTGGATAGGTCTATCATGGGAGAAGGGATTAGAAATGGAGGGAAATGTTAATACTGCTATGGTGAAATTTTTTCCTGTACAATTTGCATTTGGCGGTGCAGTATGTGACTTGCTTCTGAGGTACTTATCACATAGTATATTAGAATTTTCAGGGTTAGTTATTTTACACCAAATCAGAGTTTCATTTCTCCTTCTCTCTAGGGGCAAAAGCTGCTGTAAAAACTTTTATGCAGTCCCAACTAAATGTTCAACTAACAACATAAGTGTCCTAAATTCTTTGCTAGAGTTTCCTAACTTTTTTCACTTTATTTACTTTTCATCATCCTTTACATTTTACTTTACATTACCGAAGATTGCATAGCTACTGCTGCCACTAGCGTCTTCTCTCGTGGCATCTTTTTACATGCCTTTTCATTATGGAAGAGTAAAGGTTCTGCCAGTCCTTCCTGTGAACGAGTGTTAGCTCTTTTATCTGTATGAAGCATCTGAGGAATGAGGGTGTCATATATTGCACAGATTGTAGGAGACAAGCTTGTGACCTTTAAATGAGGATGGTGACGCACTATAGAGAAGCCACTCGCTCAGTCTGAGCCATCCAAACTTCCTACCCAACTTTGCAGCCATATTGAAGGTCAACTGTAATGACTTGAGTTGGTATAAATCAGGGCCTGGGTTCTCTGAGGGACTTGAAGATTTGTCTTTGAAACTTTTTCTTACAACAGTTTCCAGAAAGCTACTGTCACTGAGCTGATGAATTCTTTGGGCACTCTGCTGATGGCGTCAGGATTTAGGTATGATACTCGTGATTGGACAACATAACGATTCAGAGCGTCATTTCAGTCTTTAAAATGCAGAGACACACATTCATTCATTGATTATTTGGACTTCAATACTTCCATCGCTACAAAATGAACACCTTGAGGGAAAACTAGTGATGCAGCGTCTGTCTTCATCCCCACCTCTACAGTTTTTTCCCAGCGGGAATACGAGGACACCTGGATGTTGTCCTGGTGTCCTTGAAGTCCTGCTGGGAACAACTTCAGTCTGCCATGATGCGCATATTATTCTTCTCAGGTGAGAGTCTTTGTGTAGTTGCTGAAATATTAAACAAACCTGTGTGTTGTTATAGCCTGAAGCCATTATCCTGTTTGACTGAATATTAGTGAAAGAGCCTCAACTTTATTTCTGATAGCAAACTTTCCTGTTGTGGCTGAGGGCAGGTCTCTAAACTTTTTTGCACTTATTTTACATGTATCAGTTGATGCCATGACAGATCTTAGAATATAAGAAGGTTATTTTGGAGGTATAAAGGCATAAGGCAGTATGTGTAGACATTAATGTCGTCATCCAGTTTTTGTTCTATACTGCAGTTGTTGAAAAATTTGTGGAGCAGTGAAGGTGACCAGTTCTTTTGATCTGGGGGATCAGAATGGAGCACATTTTTGGCTTTCTATGTGAAACATAGAGCATGTGACTGACTTGTTTTCCATGAGGAAATCAACTTCTTGGTCTATTATTGCTTTAACTCTGGTTCTGTGGTCAAATTCAATACTACACGTTAAGGAGGATAAGGATACAGTATGGCTGTTGTTGTCAGCTGTCGTTTGATGACACAAGACAGAGCACTGCTCTAGACGTCCCATTTCTGCTGGAGATATCCCAATATAGGTTCGTCTTTGTTGTCCGAGCAGTTCTGTGTTACTTATTGTGTTCTATTTTGCGAATCATAAAGTAGCAGGCATGTAGTGTAGATCTCACTTACATCTATGATTCTATTAGGAGGCTAAAAAAGAAACGCAAAATCTCTTGTCCAACAGACAAACCGTGGAGTTCTGTATTTAAGAAATGACACATTTTACTGTTTTCCACCATCACTGTGCTTTCATGCCGCCTTCTGCTTATTGTTGAGACACCAGAAATTAAGTACATGTCTTTGTCACCTGCCTTGTCATAAGAACCTGAATGAAGCACGCTTGGTGTGTTCCTTCAGATGTTTCCTTATCAGGTGGCTGGATAGATTTGTTGTATTACCCCTGGAAGTGTCAACCGTTGCCCAATGAAATTTACAGACAACTTTGCTATCAGAAACATCTGAACTTGCAGACTGGAACCACTGCTACACCACTAAAGTTAACTCCTTTTTGGCAGCAACTCTTCACGCATATTTAGAGGTTTTAAAATGCTGCATTTGTTTGAAACACCAATTTCTACATAATGGCCAGTAATTGCAAATACTGACCTCTGTTCTCCATTTATTTTCTACCAGCCCAATTGATGTCACAAGGGAGAAAACCAGTGGC
Organism: Psettodes erumei; assembly: GCA_016785225.1. Taxonomy (NCBI): domain Eukaryota; kingdom Metazoa; phylum Chordata; class Actinopteri; order Pleuronectiformes; family Psettodidae; genus Psettodes; species Psettodes erumei. The sequence goes on from JAFBJZ010000375.1 coordinate 1,771,202, forward strand.
TCTCGCTTCAATTTCTTCTTTTGACCTGACCTCTTCAAACTTGAATGTTTGAGTCGCGTGGGTGGCTGTAGGATATGTTAATTCAACTCCATGCAGATGTTGCTGCTATTATGCTTCACAGAATGCCATGATCCATGGTTTCCTTATTCATCAAACCTCCCCCGTGCGCAGTGCATCTGTCCAGCCTGGAATGGGGCTCACACTTCACCATTTCAGAAAAAAAAATCTATTAAGAGGAGACCCCCAAGTCCTCATTTTTTCCACGGGGAGGACAATCGCACAATGACACGGCCCCGTTTAGTGATGCATCACTGCCCAGGAAGTATTCGCCTCCTTCAAGTTCACCTCCTCACATTAAACATTTGCTCAAGAAAGCCCCCATGGTGTGGCGTTTTTCCCACCAATGTCTGATGACTTGGAATAATTGGCCGCATCCCTCCCGTGTCACGAACACAGAAATTTATCTAAGACTTAATCTCACATAATAAGCAACCACTGTTTTCCCAATTATTTTCTCAGTTAATCTCTTGGTAATTTGGCTTGTAAAATGTCAGAAAATAGCACAAAATAGGAAATTTTTCAAAGCCTAACATATTCAGGGGCCTTCTTTCACGCAACTAAAAATTCAAAACCCCAAAATATTCAAAGGATTTTTATAAAAGGCGAAGAGAAAATTGAATTTCTGCTGAAAAAAATGACTCAAATTATGGATTATCACAATAGTGGCAGGTTTATTTTTGTCCATCAATTTAATTGATTATTTTTTTCACTTCTAAATTAGCTTATTTATCAAGTAAAAATATGTTGCGTTGAGAATATCAAGATTTTTCTCACTTTTCCTGTTTCAAAGTATATCAGCATATTTGGATGGAAAGATATAACGCATATAAAGACAACATGTAGTTTTCTGCCTAGTTGTCCTGGGCATTTATTATTATATTTAGCATTTTATAAATTAAACCATAATTTTATTAACCAAAAACGTACGAAAAAAGGGATCTTAAAAACTGGTAAGGAAAATTATCAATATTTGCATCCTTTCAGTAACTGCATCCTCACATCTGTACAGTATCTGTTGAGTCACTATGCTGAAACCCTGGCATTGATGTTGTCTGTTATTTGTGCACAGTCAAATGAGACAGTATTTGTTCCCCTCCCCCCAAGCCATCTACTGCACTGCAATGTAATGAGTGTATTTTTGTACATCGTCTGCTGTTCAAATATTGCAGCAAAAGGAGCCAGTTTGTGTTTGAACACTATTACCTGAACATGTTTGTTGATGACAACAAACACGGCCGTCAAAAATGAGTTTGCTCTGAGCGACACCGACTTTGTGCCGCTTCACATCTGACCCTGGGGATTTTGGTTTTGATAAGCCGGAGGTCAGCGTCCGGCAGGGCGAGGTCTGTTAATGCTTTACCAACTGGCAGAAGGAGAGCGACAAAGGAGGGCCACAGCGCAGCCCCCTCCTCGCATGCCAAACATTCCAATGTGCTGTGTAAAGGTTGGGCTGGCGTGGAGCAACCAGAGGGCCCTTCTCATGAGGGCCACCTTAAAACGCAGACAAAGCTCCAAACAGGCGTCCACCGTGTGCATCGCTGTGGTGAGAAAGTGTGACTAAACTCCATGGATCAGCCACCTGTCTCTGCAGTCTCAGATAATTGGGATTTGTGTCTTTAACCATATTCATACAGGCTTTTTTTACATAAAAAAATGTCCAGCATGGTTTTATAATACTTTTTGAATCTGTGATATATACAATTAATATATAATTGCGGCAGATTTGAACAGACCTCTCGTGCTAAGTGTTTGTATGCTGTAAGCCCTGAAATTCAACCCCCGTCCTTGGTCACTCAGTAATTACAGGTGTAAGCCATGAGCGTCTGAAAGGCTGCCAAACCTCAGTGCACCATCACCTGTGAATACAGCCCTTCCCATGATCCCGCATTGTGTCCCCTGTTTCGAGGCGCTAATGTCGGATGTCTTGTGAGGTCAAGAGGAGCAAATGCTCAAGACCCACTGGAACTAATGGCTTGATCCATGCTGGTATGAGCTGGATATCTAAAATATTTCTGTGGGAGAAAATAATGTTGTGGCTCGCCCTGAGGCTAGCAAACCCATACTGTAGTTTAATTTGAGATACACCCAAATGTCAGTGTTAATAAATGGCAACAGGCCAGTTTAATGGAGAAATGTGTTTCCGTTTGTTCTCTGCAGCAAAGTGACATAACACAATTGGCCAGAGACACAGATTAATATTCCCTGTTCTCAGTTTTGTCCAAATTAATCAAACGGAGAGCTTCTGGTTGTGTATGGCTGAACAGCAGAAAGGCTGAGCTGTCGTTGGTCAGTTTACTTCATGACCATTTTTCTTTTTGAAAAGGAAGTTTGGGATCTGATGGTTTACGTTCACCTGCTCTAAATGTCCATGTATTTAAAAAAACAAAAAAACAAAGTAAAAAGTTTAATAACCGCCGTGAAGCCCTCAGCAGTGTGTAGTCAGCTGTGCAGGTGCGATCAGCCATTACCTTCCGCACTCAAATGCAAATATTGGCTCCTTCCCATGTGTGCGTCAACACGCAGGTGCAGCAGGTGTGGGTCCATTCACACTGTTGGCTGAGAGGTTATAATGGCAGACTCTTTTGTGTTACACTGATCTGTTGGCTGAGATGCTGACCGTATTTGCTGCCGTGCTCCAGTACAGTATGGTCAGTTTCTATATGCAGTGATGAAAGATGCAGGTTATCTCCTTAGTGTAAGTAAAAGTGGCAAATACAGCACGATAAATGTACTCCATCACAAGTAAAAGTCCTTCTACTAATTTTACTTGAATACAAGGAAGATAAGCATACAAATATAAGTATTTGAGCGATGTCGATGAGGAAAATATATTATATGTAAAAAAAGTAACTAGTAATTACAAAATATTAATTTAGCATAAAGTGGAACGAATGGAATAGAAATACTCAAAAAGAGTAGAATTACCCACAAATTGCACTTAATTGCAGTTCTTGAAGTGTTCTTTATGTGGGCAGTGAAACAAATATAGCGTTCAACACAATCTGTAAGAGATTACAAATGAGGATGCCTCCTTGATAAAAAATAAATTAAAGAGACTAAGTGGTGCAGTCCCTGCGTGCGATGCATGCATTTAGTGTTGTTTGCAACAAGTGTGTGGGTGTGGGGGTCTGTTTTTAAGCGAAAGGACAAGTGCGTAACCCTTCCGGTCTGTGCGTGCCGCCCCGACTGCACACACACATACCGTGCCACCGCCCCCCGCCCCCCACCACCCCACCCCTCCGGTACCCTGCTCGCGGAGGATGCGCTGCGCACAGTGTTGACTGTTGGACTGCACCATTCCTGCCGTCTCCACCGGGGAGGCTGTAATCCGATCCTGTTCGGAGGAGCCGTCGTGCAGCCCGTGAAAAGGAAGAGGGCACTGCTCTGCGCTCTGACGCTCTCACCCCCCGTCCCCTCCACACTCCTCCCCTTTCCGCCGAGTGTGTCACCGTCTTTCTCCTCTCGCTCACTCCCTGCTCGCTCGGTGAGGCTGCTCGGCGGCGCACCAAACCTCCGGCGTCGTCGCATCGCATTGTTCGCCCCCACCGACCGAACCCCGCGTTTGAATCGGCGCGACACGGCGGAGCTTCAATCCCCCCTCACACACACACACACACACACACACACACACACACACACACACGCGCCTCCGCGCACGCAGACGCGCGCACCTCCTCGTTTTTAATGCCTTCACCGGGGGGATCTACCGCATGCGCGCCAGTCCGGTGAGCATGTTCACATCCGAGGATTTACCTGAGCGTACGCTGCCCTCGCACTGTCAGAGCTCTCTCTCCGCCGCGCACGCACATTTGGACTTCACCGTCCGTCACTGAAGAGGAAAGAGGGGGAAACACGCCGGATTACAAGGATGGGGTTCTACGGCACTTTAAAGATGATTTTCTACAAAGTGAGTAGCTTGTATCGCACCGTCCCGCGTCACCTCCCCGACACACAAACCCCGTCTCGCGTTTTGTTTTTTAAATGTTGGACTCGCTCTGTCGCCCTCATTATCTTTGACGCGCCTCTCACGGCAGATTGTGCGGCCACTGCGGAGGATGAACGGCAGTGTAGCAGACCCCCCCCTCCTTCTCCCCCGAGACGCCGCTTTTAATTGCCTGGGCCTTTTTTTACATTATGTTAGCGTTGCGTTAAATGTTGTGATATGGCATCCCCTTTTTCTCCCTCTTCACAGTAACTTCGGCTGCGTAAATAAACGCCACCGCCTTGATCCAGGGATAATTGGCGCATTTCTAAATGGGTTACGGCTGTGGCACTTTTATGGCCCTTTAATTCTGCCGTGCCGGACGAAAAATATTAGCAGCATTCTGCTTCATGCCCTGCTGATTCCCTTGTTTGGGGATGGCACATGATCCCGGTTTGCCCGGGCTTGATGGCTTCGATGCTCTCTGCACCTGAACTGTGGTCCTCCCTTTCGCATAACCCAGTAACTACAACCTATATTCTACATATAGATGGCTGATATCACCTCGATCGATTTTTTTTAAATACACGTACTTTTTTTTTTTTTTTAATAACAGTGTTGGTTTTAGGGGCACACAAATAGCCAGTTCTCTCCTGCAACCCTCCCCAGTTTGCAGGCTTATTATGATTCTACATTATGCAGCAGCGGTTATCTTGCACTGACCAGAGTGACTGCCAGAGATGCACGCATGTGAGATCGCTCTGCTGTTGCCTGTTGGAGTTGCCTATTCCCTGACATTGTGCGCTCGCCTCAGGCTCCAAAGCGCAGATAATGGGTCACTGTGTCAGACTGCGTGAGGTAGAATATCCTTAAGGATGTTGGGTGTATTGTGGCTGGACGGCAGCCATAAAGAAATGCTCCCTTAGTTGGGAGTGCAGAGCACACAATGATATTGTAAAGAGAATCCATTATGCAGGGCGTGTAATGTAAACAAATTTGTTAATCGTTCAGAATCTGACTGTGAAAATCCCTTGTGGTGGGGGATTTTTTTGTGTGTGCGTCTGTGTAGCCGTGTGCACCCTGTGTAGTGTTGATGCTTTTACCCAGTTAATCCCAATCATTAAGTGAAAATGTCATTTTTAAAACATTAGGCAGTTTATAGATTTGGCTGCTTGCTCATTTGTATTCTGCATCCATCTTGTGGATTTACTTATTCCAAGATATCAGGATTTTTGAAGTCAGCCCTGAGAGCTCAAGTATTTGTTTGTGCCGCTCTCTGCCTGCACCATCAGAAATCCAAACACCAGGACTGATTTCTTTTAAGGACACATTTGCTCCCATTTCTCTGGTCTGATTGCAGTGTTGGTCCTTGTCGGCTCTCTGCAACTTGATCATTTTCTGTGAAATGGCCAGTTCTCGGAGGCAAGTGTCTCGGCGTCTGTAGCGGTGCTGATTGACGTGATGAAACTGTTTGGTGTCTGCTTGAAACGCTATTTGAAAAATGAGAAAAGACGCCGGGAGTGACTGATGCTGCAGGATGTGGTCTCCGCCGAAATGAATCAACACATTATGTAAGAGCGATTGCTGTCTTTAAAATATCATTAACTCTCTGCGTATCCATCTGTCGTGCTTGTGGCCAGATAGGGAAGGGAAAGCCAAGAGGAAGGAGGGAGGACTGATTAGTAGTGATTTACAAACACTGCGCTCTCTGGTTACCTTTTCCCAGGCTGAAACACAAGAAGAGGCTGGTTGCATGCTTTAGTTTCCCTTTTTTCATGCCTGCATTTAGTTTGAGGGTTTTTGTGTGTGTGTGTGTGTGTGTGTTTTTTTTTACAGTACACACAGAGGCACACAAACTCAAAGCCAGCCAGCACCCCACCCACCCCCTTTTTGGGTTTCTCTCTCTCTCACACACTGAAACACACACAAAAAACATACGCACACACACACACACACACACACACACACACACACCCAATGCATGCATACACACACCCAGGCTCTCCTTGGCTACTGAACTGCCATTGCAGTGAGATCACCACTTTTAGAACAAGGCAGTTGGGTTTGGGAGCTGGGTCTTAACAAGCTGGCATATCTTATAAACCCCACTTTACAAGTCAAACAGGCTCCATCAGTCAGATATGTTGAACGTAGACAAGTGGAGCATAACCTGCATCCTACATCTACTACTTTGTTTTTGCAGACTGAGATTAAATTTCCCAGTACCCCTTCTATCTATTTTCATTATGAGTTTTTTTTTATGGCTCTTTCCTTGAACCCCTCTGCAGCTTCACACGTGAGCTGACTTGTGAGGAAAAGATCGCAAATCACCGGTCACATCACAGTCTGATGTCCAGAGGGCATCCAACCTGCAGCGCACGTTGGTGTGTGTGTGTGTGTGTGTGTGTGTGGTTGTCATGCACACACACCTCTAATCTCAGGCTGTGGCGGTCCAGTTGCTTCGGTGCATCGATTCTTGGATCGGGTGCTTGTATTGTTGCTTAATGAATGGGCACAGCTGCTGATATCCTGCTCACTTACAATTGGGCTTTTCTGAGGTTAGGCCCAAAACATTTTTTCCCACAATTCCGCCCCCCACCCCCACCCCTCCACCCCGGTTCATCGTTGCCTTCATAGATCGTGTGTTGATGTCAACGCTCAGTCATGCCCCAGAGACTGAAAACACTGAGAGAACAAACACAGACTCACTAAATTATAGTAATAAACAAAAAACACATACTGTATCTTGATGAGAGGCATATAATCATTCCAGTATAAATCCAGACAGTATGGAGTCAAATGCTGAGAGACTCTTCTCTTTTACAGCATTTATAGCACTGCAATAATTATATTGTTTGCCTCAAAGCTGAAAAAAAGTTAAATTTGAATGCGGTTTCTGGTTTCTGCTCAACAATATCAGTTTTGACAATGGCAGGAGGACAGGCGGAAGTTGTGTTCAAAAAATCTTCCAGTGCAGGTTGCGTCTTGCAGCACATGAGGCTTGGCTGTAACTGTAGACAAACCTGTTGCCAGATAATTTCCACCCGAAACGAAAGTGCAGGAGCATGAGTTGGCGCACACTGTGGGAGAAGAAGAAGAAAAAATTGCCACGTGCTACAGCGCAAGAATAAATCATTCACGTGCAAAAACATCATTTTTTTGTCAAAATGCACCCTGGCTGGTGGGGCCGATGATTTATACGATGTGGCTGATTTGTTGTGAAGCCCGGGGGAGATTTTGAGAAAACAAATCTTATTTTCTGAACTGTAGGACCAAAATCAAATCTGGCCTTTCACTTAAACACAAAGCATATTTAATTAATCATAGAACAAGGCCAGGCTGTCACCACGTATATCTTATACTGGCCAGACACTTAAAATCCGTGTTCAGTTACTCTGTTTGCTTGTTTATTCATGAGGGACCAGTCGTGAGATGGTGATCGCTTGCATGTGTGGTGAGAAGCGTTGCCAGAGAGTCACAGGCATGGGATGAAGAAAATTGGCTCACCCGGGCCTTCACACAGACTCCTTTGTTTGCGCAGTGGGGTAGGTGGTAACAGGGACTGGATGGTGCGTTCATGCAGGTGATAGAGAATGATAAAGGACCCACTCGCTCTGTTTTTCTTTCTCAAGCATCCGTATGAATCAAACTTCAGTGCCAAGGAGCGCACGCTGTTCCCTCCCCTGAACAAGATCTTGTGTGCATAAACACACAGTAACCGTGGAGATTTGGGTGTGAATGTGTGATTGCCTCTGGATGTAATGGGGCGTCTGGTTGGATCGTCGTTCACTTGTCATGCGCCTCCGACGTAATCAAAATAAAGCACGGCAGTGTAAAACAAGCACCTGCTTCGTGCCCTGCTATCTCATAACGTCGAGCAGCTTCATCTATAGATACGACCCAACCGCTCTGTTATGGAACGTGCTCATAAACTGAATCTCTAGCCCGTGCATTAAAGATTAATTTCCCATTTGCATAAAGCTGTTGCAAGACTGGTGTCTGAATTTTATTATGCTGAAATTCAGACATAATGTTAACAAAGTCTGTGACTTGCGAAAGCAATTTTCTGCTTCCACCACTGTTTTTTTTAAAAAGTTTCACAATCCGTTTCCTTTCTTAAACTGGCCTCTCATTAAAAGTAAAGTGACTTAAGAAGTTAACAGAAGGGAAGGAAAACATACACAACCCGTGCCAGAGCTGCCCTCAGGAACACAAATTTACGTAGCCTACATGCACATTTCCATTTACTCCTCAGATGGATAGGTGATAATTCCATTTGTTAAAGCTTTCAACAAATCCTCATCCAGTGTTTTTGGTTTTGTGATGGTTTCTAATGTTTTTCTTCTCTCTTCCTCCTCTTCCTTCTTTCTTAGATGAAAAGAAAGTTGGACCATGGCCCCGAGGTCCGATCTTTCCCTTCAGGAAAAAAACCCTGCAAAGGCCCAGAGTACCCAAGGTAAAGAAACCTATATTTCAGACACTAGTCACACACAGTACGTTTGCGGCAGTGTTCTGCTTCTGTTTCTGCAGCAGAAATTAAATTTTAAAAAGCCCTATATCCTTATTTCTATGCTACACGCATACTAAATGAGCCTAGCATGAAAAGAAATAATGGGGTACGAACAGAGCTGCTGTATGTTTCCTCAAACAGAATGATGCTTCGCATGTCGTTGTGTCTCCAGCATCCAGCCCGCAGTCCCAGATGTTTCTCACACCCTGAATATTTAATGCACGTGTTCACATGTAGCCACATTAAAATTCAGACTGAACACAGCCACTTAACTGTAAATGTTGCCATGTAACTGGCTCCGTCTCAGTTTCCTCCTCCATTAAAAATGAATCAATAATGAAATGGACCCCCAGCTTCCCATTTTGCTGTCAGCAAGCTCAGTCTGAAGTATTGAGGGTACCCAGTAGCCGGTTTCTCCTGCTGCCCTTACATTACGAGGCCACATGGGCGCCCTCTGAAGTCCTGCACTGCTTTCCACATCCCGGTTCAGACAACGGGAGAGTCTGGACCTGAGCAGGAATCTGTGGAGCTCTGCACGCTCCGGTCGCTTGGTCAGAAATATATGCTCAGTTGACAAGTTATTAGGTAGAAACTGAACTAAAACTGATGGAGTCCTGCAATAAAGCCTCCTCTCAAGAGATTATAATGTTCCTGTCCAGAGGTGTTAAAGTTTGCGGTGCTGTGGAACTGTACTGCAGCACACAGAGAGGTGATTTTGTTATTTAACCTACCTTCAAATAAAAGGAAAGAAACAGTATAACAGTCAGTAGTTAATAGGTTGAGTTTTTTTGTGATTTGACATAATGTAAGTCATACAGAATATCATATATTATGGTTGAAGCTAGAAAATGTACGATAAGGACATAAATGTATCCTGATTGTTCTGAAACCACAGTGTCGTGTTGCTGTTTCTTTAACATTTGTAAATTCAGATTGTAGACTCTTACTCTTACTGCTGTACAAGATATTTTGCTTTTTGATTTGAACAGCACAACTGTTCATTTGCTCATAACTTGCAAACAGTTTTTATTTGAATTCGCCAGCAGAGTGCAGCTGATTTCAGCTGGGGTTTTTTATTGCTGTCAAGTCGGTGATAGGCGGCAAAAATGCTATCGAAAAGTGCAGCTTTAAATATTCATCTCAGCAATATCGGCTGTCTCATTTACCCACAGGCCATCTTTAGTGTTATTGCTGTTGTAAAAGTAATTTTTAGTGGAAATATCTGCAAAAGCTGCGGCAAAACTAATCGGTGTACATATCAACGTCCTCATAATGTGATCGCATTAATAGTGTATCCTTAATACAGTATGTCCATCATCTCCCCGTAAAGTTTTAACTTTTCACTGATACTTCCGCGCTCCCACTTCCTCCCTCTAATGCCTGCACTGTTTGCCCCGAAGGTCTAATAAAGTTATTGATTTTGAAGTTGTTTTATTTTCTTTCCCCTGTGAATTGCAGCCCGACAGGAATCGTCCCATGTCCGGCCACACCCACCACATTTGGCCACATCAGAACGGCCAACGGTCAGGGGCAACAGAGACGGCGCATCACCTCAATCCAGCCACCCACGGGTCTCCAAGAATGGCTCCGAACATTTCAGGTGAGCGCGTCGGGGTTCAGTTCTTCTCACTTCCCCTGACGGCTCTGGCCCCTTCGTGCAGAAGCTCATCAAAAAAACAGATGTTGTGCTCAATCAATCTTCACTTAGTCCCGGAGATAATTGCTGCCTTGTTGTTGTGGCCCACCACATTACCACAGGCACTGTAGCGTGGAATTGGACTTAGCCGTACCTGTGTAGACTAAAAACAGTTATGAGAGCACCTGCCTACTGTAGACTTACAGTACTGTCTGTACTAAAAGTTGAACAGATCGTGTCTTTCTGCTGGATGATCTAAGCATATTAGTACCTAGTCTTTTTTTACTGCATTATCCAGGGACAGCAGTGCAGATTATGGGTTTTCGTAGGAGGTCATTTTGCTCCCACGATGAGCAAAGCCGGAGTTGACAAATCTTATTTTTAACCACTGCCTGTAGAGACTATACTCTGAGAGAGACATATGGGAAAATTGCAATCATTTTGCCACATTGTACTGTACCCTACTTTCATATTAATTTTCCTGTATTATCATTTTCTATGGATGCAACATAATAGAGCCATTTCTTTCACATCAGACTTCCAGAGCTCATGGAATGAATAGGATGTCATTTACATCAGCTAACGTATTAGTCTCGATTGGCTCTCTCTGATTTCCTGTATAACAGGTTCAGTGTTTCCCATACATTGATTTATTTGTGGCGGCCCGCCACAATATCAGCACCAACAGCCACATATTGATTTCCTATTATTTATTTATTTATTTATTTATTTTATTTCAAATGGGTGAAATCTCATTCCTTTTGTAGGGCTGCGCGCAGAGCATTGATTTGCTCAGCCTCTCTCTCTCTCTCTCTCTCAAACACATTGACAATGGACCCGTATGACCATCGATAGCACTGGGAGAAATCACCCCGCATTGGTGAACTGTTGGGGAAAAAGAAACGTTTTTATCGGCCCCCTGCGTATGAGCATGAAGGCGTGCTGCGTCTCAGTGTTTATTTGACATTGCATATTGTTCTTCAGGCTTCTAAGCTATCACAGCCTGCTGTCTTTAATCTGACAGCTCAGGCTATGAGAAGTTCAACCCTTAAATTTGCATTCTGTACATTCCCAAGTCCAGTCCTAGCCTGTAGCTGCTTTCAAAGATGGGTACACCAAACAGCAGAGTGTAGCTCCAACAAATGTTGGGTTTTTTTTTCAAAAATGTTTAAACTTGTGATGATATTTTAAAAGACAAACACAAGGGGGGCACACAGTCATGGCAAAGTTACATTCCACATAAACGGATTAGTTTAGTAGATTTTGTGAAATACGGTTATTTGCCTCTTAGATGGGGAGACTGATACAGCTCTTGTGTTTCTCCATTACATATCAGTGTACAGCCGGCAGCCAGCTTATCTCGCAAACAAAAGCAAACAAAATCTGCCTGCCAGCACCTGTAAAGGTCCCCAATTATCCCATTACATCTTGTTTGTTTAATCTGCACAAAAACCGAGGCGTAAGAATGCCAGTTGTGGGTCTGTTTCTCAGTAATGTAGCAAATAAGCCTAATTTCCTGAAATGCAGAACTATTCCTTTTATGCAACTGACATGCAGGCACATCTGGCCAATGTTAAATAAATTTAACACATACAGTATGTGCTACTTTATGGAAACACAAAGGCAGAGCCGGTCAGTATTATGACTGGAATAGAAGGTGAAATTATTACCTCTTCAGTGTCTCTGTAGCACAGCACTCACATTTCACTAAACCTTTTGGTTGCAATCTTTTTGAGGTCTGAAGTCTTTAATCTTTATTCAGTTACGTTTTAGGAAGATACTTAAGTGTTTTCCCTGAATGTCACAGCTGAAGTATTTTATCAGCAGCCCATCAGCGTAATGATAAGTTGATGAAAAGAGTTAACACTTGTCTGTTTCCTGCACGCTCACAGTATCAACACTGTGATCGCAGATGTCGACTGCCGGCTTGTGTCGCAGCCGCTCTCAGGGGATTGTTGAAAGAAACTCTGGGAAATTTAAGAAATGAGGCGGTGAGCCTGACATGTTGAGGGGAGTGAAATATGGTGTACCAAAACCAATAAACTACAAATAACCACTAGAGTTTATCCTGAAAACTCCTGGGGAAAAAAAGGGGTACAAACCCTCGACGTTGAACATTTTGTTTATGAAAAGAAAATAAACTGGAGGTCAGAGGGTTTACCAGCGGTCTAAACAAAAAACTCCCTCCTCAGGTTGGGAACTGTGAAACTGTGGCGTTGAGGTTTTTCCCTTTGAGCAAAAGCGCTTGTTATTTATGGTAGAAAATGTTGTAACACATAAGTAGCTGTTACGTGGTCCCCACTCTGTTAGGGAGGAGGTCTCTGAACCCCCTGATTACCTCCACAACCAGCACCTCTGGCTAAAGCTTTTAGCTGCCAAATTACAGGTGGTTTGCGTGTGCCAGATTTTCCATCCCGCCTCATAGCCTGTAATCATTGTTAGATTTCAGCGCTCCGCAGAGGAAAACAACTGCGGCCGTCAGGCCCAACACACAGAACGGCGCTATTCAACAGCCAGCGTTAAACAACCGAACACTGAAGCCGAAGCAACAAAACCCCACAGAGCTCTAATAATGCCGTGGATAGTCTGCTTCCTCATGTACAAATTTTCCACTAATGCGTTGGCTGCTAGTAGTGGTGCAGGTGCCTAAAGCAACTCCGGGCTTGTGCGTCGGTCACGTAGGGAACATTAACGTGTTACAGACCGGCTGCACGAAGCTGGATCGTTACAAGACGCTCCAATCAAGGTGTCAGACTAAAAGACAAAAAAAAAAAAAGCTAACTGAGGCGATGTCGGTAAAGTCTCACGAGACAGGCCAGTCGGCCTGTAACGCCCCAGTGCTGTGTTTTCACTGTGCGGTTGTGGCTGTGTGGGGTGTGGCCGTCCAGATGTGGATGTGCAATTAATAATCTGCTGACGGAGTTCAGCGAGCGCACTGCCACCTGTGATTGCAGCCAACATGCAATATTTATTTAGAGAGCCTCTGGAGAGGACGGTGCGGAGAGACCAGTGCAGACTGCAGTGAAATAAAAAAAAGAAAATGTGATAAAGAAAGTAATGATGAAGTTCTAGAGGAAGCTTATGAGTGCCAAAAGCTCAGTATTTTAAATTTTTCTTCGACACCTGCTCCTCCACATCAGCAGCTGTTTGTAATGCTGATAATGTGCAAAACTGGATTTTACTGCACAATACTGACTACACAGGTAGGCTCCGAGGTTACACCGCCGGCTGCAACCTCCACCAAAACCTCCCTGCACGTCCTGCTGTTGCGGCGCCCGTGGAGACACCACGTGACTGCAAAACCCGTGCTCACGTTTTTGTTTTTCCACTACGACTTTTCTGACGCCAGTGGAGTTTTCGTTGAGTGCAAGGACAGCTTAATGAGGAAGTTGGAGGAAGACTCTCAGTCGCCTTCTCCTTTTACAGGCGTCTAACAAAGTGATTATGCTGCAAACCTGCTCACCGAGACGACTCGCATGCTTTAATCTGTCGCGCTGGTTTCGCTCGGGCCACGTCGTGTTGCTTTTGTTCCCATCGGGTTTGAACGTTAGAAAGAAGCAACAGCCTAAATGAAAGGAATGTAATTTCCTTTTTAAAAACAACATCCCCTGTCCTCTGTTCCAGAGCTGGACTGGCCCAGAGAAGCTGCTGGCGCTGGATGAGCTGATTGACAGCTGCGAGCCCACACAAGTCAAGCATATGATGCAGGTGATCGAGCCGCAGTTTCAGCGAGACTTTATCTCCCTGCTGCCCAAAGAGGTGAGTTCCTGAATCCCCCTTCTCTGTTATCACTTCACAACTTCCTCTCTCCTCCTCCTCCTCCTCTGCCTCCTTCTTCTCACCTGAACTCCCACAGGAATCCTCTGTGGAAGACATTATTTCTGAATGAACGTACCTGACAGGGAGAAAGGCCTCCTCTCCAACCCTAATCCTGTCGAAGCCTTTCGTACATCATCTTACTGCATCCATAGAGGGGGTCTTTTTTTCTTTTCTGGCCCTGCATCACAACTGACAATATAAACAATCTGGAGTGCCACACTGACGATAACATCACATAAGAGATTCTCATCAAACAGCCTCAATCCAATGTATCTTGTGGAGCTGATCAAATACTTATCATCTTGTCCCTGTCTGGCAGGTGCTAGGATGAAGTGGGGGGTTGGTAGCAATGGAGAGTGAGGCAATAGAATGCAACATTTCAAGGTGTCAGCGCCTCTTGCTCCAAAGCCAAATATACAAACAGCATCATGTGTGTTCACACCAGGACATGAGCCCTCCCTTTTCATTTTGTTTTCCCTTTGCTGTTTCCCCGCTTTCATATCTCCCTCTCTTTGACTCCTTCTGATAATCCTATCTCTGCTCACTGTCAGAGCTGCTGGAAATATATATTGGTTACTGCTGTCACGTAATCTTAACGGGACAATCCCTGTGGTCGCACTACAGATACAGCTGGAAATTAAAGTAGGAAGAGAATCTGCAGAAGGCTTAAAAACCAATCACTGACCGGAGGTCCATTCTCAAAACGTTTAATATTTCCTCAACCCTGGTAATGACTACTGGCTTAAACTGGCTTTTTTTGGGAGTGAGGTATGTCAGGTTTTGTGACGGGTCATGTTCAGGCCAATTCATTTGAAATGAACCTAAAACTAACACTGCAACACCCGAAGACCTTCAGGAGGGAGAGAAAATAAAATAGAAGCCTGCGATGTCAAGCACCAAGTGAGGAATAGCCCTCATAATGACCTCAGGCTCTTTGCTATATTGTCAAGAAAGTTTTGAAGTGCATAAAGTCAGATCCTGGACAAGAAAAGATTTCCAAATTGAATACAAACAGGGTTCTCCACGCATCTTACGACAACATGCAGCTGAACCAGGTGCTTCTCAGCTCAAGGACTGCAAACTTCCAGAGGACAAAAGGGACAGAGGTCCACGATGAATTCACAGCCTTCAATCGTGCAAACAGACACAGACCCGTTTGCACGATTCAACACTGTGACTTAATCGGTGTGCTCCCATCCCCTTTGTCCTCTGGGAGATCCAAACAGTCTTTGAAGAGTGAAGAGCTTGACAACTTTTCATAAAGGTACAAGATGTTCAGAGCAGGTGACCAGGTTAACGGAAACAGACGTTAACTGTGTTAAAGTAAATCCTCATTCTTCTTTCAGTGTTAATGGTCAGCAGGAGGCAGAGTTAGCCCGCGGCTAGGGCTAACTTTCCAGTCTTGTGCAAAAGTCTTTATGTGCATTGGACTAAAGCTGCAAGTCAATTAACTGGTTAATTGATCAACAGAAAATGAATCTCCAACAGTGTTGATAAACCACTGGTGGATTTTTCAGGCAAAAATACCAAATCCTCTCTCTGGCTCCTGCTGCTCACAGGTGCTCTTTTCTTTGGTCGAATAAAACAGGTGATTATAAGGCTGTGAGAAACTATAACATTTTTCATAGATTAATAAATCGGGAAAATAATCAGATTAACTGGAAATGTAGACTAACTTTAGAGCAGAATTAAGACTGGCCTAACTCAACAGACTAGACTAAAATGTCTAAAGCGGGGTCCTGGTTATTGGAGCGTCCATAATGTCATTTGGTTTCCATCACGATGGTAATGACACCGCTCTTGAGTTTGCTGCACAGTGTGCTGCAGGTCGGCATCATCTGGGATTATTGTAATATAATGAAAGAACAATATTTGCACAGCGGGTTACACCTCGTTCTACTTTTACAATGATACGGGGCAATCGCTTGACCTAACAGTTGATCCTCTGCATTGTTTCATAGCTGAAACCAATATCGTCTGAGAGTGTTGTCCACATAAATACCAGTGTGAATACGTCTGCAAACACAGTGGAGAAGCAGCAAACTATCTTATATTTTTCATTGCCCAGGGGTCCAGATTTATGCTCATTATACCAGGTTTTGTGTCTTTACTCACTGGCTTTGGCTTAACGAACTGTATCACTGCCATCATTACCTGTTCTGTGAAACTCCTATTTATTTTTTGTTGGGCTTTCATAGGATTGTTGATTCAGTTCTATGGTTATAAAACTGTGTACCTCTCTGTTAGATTCATGCTGTTACTCTTACGCTCACAGTTTGTTGTGAGTGTGGGTTTTTTTTCTTGGCTTTACCATTTTGTCATTGTTGTTTATTTAAACTCACTGTTGTATACACCTGCTGTCGTGAATAATGGGTCACCTTTGTGTCTTCTTTTCCGTTTCCACCTTCTCGCCCCTGCCTTTTAACAGCTGGCCTTGTATGTGCTGTCATTCCTGGAACCGAAGGACCTCCTCCAAGCAGCCCAGACCTGTCGCTACTGGCGCATCCTGGCAGAGGACAACCTGCTGTGGAGGGAGAAATGCAGAGAAGAAGGTGAGTCTCCAGTCTTCGCAGCAGATGCAGACAGGCAGAGGCAGCATGCCGTCACCCAGCGGGAGCAGTCTGGAGCTGCCGCTGTGGACAATGCTGCACTCGACGATGTAGCTGTACCTGTTTTAAAGTAAACTGTAACCGGGAAAAAAAAAACAAAAACACAAGGTTTGTTAGTCCAATCGGCTTCCACCTCTCTCCTGACAGGCATCGATGAGCCTCTGCCCCTCAAGAAGAGGAAAATCGTCAAGCCTGGCTTTACTCACAGCCCCTGGAAGAGTGCCTACATCAGGCAGCACAGAATAGACACTAACTGGAGGCGAGGGGACCTCAAATCACCCAAGGTAGCTTTTACTTCACACTTGAATTCCCCACAGGTTGGCCTCAGCTCGGCTGATCTTACAGATCTGATATGAAATGGCTTTAAGTCACAGAAAGATGGTTCAATAAGGATCTGAAGTGTGGAATTGATGGAACGTTAGTGATGGGTCAGGTTCATGCACTGCAGTATTTGCACTGAATGATAATTGAGCTGCGGCCCTGGACGAGCCTGTTCTCCTTCAGTCTCCATTTGTCTTTTGCCTGTGCAGAAGTTTCCCATAAAGCATGACCAGCACGCTAGAGTTGATCCTTAATGGGCCCTCCACGCCTTTGGTCCCTCAGAGATGGCTGCAGGTCGTTTTAGGCCGCCGCCAACGTAAATTTGGTTACTGTGCTCTACATACTCCTTTGCATATACACTGTGCTCAGTTTTATGCTGAGCTAGCAGGCCTGTGACCCAGTATGAGCCAACAGATGCCACACACACACACACACACACACACACACACACAAACAGCATGCAGCTGTGCTTGAAGCGCTGTGTACACCTGCAGCGCGTGCTGACGGCTTCCTTCCCGCTTTGATGCGTAAAGCACCGGCGCTGCGTCATTGTTGGCATCAGCTGCCGCCGTTTGCCGCGTCGGTCCACATCTTCTTTGAAGTCCTCATTGCGTGCCGTTGTCTATCCGTCCCATCTCGAAGGTGCTGAAAGGTCATGACGACCACGTGATCACCTGCCTCCAGTTCTGTGGCAACCGCATCGTCAGCGGCTCCGACGACAACACGCTGAAAGTCTGGTCGGCCATCACAGGAAAGGTAAGCGACAGTTGCTGATTCCTTTCTCTGGTTCAGGTTAAATCATTTTCATTTCATTTTTCACACTTACTGTTGAAATCTTGACGTTCGGTCATCACGTGTTGTGTGTTGTACATTTAGCTACACATAGAACATAGCATTTACCAGGTGTTTAGTAATATTTGCTCTATCCCATTAAAATCATCCTGGCAGTTTTCTGCTCCATCTCTTTCAATTCTCTCCTCTCACATGTAGCCATTTTCCAGACTTGTTACACAGCACATGTCCACAAGCGGTGTTAGTATTCATAGCTGACGCTGGTGCAGCCACACAGGCCTTGTGCTGCAGCCTTACGCTGTGTATTGAACAGAAAGGCAGTTGTTGCGTGGTGGTGTTGAAGGGACGTTCACAGATGGTTGTAGATCCCAACCTGTGCATTGGACTCCTTACTGAAAAAAAAAAATCCTCTGCACGCTTTTATTTCAGGTTTCTCTTTCCAAGCCTGTTCCGTTCACCTTTACTCAAATAAATGAAATGAGGTCGGGCTGTGAAGTCGCTGCTTCATTTCACCAAAAGAGAAGAGACCGTTAAAGAAATTGATATTCAGCCTGATCACACTGCAGCAGGCCTCTCTTTCTGTTGGACACAATAGACCAGAGCGCTGGCTTTTCATTCCTGCAAAGTCTCGGTCTGTAAACGATACTAAAGTTGGCATCCAGCCCACGGGTGATTACACGCATATCAGTCACAGCATATGCGGATCTGAACAGATTTCACCAAGGTCATCCGGTAGGCATGGAGCACAAACGTGGCTCTCCTCCGCCCCAAAGACTTACATCTGGCTGGCAAGTTGTTGAGTTACAGCAGCAGCGGCTGCACATCGGTGGTGGATGGCTGCGATGAGTCACATCGCCGCCAGGCTTCGGCGGCTTCCTGTGAAACCACCGTGCATCCGGGCCGACGTCACAGACACACACACAGGCACGCATCGCGTCTGTGGTTTCTACAATGCAAATCCGTCTCAGAATTGTTTGTTTACATTAGTCATGAGGAAGAGATGAGCCTAAATCCGTCTCTGTTTGGGTGCCGAATTCAGAGCACATCCCGTCTGTGGATTTCATCTCTTTGCTTATTTAGCTCTCAACACCACAGAGCGAATCCCTCGCTGGAGAGGAATGGCCAATTAAGCCCAGCCGACCATTTCGGGTGAAGTGGCTGTCGATGCCAGTAAAACTGTAAAGTAAAAATACAATGGGATTCCCAGAACCTGCATTTGTTTTTCCTCTCCGCTGTCAACATCCTTTATGGTCATTGCCAGCTTATTTGAGCACTTGATTGCTACGTTTTCTCTGCCGTCAGTTCGTCCCCGCGAGATGCAGGCCTGTAAAGTGGCTATCAGTGATCTCGCGGTGTTACACAGTTTGTGGTGACTCCGGGTCCACATGCCAATATCCATCCCTCCTGTCCTTCATGTCTCCTTCACATTGCAAACAGCCAAGACGGTAGGAGAATCTCTCATCCATAACTGTCTTGTAAGAAGTGATTTGTTTGACCTTGGCGTGCCTTTTACCTCTCATATAAATCCTCTAACTTTGTGAAAAAGCGCAGGCCAGTCTTCCACAGCTCAGCCGCTAACGCCAGAACTTAAGTTTTGCTCAAAACTGGATCAATAAGAGGCAGAAACACGCTGATCAGTGGAGATGAGAAACTCTTATTTCAGTCTTTAAACGTTCTCCATTTGACCGAGGCCTGTAGACTGGCTGCGTTTTTTTCCTTCTTGCTGTTCCATCAGCCACGTTTGATTCTGGGTCGCTTTTCATTCATCAGACAAAAGCGGTCCCTGCCAATCGGTAATGAGTTTGGTGGACGATTATAGATTGCAAGGGCAAATTGCCTCACGGTCCCAGAGATCAGCGGTTACCTCTGCTTTTCTTCGGAGGAGAGATTTCAAATGCGGCTCTGCCGGCTCGCACTGTAGGTAGAAGATTTAAATTGAAAGGACGGAAAAAGAAATTGGTCACGCCGTAGACAAATTGTGCCAGAGGTAGAGATGTGTTAACACTCCTCCTCAGACTCTTGTGCTCCCTTTCCCCTCAGAAACTTTGTGTTCAATTTGGAGCGATCAAAAAGATTCCCCCTGCGAACCAGACAGTGCGGGGTGAATCAAGCCGCATTACATCACTTCGCAGCCTCCAAATGTCCTCATGTTAGTTAACAGTGGCAGTATCCCCAGCCCAGCTCCAAACAGTGCATCAGATATGATTCTGACAAGATCAGAACAGATGTTTCTCTCGCTTGTTTAATGAATCTGTCCATTATCCGTTTTCGCTCAAAGATCTGTTTGTGCATTGTGTACTTTTCAAACCCGCTGGGTGTTTTTAGCGCAGAAAGCAAATCGCATCAACAGGGTTATTTGCACGGACGTGGCTTACATTTCGAAGCGATCGACAAATATTTCGGCAGGTGCTCTTCAACAAACACTAAGACAGGTACTCGCCAATGTTTCATCTCTGCAGCCAGTTTAGTGTTGCCCTTGATTATATTGTTATGTAAGAAACACAGTGCATTTAACTCAGGCAATCAGCGATTTCTTACATAAGCACTTATTATATGTAAATGCTTCCTCAAGTCTTTAAAGAAGAGAGCCACAGGTGAGACAGCGGGGATTTGATTGCGGTGGAAAAAACCCCACTGCATCAGAGATTGAACTCAAGAGTTTGAAAAGAAAGTAGCATATGATTTTTTTTTTTGAGACTTCAGATTGGTGGTGTGGAGGACTTTTGAAAGGACCATCTTGTCTTTCCTGCTGCAGAAGCCTTTGCTGAGACAACGCTCAAAGGCTTCGTCTTTACCTGCTGGACCTTTTGTCTTTGCGTTGTCCTCCAGCCTTAGTGAGGGATGTCAATCTTCCATCCAGGCACACAGACGGCGGCACACATCTCATCGCTGCTTCAAAGGCGGCTGTCTGGTGCTTAACAGAGCAGCTCATGTCCTTGGTGGTGCCTGACAGCAGCAGCCTCAGCTGTCAGGCAGATCTAATATGGCAGACCTGTGGACCGCTGTCATATCCAGGGAGAGGTGTCCTCTGCCACATGCCTCAGCTGCACGGACACTCAGTTTACCTTCACCTCTTTCTTAAATAACAGAGATCAGGGATTGCCTTTGGAGATGTGAACCCAAATGGGAATATTAAGACAATTATACGTGGGGAGATTACTACTTATGCTGCTGAATTACATTTATGAGCAGCAATGCACAACAGAGGCTGCAAAATTGGGTTTTCACAATGATTCCCGTTCCTGCGTAACGCACACACGTAACGCCACATCAGCCCGTCAGCTTCGGTTAAACCGTAACTGCTTCATCAAATCAGAAGCACGAGGAATGGAAAAGGGCAAACGTGTTGACATCTTCACAAAGCTCTCAGAATACCTTCAGACTTCAGCAGTTCTTCATTTATTTCCACGAGCATTTTTCTGCTCAAACAAGCTGAGAGCACGGTTGGGTTTTGCAGTTGCGGGGGAGAAAAGCATGCCAAGTGAAGACACTTTCATTTCAGACATTGTGGCGGCTCACTTGGTCTTCTCAGGTTTTTCTTCCTCTGCTGAGATCATGATGTCGTATATCGGGACAGCTTAGTATAAATTTCTGTGTAATTCAACATCCAGAAAGCAAAGAGGAAAAGTTACTTTTAAAATTTTGGCTAATGTAGTGAGCATCTTTTAGGTTTTAGGTTCTCTCCTATGTAGAAACTGAAATAGGTTTTGGGGTGTGCTGAAAGCTCAAACATACACTTTCCGTGAAGTATCATGGGAAATCTTAATTCTCTTTTTCCCGGCTTTCTGTCTCTCTGCTTGAAAAAGAAGTAGATTCAGTTTGAGCCTCAGAAATCTTTTAATGGTGTGTGTTGAACTATAATAATGACGGCTTGACCCGAGGTCGTTCATTGGAACCTTAGCAGAGCTAAAGCTCAACGCACCTTTGGTCCCCTTGACCCTTCTTTTTAATATTTTCTACTAAGGTCAAGAAAGATGGATTCTTTTGATACAAAGGGGAAAACAACAGTATTAAGTGTGTTTTCTGGGTTATCCTCCCGCTGTCTTATTTTTATATAAATGGAGAGGAAAATATAATGCAACTGTAAAGCATCGTATGAAAATCCTTGTGCTGAAAAGAAAAAAGAGGTCCTTCACAGGTTCATTAAAAGGATGCTAATCTTCTTTCACTCTGAGGGACGGGCTTGTTTCATGTTTGTTTCACAGGCAGATAAAGACGCCTAAGCCCTTCATTTCAGATATTCTCTCTTCCCACGCAGCGTTTGAGTGGGCTCTAATCACGCTCTGTGATTCTTGTTCTTGGAACCTCAGCCACTGGCTTCGATTCACGAGAAAAATCTTCCCATCCCCGACTATGTGATTAGAATAAACTGCAGGCCCGCGATTGAACGTGGCACTCTGGATTCATCACGCATTGAGATGCGTGCTGGAAAGTCAGAGTAAATAAGCTGGATAATATACCGCATATTTATTTAATAATTTAGATGCACGGTAAATTAGTAATCTGCTCGAATGGTTCGCCAGCTGCAGTGTTGGCTTTTCACCGGTGCAACAAATCTAAGAAAAAAGGCCGTGGTGATAAAACAAGAGAGACTTAACCACTGTGGAGAGGTTGACTGTAAGGCCATGCCACATTGGCCCACAGTTAATGAAGTGATTGTCTTTATCGTGGGATGGGGGGGTGCAGTGTCACCTACCTCTGTCGTTCGCTGCAGTAAAACCTCTCGCCCTGCGCCGCTGTTCGCCGCTTATCAGCTGCAGTCAGGGGGTCGCGTGTCGTACACTTAAGAGACACACACCTGAACCCGGCAGAACCACAACGTTCCGCAGTTTTCTCCCCCCCTCCCCCCCCAAAAGAATTTTAATTTAATGCATTTAGGATTATTAAATAAAGGGACAAATTAGACAAACCGTGGAGACGCAAATTCAATTGATCAGAAAGATTTCCATAACTGCTGTAATCAATAGCTAATCTTCCGTCCTTAATGCGGATGAATGTGCGTGTTTCTTTATTGAAGGCGGTTGTCAGCCCTTTCTGCAAAGAGAATAAATCGGCCGCTCTTGCAGCAGATAAGTAAAAGCAATTATAAAAGCCAGCGGAGGGCTCAGAGAGAGATTTTGTCCCAGTACGGCAGCAGCAGGTGGAAGTGACTGAGCTCTTCTTCACCGTCAAAAGGTCACGCAAATTTCATTTTGCTTGTCTTCCTTCCCTGCAGGCAGGACGAGGTCATACAGGAGGAAAGAAAACCTCCGGATGTGACTTTATGAAACTAATTTATGATGTGTATGAATGAAATCACCCTGAATGTCTTTGGAACTTACTTTATAAATACCAAAAGTCAACAAAGGTTAGGAATTCACCGATAAGGACTCTTCTTCTTCTTCTGTGGTCTTTTCAGTGTCTGCGGACGTTGGTGGGCCACACAGGGGGCGTGTGGTCATCCCAGATGCGAGACAACATTATTATCAGCGGCTCCACTGATCGCACACTCAAGGTCTGGAACGCAGAGACAGGAGAATGTATCCACACCCTCTATGGGCATACCTCAACAGTGCGCTGCATGCACCTACATGAGAAAAGGTATGGAGCAATCATCGGCAAGCCTCGCTGAGCCTGTGTAAAAGTTACAAAAACACCCCGTAGCGTCTTTTGGCACCACAGTGCTTCATATACGATGCAGTTTTAGCTAATAAATAGGTTGCAGCTATTTTGATAATGGATTAATAATCTAAAGCAAAAGAGAGATTTTCCAGCTTCTGAAGTGTGGGAGGATTTGCTGCTCTTTTTTTCTCAGGTTGTAGTAAACTGAAATATGTTTGCCACTGAGCAAAAAAAGAGCAGCTCTGCAACAGTAAGGACAGTATCTGTATGAAAGTGAGTATGTGGCCTCATGGTGGTTAAATAGACCCCGTGAGGCATCTTAAGTGAACGGCTGCTCACTTATTCACTCAATATTACACTCCGGAGACTCAAAGTGCTCTTTTCGCCTTAGGGCCCACCAAGGTTTTTGTGTAGCATTTGATTACTCACCCAGTGGAAACGCTGAGAGCTGCAGGCGGACGGTGAATAACATGTTGGTGATTTCCATCTTTCTAGCACCGTGAGGCATTTTATAAATAAAATGCGCTGTGTGTCTCTGCAGCATGTTTTTCCCCTATGTAAAAAGTCCGTGAAAGAGATAACTTCATAATATGGAGGAATGTCTTTAGGTCTTTATTGAAGCGTTGGGAAATGTGGTGGAAATTAAGCAAAGTGTTAACTAAACTGACAGTGTTTTTTACTCTGTTTCTCTCATTAATGAACTGTAAATAACATCCTTGTTACAAACTGTTCTCGCAGTAATAATCTGAAAAAATGTGAAGCTTGAGTTTTCCCAAAAGGGAGTTTCCCCTCTCCCATAACCTATAATACACCTTTCCTTTTTCCAGTCCGGGTGAAGATGCTGCTCAAGGGCGGCTGTTTGAGTTAAAGACGTGTTTGTACATTCAAGTATGAACATGACTGTACCGCCGTGGGTTACTCGTTGTCAGAGGAGCAAAAAGAAATGTTCCTGTCTGCCTCGTTTTTCTGTCAGCCGCCACGTCATGAATGAGGAGCTGTGAAGAGAGCGTTGAAATTTAATCTCAGAGAATGGATGATTTGTGGGAGAAATCCAGCTCGATACATCGAAAAAACTGGCACATTCAACCTTTTACTGTGTCTTAAATCTTAACACTCTGTTCGCTCTCTGTTCCTGTTTTCTCCTTCTCAGGGTGGTCAGTGGCTCTCGTGACGCCACGCTGCGCGTCTGGGACATCGAGACAGGTCAGTGTTTACACGTCCTCATGGGCCACGTGGCGGCGGTGCGCTGCGTCCAGTACGACGGGCGACGGGTGGTCAGCGGTGCCTACGACTTCATGGTTAAAGTGTGGGACCCCGAGACGGAGACCTGCCTCCACACGCTGCAGGGCCACACCAACAGGGTGTATTCATTACAGGTGAGCAGCTGTGTGTGTGTGTGTGTGTGTGTGTGTGTACAGCAGCTGAATGTACATCAACAGTCAGTAAGTCAGTAAATGCGCTGCACCAGCTATTCGTTAACCCATTACTGAGTTTATTTCTTAAGCTGGTTTTATGGAACAACTATCTAGTACTAACTTGTTGGTTTGATATAGACTAAGTTAGACCTGGGCTAAGTTTGGGTTTAGCAACAACAGGTGCAACTGGCCGCTGACGATCACTCACAGGTCTAATCTTTACTGAAACATCTCTCCTCTGCTCAGGTAGTTGGTTTGTCAATGTGGCCCAAGAAAAACCACATTTTTATCTTCCTTTTGTTGTTCCGTACATTTTAATGTATCCTCTCCAGGTGTGTGTGTGTGTTGTTTGTTTGGAAAGCTTAACTCCCGTGTGTCCTCTAAGATGTCCTCTCACCCACACTGCGTGATGACAGTGCAGTTTAGCCGGTGCCACCCCGCTCAGAGAGGAGGCTGTTTACTGCTCTGATAGATTGATTTTTCGTACCACGCTGCATTGTTAGGCTTTTTAAGTGTTGGTGCTCTACTTTGGGACCTGGAAACAAAGAAAAGCTTTCACAGATCAATAAAATTCATTCCTTTTCAATGAGTTTAATCTTGGGTTTGTTAATAGAATCAAGGTATGCTGTGCCATCAGCTGCAAGTTAAGGTGGCGTCTGCAGTTACCGTCAGCTGGCAGCCGGTTTACATCGATCCTCTCTGTCTCTAGTTTGACGGGATCCACGTGGTGAGCGGCTCGTTGGACACGTCCATAAGGGTCTGGGACGTGGAGACGGGCAACTGCATACACACGCTAACGGGGCATCAGTCCCTCACCAGCGGCATGGAGCTCAAAGACAACATCCTGGTCTCAGGCAACGCAGACTCCACTGTCAAGATCTGGGACATCAAGACGGGCCAGTGCCTACAAACACTGCAAGGTGCGTCCACCGTCCCAGCTACACGTCGAGTTCAAGTGAAGCGGTCACACTCACTCACGCTAACACGCTAACTCAGTAACTAACTCAATAAAGTCAAGACAAGATTAAGATCAAACTTAAAGTTTGCAGTTACAAACATGGCTGGGACTAAGGTTAGAAGAGGAGACAGGAAAAATATATTATATTATTTACACTACATATTATATTACATATTACACTACATCATGTGTGACTACAGCACAAGTGACACAAGTGATTGTTTTGCCTGCTGCATTCACTTAAGCTTGGAATTGCCAAAATCTGGAGACTTTTGTTGGTATTGTGTTTAATATATTTAAGTGCAATACAGACACATGCATGTATACGCAAAGTGGTGTAGAAAGGCCTGGAACAGCAACAAAAAGCACATACGTCATGAGTTTGAAACTGACGGTGCGATTAAAACCCAGACTAGATGACCTGTGTGTGTGTGTGTGTGTGTGTGTGTGTGTGTGTGTGTGTGTGTGTGTGTGTGTGTGTGTGTGTGTGTGTGTGTGTGTGTATATACACGGGGCCGACACCTTGTGGGTCTGCTGGTCCTGATTACAGTCTCATTTCCTTTGTGTCTGTTTGAATAGCTCTAACTCCATTAGCAGCACTGGTGCCTCACAGGAAGTTGAAAATCCTTTGCTGAATAGCAGCAGCAACCACTGGTGCCCCCACCCCTAAATGCCCTCATTAACAAAGTACAACCCTGCGTGCTGGTCCTCCCAACACACACACACACACACACACACACACACTGCTGAACAAAAGGATGCCCCAGTGAGAGTCTGAAGAGAGGGACGGATAAGACCGGGGGGGCTGTGCCTTGTGAAGTGGGGGTGACTACAGTGGGGGAATGCGGGCAGCAGGGACTTTGTAGGTCATGTAATTAGGTCAGCGGAGAGTTTCTGCTATTCATTAACGTGTTTTGATAAGACAATAGGCCAACAACAAGGCCGTCACTGTCAGAGGATAGGTAGTGATGGAGCAGGCTGCTTTGTTATGGTAATGGGGAGGGCAGGGAGGGAGGGTGGGGGCTGGTGCACAGCACGGCAGTATTGTATACTCGGGTAAATAACTGCCTGCAGACAGACATGGCAAAGACGTGAAGGCTTGTTGATGGTGAGAATTCAGAAAGGAAAAAAAAGTTTCTCTGCAAATGCATTTTGAAAGCAAAAGAAATTAAATGTGTCTGAATGAAATAGCTGCTGTGGCAGCCAGCACTTGTTTCTGAGCTTGTTTGTGTTTTGTGTCGCCCTAATTGATTTAATTAAGATATAATTTTCAGGTCCTTGGGGAAATCTTAAGTCACCGCACGCATACAGCCACAAATAAAGTCACCTCGATGAAGGCTGTAACAGCCGCCATCTTCACTTTAACCGTGGCCTCCTGCCAACTGCCACATGAACACACGCTTAGCCTCCGCGGCGGTGACGGGCCCGAGCTCGCTGCGCTGTCATGGCAGCGACCTCCGGAATGAGAGATGAGCCGGTCCCTTCGTGTCGCAGCCTCACAAAGGCTTTCTACTCGACTTCTTTCGTCTGTAGCTGCCACAAAGCGCTTTCATTTCAGATTCTTCTGTCCACTGCACCGCATTACTCCAGTTATTAGAAGCGACTGGAGGAGCTGTAGAAGGAGCTATAGAGGCCCGGGTCAGGGCGGCCATCTTTAGAGTGTTTACCAGAGGTGGTAGGACTCCTGTCTTGTCATCTGTTTCCTCCCCCCTGAACTTCAGTGTTTCATCAAACTGCATCAGTTTGTACAGAAGTTTGTGGAGGTGATCTGAGGTCAGGTGACGTACCTGAGCTATGACACGCTGAGGAAAACCCCACGGGAGCCATGAATGGGCTGTGTATTTCCATCACTCGCAAAGAAGCATGAACCTTAGATAAATCAGACTGAGAAGTTATGCAATAAAAAGGCAGCTGCTTTTTTGCTCACAACAAACAACACCATCATTGTGTTGTTCTTTGTCATCTACTGATGCGCGGCAGTTAATTTTTTAAAATGCACATTGGAAAGCAGATGTGCAGAGGTGGGGAAATGGAGACTGAATATGCCAGAAAGGTAAGACACCTGTTTCCAGCGTGGCACCAGCCTGCTGTGCGATCAGCACTTGTTTCTCTGATTTGAAGGCACTGAAGAAGAAACATTGTGCAAAAGTTGTAGCAGACATCAAAGAGATTTAAACGTATTGTTAGTGACAGTTTTGGAGCAAAAGAAGCTGTGGATGCTGTTTTTATTTTACTGAGGTTGTGTGTTTGATCAGAGACTTTAAGTGATATTTCCTGGGCTGCCCCAGGAGCAGGGACTGTTGTCTGGGCAGGAAACATGGATGAAGCACTAAATTTAGACCCTGGTACCTTCAGCTGAGGAGCAGGTGAAGTTCTAGGAAGGTTCCTGGAGGTTTCCTGCAGTGAAAAAGACTCATCCCTCTAACCAGCTGTTCTCTTTGCCTCTTCAGGTCCACACAAGCACCAGAGCGCTGTGACGTGTCTCCAGTTCAACAAGAACTTTGTCATCACCAGCTCGGACGACGGCACAGTTAAACTGTGGGACCTGAAGACAGGTGAGTTCATTCGAAACCTGGTGACGCTGGAGAGCGGCGGCAGCGGCGGCGTGGTGTGGCGCATCCGGGCCTCCAACACCAAGCTGGTGTGCGCCGTCGGCAGCCGCAACGGCACAGAAGAGACCAAGCTGCTGGTGCTGGACTTTGACGTGGACATGAAGTGAGCAGGGACGTGGCGGGTGAGCGCGAAGAGAGCGAACCGCGGAGAGGAAGGATCAGAGGGAGAATGGGAGATGAGGCACCTGGAAACTGGAGGGCCGAAGCCGAGAACTCTTCACCCAAACTCGCAAAATCTACGACCACCGCCACGAACAGTGGGCTGTCCTGTCCTCTACCATCATCTCCCCCTTTTGGGTAAATGTTACTGACAAAGCCACAGACCCTCACATGTGTTTAGCCCCTGCTTTTGACCCCCCCACCACCACCAGTACGAGGTGGAGTCGGAGGGGATCGGGCTGGAATCGGGGCGGGGGGATACGCCCGGTCTGTCCCTTCATCAGCTGGGAGAAGGAAGAGAAGGAGAAAGGAACGACTGACGATGACTGAACTCTTTTGAAGCGGCTCTCCGCCCTTTCGGCTCGGGGTCCGCTTCGCACAGAGACTTGGTTTCGCTTCAAGCCTGACAGATTTTGAGATGTACAGAGATATATTATTTTTTAAAGCCCCACATGCACCCCCCCATCCCCACCCCGTCCACCCACCCCCGCTCCCCCCCATCAGTATGCACTCTCAAAACACACACACACACACACACACTCAAACCACAAAGTGGGAAACAGAGATTGAGGAAGGTGGGAGACGTTTAAACGTGAGTTTCCACGCAGTTACACGTAAAGAGCTGCTCGTTGTTAAGGAGACAACGCGGAGGGTTCGGCCTGTAACCAGGCTCGATTCTTCTCACTCCATTTCCGTTCTTGTTGGCCTCCACTCGGTTTCTTTCATAGTTTAATTTCTCTACAGTATCGCACACAAACACGACTGTGAATCTCAGTACTTCTTTTGGTTTCTCGTGAACAGGGGTTTCTGTATTGTTGTTGTTGTTGTTTTTTTCTCTTTCCTTGCCGTTGCCAACAGCAACAAATCCCAGTATTAGAAACCTGCTCAGTTTAGGTTTGCTGTTGTTATGTCACACGTTCTTTTTTTCTTTCATTTTGTTTGACTTGTTTCTTCTTCCTTTCTGTTCCATCTCCACATAAACATCAATGCTGTCCAGAATTTTTCAGTCTAGCTGGGGTGGTTTCCTCAATGCCGGTGCTGTAATGAGAAGAAGTAAAGGTTCACTGCTCAAAGCGCTGTGGATTAATGCCCCTGAAGCCCCCAGCCCCTTCCCTTCTACTGCCCCCCACCCGACCCCCCCACCCCCAGTGGCCAAACTGTATTTATGCTGCTAGATGAATGGAAAAAAAGAGAGATGGAACTTTTACTTGCTGTGACGTTTTAGTCCCAGGCGAAATTCCAAATTGAACTCTGTATGTTTGGACTTAAACAAAAGATGACAAAAGAAAACATCCGACATTTTTGTTTTGTTTTTGCCACTGAAACTTGAGCCAAACGTGCCTCTACGAGGCTGAGAGGAGCGAGGGAGCGTGTCCGACAGATACTGACGGGATCGCCCGCAGAGAGGAAACAAGCGGATGTACACTGTTGGCGTGCGTGTGTGCGTGCATGAGCGTGTGTGTTCAGCGTGTTAATGGGCAACTTGTAAACACATTCCTTGGGACAAAGCTCTTTCAGCCTGTTCTTCGGGGAAATGTACAAAATGCTGTGTGGACTGGCAACGAGGAAGAAGAAAATAAACAAAAAACTAGCAGATGTATCAACTTTTAACACGTGAATGAAAGAACTGTCCGTACCCATGTGTGATTGTTGTTCCATTCAAAGATGTCTGAAGCAACAGAGGAGACCATCACAAGCATCAGCTGACGGGTCGAGCTGCCAGGAGTCTTAGTGTTACATGTGTTGCAGTTAAAATCACCACGGTCGCAGCCCCGTGGTTTTGTCAGTGGGGAAAAATAAAAAAAATTTAAAAAACACACAAAAGGCAACAACAAACATGAACTGAAACATTGTAGCCAAACGAAAAATCGTCTCAATCTCCAAGAGTCACAACTCAAGCTGAACTGTGAAAGTGGTATAAACACTGTATATTAAAAAAAGAAAAAAGAAAACAATCTTGCTCTATCTCCTCTCGTTGTTTTCTCCCTCTGTTTTAATTTATGATCTGGTTTGAGAAATCAGATTTGTTGCAGGTGTTTTATTTTTTCAGTTCATGTAAACTGCCTGGCAAAAAAAAGAAAACAGACAGAAAAAACCTTAAAGGGATTGTGTATTTGTTTGATTCACTTAGAATTTTATTTTCTTATAACTTAAGTGCAA
This sequence comes from Psettodes erumei, assembly GCA_016785225.1. Lineage (NCBI taxonomy): Eukaryota > Metazoa > Chordata > Actinopteri > Pleuronectiformes > Psettodidae > Psettodes > Psettodes erumei. Next base: position 1,801,776 of record JAFBJZ010000375.1, read on the forward strand.
TAAAATGTGGGTTTTTCTTTTTTCATTTCAAGCATATCAGTTGTTTGTTTTTGTTACCTGTGTGAAGGCATCTTATATGTTCAATAAAGCAAATTATTTGGTTAATTACATCCACGAGGGAATACTTCTAACATTTACCACAGGCAGGGTTATCAGGCCAAATTTATCACAGCCCTTCATGTTAGGATAAAATCATTTAGGTTCCTGCAGATTTTCTGGAAATCTGCTTAAGCTTTGAACTAAATTTGCCCCCAACATTAATGATTCCTACAGAAGATTCCAACCTTTTTACAAGTTACAGTTTATTTTAAAAAAGCTTCACTGATTTTCGACTGGTCACTGTAGCTTTCAGCAAACAGAAGTAAACGGGGCATGTTTGGGGGTTTATTTTCTCTCTCGTGTGTATTTATAGCAGCAGGAGAGTGTTATGTGGGATCAACCCAAAATAAACTGCAGCGCTCTCCTTCATTGTAATGACAGAGGAATAAGGTCTGTGGCTTTGGCCTCACTGGCAATTCTTGTCAGTGCCGGTAGTGTGTGGGGAGTTTCAGGGGGTTTGTTGACAAGAATAATAGAGGATCACACAGATATGTTTCAGTAGCTCAGTGTTACCTACAGTCTCGTCTGTCTCCTGCTGAATTTAGCAGGATGTCTCCTCTAACTCTGAATTTCAAATCCATGAAATTCAACCCAATGAACTTCTGTAGTGAATATTTTGGTGTCAACTCAAACCCAGTTGCATATTAAACATTTCCAAACATGCTTTTATTCAATAGCAGGTTTAGAAGACTGCAGCCTTACTCGAGGTACTGTGTGTACTCTTTAATTGCTGTCTAGTTTTGTTATTGTGTTGTTTTTGACAGTTTAAAGGCTTTTTAATGCTCCGCTTGAGATTTAAAAAAGGAAAATCAAGATCTCAGTATCCAGAAGAAGCCGATGTGAACTATAAGCCACATTAAGGATCATTTAAATGTATTATTTAGTGTAATTCTATGTAAAGTGATTAATAGTAATTAATCCCCCCTCTAGAAAATGATAATGGGATAATTTTTATCCTTTTTAGTTGTTAATTTAATTCTTGTTTATCAACCTCTTGAGATAATTTATGCGATTCCCGCCTCACTGAAGAACAGAACAGAAGAACGTGACACATCCGCTCTGTCCTCAGCTGTATCCAAAACACTACGAAGCCGACCAGGGGAACAGAAGTGACCCTCTTTTTTTTTTTCAGTCAGTGTCAATTGTGTCCAGACGATCATCTGTCACAAGTCCATACGGCACAGTGCAGCAGCAGCCGCAGCAGTGACCCAGCCTGTGCTGTGGATTCCCTCCCCGCCTGTTGCCTGGTGATAGCTCGTCTGCGGCCCCGGCCTCAGAGCCCAGTGTGCTCGACACTGTGCGGAGGAAGCGGCGAGGGCTGTACGTCTTCGCAATGAATGGATGTGTGGGGGAGTTTCCACTTTGGTTGGCAAGGTTACGCTGTGTGTGTGTGTGCCTGTTTGTTCCCAGGCTCCATTTGTGTTGTGTAAGCAGCAGTTTTACGCCACTGACATTGTGGAGGATAGTAACAGACTTTTAAAACTTTTTGCTCTAAGAGAATATTTGTTTCTAAATGTGATTCTTGCTTCGTACGTGGACACAAAATGATATTGCAGATCTATGATTTAGAGTCTGTCAGCAACTACTTCTGTTAATCATTAATAATTTCTTGTACAGAAGCAGTTTGGCTTCATGAATGGCTTTGTCAATCAGTCCAACTTCTTTGGTCCAGACTCAGATATCTTAACTACTGGATGGGTCGTCACAAAATGAAAACTGAGCTGTGCGTCTGTACAGCCTCACAGAGCTGCCAGCATGGCTGTGGATTAGTCTTGCCTAAGCAAACAACAGGGCTGAAGACTAAAACTAACTTTAAATAAAAATCTGGGGGTGTGGAGTTAGAAAGAGATGAGTCCACTTCTCATCTGTGCCTCAGGCTACACCAGCGTAACACACCTGAATCTGTGACTGAACTGTGACTTGAATATTATTTTATATTGTCAGATTTTTACTGAGTTGTGGCACGGCAGTGCAGGTTAGCACTGTCGCCTCACAGAAAGAAGGTTGGGCCTTTCCTGTGTGGACTTTGTATGTTCTCCTCATGCCTCCTCTGGCTTCCCCCCACTCCTCCAAAGCCTGGGTACTCGGAGGTGTGACCGTGAGTGTGAATGGATGTTTGTCTCTATATGTCAGCCCTATGATAGGCTGGCGACCTGCCCAGAGTGTACCCCGCCCTCACCCAACATCAGCTAGGATTGGCTCTAGCCCCCCCCCCAAGGCTCAAAGGATAGCCAATGGATGGATGGACATTAATGCTGATGCATCGATGGGTAAGGAGCATTTTAATCTTGAAGCAGTCAATGTAATTAGTTCATTTCCACCACTGCAAAACCACCAAAGAATCAATAATGAAATTAACCATCGGTTGTGGCCCTACTATGGTTTAGCTTTTTCATATGAGGAAATAACATTTCTAAAATGTATTTTTCTCAGAGAACAGGCTCAGTGATTCACAAAGTGTAACAAACAAGATCATCTGGACCAGGAGACACTGATGTATCTCCACAGGCAGTCTTTTAATGAACTTAATTTTAGGAAGTGATGAATCATCTTGTTCCTTGAGGTTATTAGCCATTTATCTACCTTACACTTACTGCCTCGATTGCACTGCACTTCTTTCCTTGATGAATGAATAAGCGCCCCAACCCCCACCTCCGCTCAGATGAACCACGATGGCTGTTGCCCTCAGCACTAACTCATCTGGTGACAACACACGACGGTCAGGAGAGAAGGAGACCCATGAAGGATACGCCTCCACTGAGCAGATTTCACCAGCACGGGAAGCATTTAAGTTGGTTTGGATATCAAGATAAAGGGAGGGGGGGGGCTCCTTCATTTCATATCCCTCCATCTCTTTGTTCAGTAATCCTGCCCTGCAGCGCTGTGGCTCTTCTCATTGCCAGCAGATTCTCAATGGGCCGTAGCATTAGCAGTGGTGGCGTTTCACATCTCCACTTAATCCTGTTTCGGACCTTTGTTGTGGCTCAAGAACTGATAAAGGAGCACTTAATTGCCATAACTTGCTGTCAATGGATGATGTTGAATGGAGGTACAGTGTAGGGGGCTCACCATTGATCAGTGCACACACATAGGTTGGTTTAAACTGCCTTTGTTTCCTCTGGCGAGCTGATGTTGATGTCAGCCATTAATCTTCACACCTCCCCTCTGGATAGGCACGCACATTTAAGACTGTGAGGTCAGTAGGTTCGCTCAACCCCTCCCATGAGGCTCAAAGGGTGAATTTGACAAGTCTGACCTTTTTCTCCTTTACACTCATCTTGCACCAAGAAAAAAACTGCAGTTCTTGAAAACTGGCATTGAAATACCAGCTTTGTCACTGGCAAAATTGGCTGAGGGGATTCCTGGGTTTGATCACAGCTCAGCAGCTCTTCAGATCTTGTGTTTCATAATGGAATGTGTCAAAGCCATTCTCCAGTACAATAATCCTGCATGAGAGAGCAGAGATATTCATTCACCTTTTTTTCTCTTTTGAATTCAAGCACAGTTAATAACACCCGGGTGAACACGAGGCAGATCAGATCAGGTGAAGACCTTTGATTGCCTTGATTGGATCCATCTGCCACTTCCTCAGTATCAGGAATAGCGGTAGGTACAACTGCAGGGGTCATCCATATCGTGACCCCCCCACTTGTGACAGCCTATCACAGACACAAGTTGAGAATCTGGAGGAAAACCTGTAGTCTTGGATAGCAACTGCACACATCCACTGATGGATGATATGGGCCGTCTGCATCCAGCTAACCAGCTGCATTTAAAAATTCAGACAGTGCCAGGAATTTAGGGCCAATTTCCCTCAGTGGAACTTCTGCTATGACCCACATTTACAAACCAGAACACGCTGGCAGACATTATGTCATCTTTGTGAAAAAGCCAGCGCTATGGCCGAGATATATATATTTTTCCAAACGTTAGGGTGGTGCCCTAACAGTGGCACAGCTTGAAATCATCTGAAAATTGATGATTGATCTGAAACAGTTTGCAAACATGATGTTAGACCAACAGTATCTCACACAGTGTGACATATAACATGCCTGCCACTGTTACCACACAGTGGTCAGGGGCCCAAAGCATTGTTCCATTTCAGAAACTGGAGCCAGCAAATGGCACTTTAACTTGTGTTTAGCTTCATGATAATCAATTAAAGTCAAATTTCTGTTAGTCAACTAATTAGTTCATCAGTCAATCAATTAACAGACTGTTTCAGCTGCAGGAGAAAATATTTTGCTGTAAAAGTGACTGTCTCTGTTTCATTGACCTTGGCCTTGTAGGACGTCAACGTGGGACCGTGAAAGCGTGTTTTCCTACTGTGGAGGACTGTGAAGGAGCTTTCAGCGCCGCGCGGCACCACAGCCCATCTGCAACACTTGTGCGCGTAGGCGGCGAAAGTATGGTGGCAGGGGAGGATGCCAGCACACACTGCTATGGAGAGGGCACACACGCTGGCTATCCAGCACCACCTGTCTTACTTTGGTAAGTGATGAGCACAAGGTGTGCAACGGTGCATGCGCTCTCATTTATCTGCAGAGTAGATGAGTAAGCAAATTCACCTGTGGTGTCGTCCTCAAGTGCTAATTTATGCGGTCAATTTTCTGCAACAGTGGACGGAGTGTATGAACATGACAGGGACAGATTTACTGTGTCTGCATGCATATGAAACAGAAATCACAAAGATTTAACAGATCTGATGTCAGGGAAGTGCAGTTGCATTTTTTGTGTTTTCCCATTTAAGCAGTTGTGTGCTCCTATTTGTGTGTGTGGAGGTTGTTGCTGGGTGTTTCCATGCTGCCTGCCTCCACCCGCTGTGGCTTGGCAGGGAGACACTGCTGCTGACAGCTCCTGAGCAGGAGAGTGCCACAGGCAGAGCTCGAGCATAACAAACCCTTCTGGAGCACGCTTATGACTCAGCGGAGCCGAGATCGAGAAAAAAAATACTTCAATAGCTAACGCCCTGAGCTCCGACCCCCTGCATCCTGCTCTCAAACTGTGTCTGTCCCATGCTGATAAACATTTTTAACCCTTTAAAACATATTCCCAAATGGAACCTGCATGTTATGTCGATAATGTTGGCCATCATTTCTACCACTTATGAGCTCACGTTTTTTTGAACTGATGCAGCTACTTAGATTAAGAACAAAATGTGACGTAACTACATCATGACTACAGATGATCAAACTTGACTGAGCAAAGTGATTTGAATCAGCAAACTGATTTTCACCTTTTCCTTTCTTGCATGTTAAAAAAAGGAACTGCTGCCAGAGGAGCTCACCGGGCCGGTCGACTACCATGAAGACAGGGGAGCGACAGGTTCACGCAGAGTTGGACCATTCAGGTAGTCTGCTCCCTTTGACAATCAAACAGCTAATGGCAGTAGTTGACATTTGTTTGGGCTGGTGGCCCTGAAATACTCTCTGCTAACTGAGTGAAGTATTCACGTCGCTCCTGGTGCCTGGCTGTCGTGATAAAAATAAGTGAGATCTGAGGACACAGTGGTACCACGAAAACCAGAAAGTTCAGTCAAGTCATGTTGAAAACAAGCGAGATCTTCCAAATGGCTTTGTTTGGAGGTAAAACTCAAAGTGTGCTTAGCTGAAACATTGGTTAAAATCCCTCTCTGCATTAGAAAACTGTGCACAGCTGTGGCAAAAACAGCATGTCAAAGCTGAACTAAGTTAACTGTGTTTCCAACTGACAGTTTGGGTTATACGTTTACTGTTCACCTTTTCCTTCCTCTGTGTTTGCTTAAATCCAGATTTATCCTCTGACTCACTGAGTTTTGTCAACAGTGAGCACTGTGTATGGTCACCTCCCATGGTGAAACCAGAATATATGTAAGATCCTCAAAAATAGTGGCAGCATTTTGCTAAGTAAAAAAAAACTAACACAGTGACACATGCAGACTTTGGAGGCTCCAGCACCTTCCAAGTTGTCAGTGGATTACATTCAATTGTGTTTCTGCCTGATGGGCTAAATTGTTTCTGCCTTTTTTTATTTATTTATTTTTTACAATTAACTTGGTGAGTACAATGTTATTAGCACTTATAGGAATGATGGCCATGAAGAAACACATTTCAATAAACCGTAATTATCCCTTTAGTGGATGTCACTGTAGCGTAAAGTTACAATTGCGAGAGATGGAGCAAGATTTAAAAAAAAAAAAAAATCATCCAAGTGTGTTCGTGATATAATTGAAAAAAAATGCCTTACTTTATCAAGGTTAAATATTACCCAGAGAGAGGGCGAGCGAGCGGAGAGCGAGCGAGAGAGGGGATGCCATACAGCAATTACCAGAAGTGTCTTTAATACCAGGATGCTAATTATGCTCACCATCTGCAAAATTTTGCGAAGCTGTGATTCCCAGGGCTGCCATGTTGTTACGCTTTCATCATGATCACACTTTTCCTCAAGAGGAAACGCTTCCATCCACCCTGGGACCGATACACGTCTGCAAATGGCTCCTGTCGAGTGTTGGAGCATAACAGTGAGATTATTATCTTGTTAGAGGTCACAGCAGCATTGAATTAGTTTTGTACACATGTTTAAGTTAATCTGAAGAGCACAGGTGCGTACAAAAGCAATTGAAAGTGCTTTACTCAGTGATGAAACAGTAAAGAAATTAAAACATAGTCACAGTCAGACAACACACAGTAAAAAGCGATGTAGATGAAGATTGTGTTTGTGCAAACCTCAAACGAGCAGACAGGCTGTTCTGGGCTTTAGGTGCATAAACACTGATTTCTCTATCTCCCGATTTAGAAGGAGCTCTGGGAACGTGAAGGAGACATCTGTCTAGTGACCTATGAAATCTGTCAGGTTGATAAACTGGAAGCATGTCAAATATGTAATCTGGAGCTAGACCATTAAGAGCTTCATAGCCGGGGAGCAGCAGCTGAAGAGGATTGGAGATGGAGCGATATGACTGAATTGTGGCAATTTTGTGAATAAGATGAAGTTAAGTTGAATGGCTTTTAAAGATAGAATGATGTAACAGGGCTTTGTAGCATTCTGGCCTCTTAAATTAAAAGGCAGTTGGGATGAAATGATGGAGGGCGTGGCAGGAGGAGGAGCTTCTACGCAGCCTCACTCCATGCAGAAGCTGCTGGAACCACATGATGTGACAATCGCGTGTCACATTGCAGCAACGTGATGTCAACGGAACATGCTCCATCTGCCGATTAAGAACATGGAATGCAGTCAAAAGCTCTGGAGAAAGGTAGTAATGCTACTTGGGCTAAGATTGATTTTGTCAAGGTCAAAAATGACCCATCACTCTTGATCTAACAGCTCGCTCTCACTACACTGTGATCTCGTATCAGAGCCCCAATTTACCTGAAGACGAAAGATGATAGAGGAGCATCAGTGGGACAATAAATTATCTCGACCCCCTCGTGACCTGAAGTCATTTCACCTCTGGGCTTCGCTGCATTTTTCCTTCCACAAAACGGTTTTCTGTCAGTCCACAGGAGGTTATGTATTTCTCCAGCTGTATTATAATACTTCCAAGACGAGTGATTTACTCTGAAATGTTGTGTAATCATCATTGATTCTCTTTGTTCTTGTGTTGTCTAATCACCTTAATTGTTAAAATAGTATTTTAGAGAGCAGATAATCACAACCATAATAACTCCAGTGCTTCTGCTAATCCTTCTCTAAAGCCACTGCAGAAATATTGTATTTTCTTTAATTTTCAAAAAAGGAAAATCTCAATTAATTAGCGTTACATCAAAGGAGCAGTCTCAGTCTGTAAGCAGGAAATGTAATTAGGCACTAATGAAGAAGACTGCATTGCTTTCATTCCACCACAGTGATACTAAAGGCGCATCATATCATCTCATTTTTTACCCTCCTGGGGGAATTGGCCAGTCTCTGGGTGAGGCTTAAAGCCCCCCATGGGTGAGATGAGACATGTGGAAGGAAAAGGGAGGGGAGCGCTGCTCTTAATGACAAGTGTAGAGGAGCTCAGGCTGTCGAGAGAAGCCCGACTTCAAAGGGGCGAGTGAGAAGAAAGACGGCGAACACAGGCAGGCGTAACTGTCGGAAGCAGAGAGCAGGGCAAGGGAGCTGAATATAACTGAAGCCGAATGCCCTCAAACTCCATCCCTTGACAGAGCGCTCAAGTCCCCCTTGCAAACAGTGTACCGTCCAGAAACACCACCAACACTCACTTTTTGAAGCCTGCAAGTCTTTGTTTGAGATGTATAATTAAGAAAACTGTGGCTGGACGTCGTTGTGTTGCAACACCCTGCACTGTATTTTGATTGATAATAATGATGGTAGCCCCCGGCTGTGTGAATTGACTTGCATGATGATGTGCACCATACAAAACTGATCAAAGCCTCAAAATATGAAACGTGAAGATTAATGATTTAAATGAGAGCAAGAGAAAGAGAGAGAGAGAGAGAGAGAGAGAGAGAGAGAGGGGCAAAGATCCAGGAAGAAAAGAGCCTGGCTTCACCATAGAAACAGTAAATGAGCAAATGAATGCATATCAGATGTTTTACAGAAATAGACTCTTTTCTCCCTGGGAGGACTTCTTGAAGCCCCGGTGAAATAAGGCATGCATAAGGGCCTCCCCAGCGTACCGTGATGTATGCGATCGGTTTGTTCGACACATAATGAAGATGCTCTGGGCCCATTCAGAGCCGATTCGACGGACGTTTGCTGTGCAGCGAGTGACTGCCAGAGCCTTGGGATAATGAGGCCCGGGATAAGACGACTGTGAAGAGGGATTGGAGGAATCTGTGGCAGACTGTTGGCAGGCTTGTGTTGTCTGAGCCAGGCTCTTACACCAACTATACAGGAGGACAACTCTTTCAGGCGAGGGGGATGGAGGCTGGGGGGTGGGGGTGGGGTGGGGGGAGAGAGCTGTTGTGTGAAAGGAAGAAAGGAAAAACACCCACATCTAATGGCAGAACATTCGCCCAAAACACGCTACATTTCCCCATGTGGCCCACTCCTACCAAAGAGACACGGAGCAGTGCGGCGGGATGTCACTCAGTCAGATGATGATGTGAGTGGGATGAGACAATCTGCCAGTAGATGAGATAAGTTGACATCACCAAACATACTGTATGTTGTCTGTATCAGAGAGGAAACAGTACGGTGTCCTGGTTTCAGCTGTTTGCTGTTTCTCAGAGCTCAAACAAACCTCACTTAAAACTTTTGTCAGGGAGGTGCGGGTTTGGAAACTTTGGAGCAGAGGCACAGATTCAGTGATTTGGAGAAAAGCTCACATTTCAAGCCCTGACTCTGGGGACCAAACAAGTGCACATTTTTAAGGGTTGCAATATTTATTCAGTCAATTAGATAAATGCCAAATAAACAAATTTGAATATTGTATCATGAAATAGTTGAAGTTTGTATTCCCAAATAGACAACTAAATCTTAGCAGGAGGCCCAGACCAATTGTCTCTTGCATCATTGTCGTGGTCATGTTTTGGTCATTTTGTGGTCTTTGATGATAGGGTTAGGGTTTCTCTTTGTGGTTGCTCTGTGTCAATTTGTGGTTGTTTTTCATCTCTTCATAATCATTTGCCATCGTTTTATGGTAGATTTGTTTTTCTGGGTTCTTTTGGTGTCAATTTTCGGTCTTTTTCCAACTCTGCGTTTATTTGTGGCTGTTGTTCTTGTTTTGTGGGCATTTGATGTGGCCCTTATGCAGTGCATATGCATTCCTTTGCATATTTGTAGTCGTTTCTGTGTCTCTTTGTGGTCGACTTTCATGTGAGGGTTCTAGTACTAACAAGATGTCTTGGCCCCTTACCTCCTTAGTCTGTTAGGGGGGCCACAGGGGGAAGCAGACTCCGGCCACCCCTCTGGCTTCAGCTGTGGAACTTTGCCTAACGCTCCATCAAATGCTTTCAACAGAGACAAGGCAGGTGCTGCTGCTTCTAACGTATTCCACATGAATAAAAAGCAGGAGCTTTTATCACATTATAAAATGTATAAAGGAAGATAGAATTTGCATACGGGTATAAAGTACAAGTTTCCATCTTTTGTACCAGGACAATTTCTGTTTATCAAAAACATCAACCACTCCAACTAAAATACAATTCAGCGCCCCTGTTTTCAGTTGGCACTCTGCAGTTCACAGGGCCATTCATTACCCTGCATCATTCATGGTTTCCCCTTGAACCAAAGGGAATGATTAAAAAGGCCCCAATTGGTTGGAGAGTTTCTGATTCTGCCGTCTCCCCAGACTTCAATCAGTCTCTAATTGAAAAGTTATAATGAGGTTCAGCCGAGCTCAGCTAAAACACTCCAGCTTGACTCCAGTTCCATGTCGAGCTCGTCTCTCGGAAAAAAGCAAAGACGCAGCCATTTGAATTTTCACACAAACAATCCCCGTGTAAACGGATCTTCACGAAGAGGCTTTTATTACGATTTTTTTTCCTCAAGCTTCAGATTAAGTGACATTAAACCCTGATTTAATGCAAATTGAATGTGCAAAAGCAGTTTGTATTTTTCGTTTTGCTGTGTGTATAATTAGTTGCAGTCCATTCAAATTCAAAGAGAAAATGGAGGAAAAACAATGCATACATATTGCATTAGGGAGCAGACGGCAAGGGAGGAGCATCATTAATCAAAGATCCATAAACACAGCTCATAATGTTAATCCAGTGCTTTTTTCAAAGCTGTGGACACTTGTAATGAGTAATCTATTTCTACAAAGTGGAGAGCGATGCAAAATATTTGTTAAATTATCAATTAGTGGGTGAAACAAGAGACTAACTAAGAGTTTCCTCCTTTTCCAACTGCTTATTTTTGTTCATCCACAAACAGCATGCATGAATTCCACAATCCCTGATGTAGTGATTACTGTATAAGCTTGCACACTTTTATTTTCACCTCAAACCCCAGAGAGGCTCTCTTAGTATTCCTCATACATCCCATTTTGCTGCTTTGGCTTTGAGGTATATGTACTTATGTTTTTTCATCGCAGAGGTGCTTCAAATGAACGCTGGCTGACTTCCTGTGGGCATCACAGGGACACAGAAGCCAGACAATCAATCGCCACTGGCCCGTATCGCCTCAAATTAATTTCCCAATGATTACCTCCAGGTATCCACTGCTGCTGTTTTTCCTCTGCAGATCTATAATGTAAACACTGCACATGTGTGGGTTTGTGTGTGTGTGTGAGATACACAATATCCAGCTGTAGCAAACCATAGCTTGTTGAGAAATGAGCACCCCTGAGCACTGAGGGAGGGAAAGCAATGGAAAAAAAACAGGAAGAGAGGAGGAGATGAAGAGTAAATGTGTATGTGTGTGTTTGATGTTTGTGTGTAGAGAAGCTGAGAACAATTTTTCTTGCACAAAGGAGGCACAGACTTAATATAACAAGTCTGCCAAAATGTTTAAGGCCTAATGAGAGGCACCAGTCAATCTTGAGGAAGGGCTGGGAGTGAATCTGTCCCACTGATCAATACTCACCGGATCCTGTTCTGTGTGTACGAATGTTACATAAACTCAGTGCCGAAGCCCATTACTTTGCACTCGGCTGTATAGCTACAAATATTATTTTATTGAATGTGTCCATTCATGAGTGCCTATTAGCTCCCCGGGCTTTTTCTTTTCTTATGAGATCAAAGAGACAGATCCTGAACAAAGGCAAAATGGATTCATAATGTTTTCTTGCACATCTTCCACAACAGCGAGTAACTGCTTATCTGTTGCTGATTTCCAGAACAACCCATCTCCAATATCCTGTCAGTGTCCTGCTGGAGAGCATGAAAGAACAGAAATGAAGAAAAGCCCATGGAGGCAGCAAATTCAACCAATTGTAAATCCAAATTAATCTGTTACCATAATTCTCACAGCTGTTCTGTGTTTTTTTGTGGGTTTTTTGCTTTTTAAAAAAAATATTTCTATGACGATAAGTCGAGCAGAATTTGGACAGAGGAGCAGTGATTGGAACTAAAAGCAGTGGATGGAGGAGATGGCAGTGACGGAGTGGGAGATCTAAACAGCCAGAATGGCCTGAAATGAAATGTTATTTTTTCTGAAGATGGGCCTCAATGAAGAATCATGAACTTTAAATGAAGGCAGTGACAATTAGCGGACTTTTCATCATTTCAAGGAGCATGCCGCTGTCCAGAGCAATACTGAGTGCTGCCCTCTACATCATTTGGAGAAAGCTGTGAATTAAACATGGCCACTTACCACACTGGTGGAAATGTGCTGAAATTCAAAAACATTACTGACACTTGTTTTTATGTGTTATTAGATTAAACTAGCGGCCACAAGCGTGGAGGATTTTGAAGTGATGAGTGATTAACTGGGAGGTGAAATGAACCTCACTGTTGCTAATTCTCTCCAGAGTGTTATTGCCTTTGGCTATTGTAACACTGGCATGAAATTATTCATTTGCAGCACTGAAATAAAATGAATCAATTCTTGTGCTTGCAGCATTCCTGTGGCCCTATTTCTCATTTCATGTCTACGCTTCCAGTTCACGTGTCGTAGGATGAAACTCTTCAGTCTGGCTTGCCTGCAGCTTCAGCAGGTGTGTACACAGTCCTTCTGTTGGACCTTCAAGGCTGCAAACAGGAAGCTGTCATTTGACGTATGGTTTGTGTAACTTTCCGCTTTAAGGAAAGTGCAGAGAGGGCTCAAACTCACCCAGCTTGCCATTTAAGCACTTGCTGATTTTGCAGTGGGACAGCCCTGAGCCTTCAAGGACCGGTGGATGTGGCTCACTCATTTATTTCAATCAGTCAAATGCACTAGCACAAGCAAGGACATCCAGAAAAGTGGTTGAAGCTGCACCGAACGACATAGTGCAACTTCATGCGGCCAGTCAAAACTCGATTAAGCGTACTACTAAGTAAGGTACTACTAATACCTACTAAGCTTTAACAGATCTGAAATCTGGCTTTCTCAATTTAAAACATGGTGGAACTTACATTTCCTTCACAAGCCAACACAAACTCAGGGACAGTACCTTGAAAGTCGAAGTAGTGTCAGCATCAACACTCCGGGAACTACGAACGATGCAATATTGATTGTTGGACCTAAATAATGAATTCAACAGGCAAGACAACATAGAGCTGCGGGACAACAGGGGATCATCAAATAAGAGAAACATCTGACAACACGTTAAAAAGACGACACAATGTAATCAATTAACCATTCATGATATCCCTGAAATGTATCTGTCTTGTAGAAAAATATAATCAACATGTAGCCCAGTTTTCAGTTGTTCTCTTTCTGTATTCCCTTTTCTTTCCCTTTCCTCTGTAATCTTCTGCCCGGCAGCGGCGAACACTGCCGTATCCCTTGCAGTTTGTTTTGTACAATAGCAAGTGTACAGTATCACAGCCCTAAAAATGGAGAACAATGCCGTCCCCAGACAAAAGCCCCTAAATTGGCATCCATAGATGGCGAACAAGGGAGTGTATGTGTGTGTGTATCCAGCCCGACCATCTCAGTCTCCCTCTGCTGCTCTGACAGCTGTGTCTGTTTCATAGGCCTCATTATGAACCTCTCTGTCTCAGCTCTTTCCCTGCACCTCACCCTCAATCTCTTCCTTGTGCCCCCCTTCTCCTCTCTATCCTTGTGACTAGGCCTTTGACTGCCACCCCCTTTTTCTTTGCTGGTCTATCTACTGCCCTGATTGGCAGGTAATTACCAGCCAGGTGACAGCAGCCTATTCCAAGAGTTGAGAGGTCATCAAGCACAGAGTTTTCCTGGACCTGCTGAAGTTCTATAAGCCGGATACTCCCTGTGAGGCAGCGGCAGGCAGTGACAGTGCAGAGCTGCGGGTTTAGCCGTTATGTGTGTGTGGTGTTGTCAGCGTGGCTCCTGTCCACATCCTCTCGAGCCATCTTTTATCCTGTGACTGAGAGGCAGGCGGGGGGGAAAGGGCTGTTTTTCTGTCTTAACCACTGTTATTACAGTGGGACAGGCGAGTAATTGCTCTGATTCAAGTGCACGTGAGGTTATGTAGGAAAACACTGTAAACTAAGTGGAAGGAGAAAAAGGAGGGCATCACAAGAGGAAAAGAGGGCTCGATTTTCCTGTGACAGTTAAAGTCACAGGGAAGTGGTATTTTGATGGTGTCTTTCATCTTGAAGAGCACAGGGAGAGACTGATGAAAGTGAGACAGGTTGGATGGTAACAAATATGAAGATACTTGGAAGAGGTGTCTGTAAATCTTTTTGCGATTACAGATGTCCTGTGTTTCCATGGGCGTCTCTCATTAAAGCAAACAGAGCACTAAAGGTTTTTTCTTTTAGAAACTGGTGATGATTTTGAAGGTTTAAGTTTTGATTCTAAGTCTTTGAAGTAGCATTTACAGAGTTTTTGGCCACTGGGAGGCAGCTGCGATATTGACATTATCACTGTACAAAGTTGTTTTGTGAAATGTGTTAGCAAACAATTACCTCTTTGGATGACATGGAGAAGCATTATCATTCATTTAGAATCATTTTTGCTGAAATTGTTTCTATTGACTTCTATTCTCTCTATCCATTCCGCCCCCCACCCCCCATTTAGCAGTCGGCAAAGTGTTCTTATCGTGAAATTGTAGTGTTTCTCAGAACAAAGAGGTGCTGATTGTGAACAAAGAGCACGATCTCAACTTCATCTTTCCACAGCAATTGTATACAAAGCAACTCTATCTTATCCTTATTTCTTCTGATGACTCTTACATGTAGACCTTACATACAACAGTAACAAACTGTTCCAGTTGCTGCTGTCTGGCAGATGCTACCGCAGCATCCTGTCTCACACCACCAGACTCAGGGACAGTTTCGTACCACACGCCATGAGAATGTTGAACTCTTAAGTTGTCAATTTTATTATTTATTACATTTTATTACACCTTCAATTTTAACTGCACTATAAAAGTCCTTGCTACTTATGTTTATTTACACTACTTATGTTTATATTGCATTTTACTCTTTCCTTTTTTAAAATCTTCGTTTCCTGTATATTGCAATGTTGAAGAAGCCTGAGACCCAAGAGTTTCATTGCCAGTGACTACTCCTGTAATTGTTGTGCACATGACAATAAAAGAACCTTGAACTTTGAACCTTACGTGTGCATCAACACTGCACAGCTGAAGAGTGCAGCACCACCACCACTCATGTTAAAGATAACCCCTTCTGTGGCTCCTTTGCACTTATATGGCAGTTTTGTATTTTATTTCTGTCCAGCTGATGTGAAGTTTTTTCTGTAAGTTTTTCTTCCATCTTGTTTCAACTTCCAATTTTGATTGTCATTTCGCAGTGAAATTTCTGACACTGAACAGTTCAAGCTGGAAACACTATGATATCTTTTCTGCAGTGTTAAAATCAGAGAATGTATCAGCTCTGAAAGTCGCATCTGTGTTTTTCTTAATGATCATTTCCAATGACAGCTACTGACCTGCCTTACAAGTCCCAATGAGTTAAGCCCCAACAAGTTATTTCCTTTTTCATTAAGCTTATAGTTTGGGCGTACTCAGGCTTGCGGGGGAACCATCCCCTAGTTAATCTGCTATGGGCCAAGAATGTGAAGGGACATCCCATGATGCACCAATCTCCTCTCTCCACCACTCCCCTGGAGCATGTCTGCATTAATATTCCATTAATGCATGTCACTGGCTTAGCTTGTGTCTTGTCTCTCTCCTGTTGCTCTCTGTGGGTACCCCCTGGGTCTGAACCCATGATCGTGGGCCCACCTATTTGCCATGATCCTGCTCAACACCCACTGCTGCAATTATTATTGTTTTATTATGTGGCCCATTATTATCATTTGTCATATTATTAGTATTGGGCTTATCATTGATTTTATTACTCATTTCATTATTGTTGTGGTATTTTTCTTTCTTTGTAACATCTTTAAGTGGAACCTTTATTGTTCTATGTCTCCCCCCCATCGCTCTCCCCCCTCTCTCCTTCCCTCTGTCTTTCTCTCTCAACCCAACCAGCTGAGGCAGATGGTCATCAACTATGTGAAAAGAGAGTGTTTTTTCTTCACCAATGAGGGAGTGTAGGGGTCTCTGCGAATAATGTTATAAAGGGTCCGATCTAGTCCTGCTCTATATGAAAAGTGCCTTGAGATAACATCTGTTATGATTTGATGCTACATAACATAAACTGAATTGACTGGAATGAAATCTATAATATCTTTTGTGGCTTTAATGTTCTGTCTGTCCTGAAGCCTCAATGTGCCCTCATATCTATAACCCTATAACACCAAACATATCATATTTGATACATGAGTTTTTCAGCCCTCCATATGAGCAGTGTGATTATTTTTTCCCCCTGAAAAAACAAATATGACACAAATTGAAACTCATATATGGAAAATGATATTTGAAATTTGTTTGTTTGTTCAGAGGGACTCCAAGTTCAAAGGATTGGAATTTTCTGTCAATTATTTAATGGTTTGGGCTTTACAGGGGTAATATTGCATGACAGCCACCCAGTTCCTCCTTTGCTTCTGCTTCCTGCCCTTTTGTCTTGCTAAGTGGTGTAATTGTCGTCTGTGTGATCTGGTCAGGTTCTGCTGGCTGCTACCCCTCATTTGTCTCATTCACAGAATTAACACATTAAAACAGCATCCTGCAGCTACATTTGTTGTTCAAAGACCCATTAGCTGCTCACTTAGCATTAGCTTCTCAGCACTAATGGTGACACAGATGCTAACTTACAAAGGAAACAAGCGTGGTGATTTAGCCTTTTTAATGTACTCTGTAGTTAATCATGAATCTGGCTAATCTGGATTTGTGAAGCAATGAGGCAGGAAAGTCGCTGCTTTACCTGAACTTTGTGTGACGTTTTGGACAGGATGTGCCACCATATAATCTACAAAGAAAGTTGACAGTTGTTTCTGTGAAACTGCCAGAGTTAAAGTTAAATCACCCCTTATCTGAGTGTAGCGACGGTGCCTGTCAGAGCGACGCCCCTGTGATATTTTCAGAATAACATGAACAAGTTGTGTCTCTTCTTTCTACACAGCGTACTGTTATTGTACACTTGGTCCTTGGTTACATAAGACTCAGTAGCCTTTATTTAGCCTGAGAAGGCTCTCATTTGAGGTGCAGCATAAATGATGCAGGGCTCTGAATGACGCACATAGACACAAAAGCAGTGGAAAGGTTTCCCACCGCGGCCGCCACTTTGGGCATAAACAGTCGCCACCATGCTGGCAACATGGCTGAGTCACAGACTGTACCTCATGTGTGACGTCTGCACCTCTACTTTAAATCTGTGGCTCGAGTCCCCTCCCAGGAGTGAACAGATCAAAGTGAGCTCTCGTTTTAGAGGCTCAGGTGCATAATTCAAGAATCAGACACTCAAGCATGAAAGCAGTGCTGAGAATGGTAAAAAAATGTCTTTAAGTTAAACATTGATGCTAAAAAAACAAACTGTCCTGCAGACACACTTGAGGGTGTGGTGGGAGTTGAGGCATCCACTTCCACAGACCAACACCACAGAACATTCTGGAAACTGCTGACTGTCTCTATCCCAGCCGCAACCACGCTGCCATGTAGAACCATCATTTACCAACAAGATGGTGCCTTTTGCACCAGCTAACCCTAATACTTAGTCCTACGCATGCTGACAGTGCTATTATCATCTCAAAATTACAGTGCTCGCCCTGCTTTTGACTGCATGTGTAAAGGCAACTGGCAACACAGGCCTCCAACTACTCTCTCTCTCGCTCTCTTTCTGGCCAGAGATGCATCTGCTGCACATATCAACAACAGTGAGAAAGAAAAAAAGACATGGTGTTCATCAGAAAGCACCCCTTGTCCCTGATTGATATGCAGCAACTGTCCTCATAAAGGCTGCTACTACCACTGTTGCTGCACTGAAGGAAAAAAAAGCAGGCAGGCACAGAGCTACAGCCCAGAGGCACAGATGAAAATCCCACAGCTCATTCTATGATCCAGCTCCTCTGTTGAGCCCGAGGAAAACAGAACAGAGCTGCACTCTAAACCAAACAGACCCGCGGATGTGAAACTGTTCATCTCATGAAAACTGGCTTAATTGATATATAGCTGCTCTTTGGATGTAAGTCCATCCTTGTCCATACATCTCCTTGTAACATGAGATTTTAAAGGTTAAAAACATTGTCTCCAAAACTGACTGTATTTGACAGGAGTCTTTGATCTGGCATAACAATGAGAATTTATCCCTGAAGATGGAAAAAAGGGAAACACAGTCGTCATGTTGTTTGTGCAGAGACTTTTATTTGGCCGTCTATTGCTAAAGGTCACAGCATTCCTGCTGAGCGGGGGGTGAAAATTAAAAATTGAAATGTAAGGTAACCACAGCCAGAGAGACATCACAGGGTTTCTCAGATGATGACAAAATTAATAGTTTGTTCCACTTGATTTGAGGAAGTAGGGCGGTAAATGATCTCCCTTGTCCTCTTCTTTATATTCATTTCATCTGGCATTTTAAACATACACATTGTGATGGTTCAGTTTTGTTTTGCTTTTTCCTCTCCCCCCGTTTTCTTTCTGTTCCCACGTGGTGGCAGGAGGCGTGGCTGGTCCCCGACAGGCAGACGCTACACACCTGAAACGCATCACCAAGCAATCACCCTGCCACTATAAAGACCCAGCTCTCCCTGCACTCGGCGCCAGATGATTGCAATATCACCCTGCATTCCTTGGACGTCCATGTCCACGGGGACTTATGACCAGTTTGCCTCCTGCCATCCCCGCCTGGTCTTGCCTTACGGGTTATTCCTGCCCAGTCGTTTGCTGAGAGAGAACAAAAGGGAACTTGTACTACGTGCCTCTGGTCTCCTCCGCTTCTTGCTCCAAAACCCCGACTGTGTCACACATAAAACCATTGCTGCCAGAGTTAAAAGATCTTCGTGCTGCGTTACCCACAGCATGACAGCCTGAACCACGACTTAGCTCATTTAATGGAGACAAAAGAGGGCTTGACAGTTTACATACACCATGGCAGATATGTGCCCTGTAGGCCGAATCAACAACACCAAAACATCTCCTTAATTAAACATCATTAACTTGATGCGTTCACTATTAACAACAACAATTAATTACATAGAGAGCTAATGTCTCATAAATAACAGAGAGCAGGGTGGACAGATAAAAGGATAGATGGATGTGCTCATGTAGCACATGAGGGGAAGAACAGATGGATGTTTCTCTCACTCATTTTGCTGTGTCAGTTCATGTTCAGTCTCCCACTTGGCCCACTAAACTCCATTAATAGGGGTCCGGTGTCAGCAGCCTGGTCATTGCTGGCAACAACTTTGTTTAGATGAACAAATGAACTTGTTTGAATCACTGACTGAGCCTTCTGCAGAAAAAAGACCACTTTAAAAAAAGCCATGGCAGCAGTTGCAAAGACAGTATGATGTCAAGCACGCTCATTTTCACTGGGTGTGTGAGGAGCTACAAATGTCTGCAAACGCTCTAACATCTACATTTGGTGGTGCAACAAGGAAAAAAAATTTAATTTGTCCTGGAAAGCAACACAGCCCATCACATATATGGAAAAAGTGCCAAAAATGTCATCACTTTTTTTTCCCAACTTTTTTTGTCAAAAAAACATAAAAAGGTCATATTCTAGCATTGCACGAAAACACAAAAAAACGCCATAGTATAGTATGTTGTAAAAATATGAAAAATGTAAAAAAAAAATATATATATATATAAAAATGCATGAAAACATCATGGAATGGTGTCTATAAACACTACATAGTATAATATGGGTTAAAAATCCATAAAAAGGTTATATTCTGGTATTGCACGAAGCAAAACATTGGTCAAAAATGGAAAAAGAGGTCATCACCTCGCATATCATAAAAACGCAAAAAAACCCACAAAAACGCATATTTGGCAAAGGAAGTGATCTAATGAAAAGACACAGCCTTGTTTCCCGTCTCAGACTTGTATTCACCAAGATATTGCTATCATG
Source organism: Psettodes erumei (assembly GCA_016785225.1). NCBI lineage: Eukaryota > Metazoa > Chordata > Actinopteri > Pleuronectiformes > Psettodidae > Psettodes > Psettodes erumei. Next base: position 1,821,785 of record JAFBJZ010000375.1, read on the forward strand.
TACAGTATATATGCAATGCTGATGGACATGTTTGCCAAAATGCAACACAGTGAAAATGTCTGAGCATGTGAATGCACATTTAGTGTCCACGCTGGCATAGATCCTCTCAAATCAGAAAAGCCTTGTAAATCCATGCTTTGCAGGAATTGTACCATAATAGGACACCTATTATCCCTGCTAAACAAGGACACACAGTGTATGTGTGATATTAACAGAGTGAACTATCTATCAGGTTTTAATTAAAAGATAAACACAGCAGGGGTTTAACAAGATGCTTAATTTCACTAACAGATTAATGTACACCTGCTTCTTCAGGATGCTGGGGGATGGATTAGTCTTTGATTAGATTCTATGGCTGATGGGGCAAAGCAAAGAGGGTCATTACAACAAGCTGCTTGAACTACAAGCCTCGCCAGCTCCAAAGGGGCTCAGCATTTACTTCTTAACACTCTACGTGAGCTAAATTAACAGGTGGGAGATTTAGTTTCAGGTGCAGACCATCCAAAAATAATGTCTGTCCATGCCAGGATTCAGGTCCCATGAATTTCATCACTAATAAACTGTATCATTCGTGCAAAACACCTCATACAATTGGACGGTTCTGCAGAGAGATGGCAATTGAACCATCCTGCCACAGCAACAGCATCAGCTTCACACTATTAGTACTTCAAATCTTTGCATAGATAAAAATGACACAGTGAACAGTGTATTAACTGCTTATTTAATGAACTAATTAAAAGTGCAAAGTAGTTACTGGTTTATCTTCTCAAATTAGACATTTTGCTTGTTATTTTTGTACTTCACATTACTGTTAATCAAATTTTGGCATTTGTTTGGTGTCAGTCACACAATTTAATGTGATCATGAAATTCTGATTGACCTTTTCCACTAATTTAACATTTTTTAGACAAAATGTTGAGCTGTTAATCATAAAGATAACAGAATTAACAATAGTACTAACACAATGGTAATAAATAAACCAACATGCAGCAGTAATGTTGTTATACTGTACAGTATATATGATATACTATAATTCAATTTGTGTTTGTATCTTCAGATGTTTCATATGTACGCCATCCAAACACACAATAATTGCCATTCCCTTTCATTTGATTTTAGAAATGATAAAAAAGGAAATGACTGGTATTATTTTTTTTACTCTGGACCATTGAGCACTTACTTAATCATAGTCCTTGAAAACAGCCAATACTCCGACATAACAATAGTGTAGCTACCATCTTACGGACTTTTCTAAAGTTGCCTGCTGAGTTATTCTTTAGAGGTACAAGGGATTCTTTCTTGCAGCTATAATTTAGGATTTCAATTACTTTACATGTAATGTTGCTCACCGTGAATTCTGTATGTGTTTGCATGCATGCATATCGGTGCGTGCTGTTCATTAATTCAATCATAATAAGCACTGAAACAGCAGCAATCAATTTGAGATGAAGTCTGAAAAACAAGAAAAATTCACTGTTAAAAGAATAGTTTGGAAAAAATTATTTGCTTTGTTTCTGAGTTACTTGGAATTATTGATATCAATGTCATGCCTGTGAGTTAAGAAACTGTTCAACCTAACTTAGCATACAAGCTAGAAACAGTAGAGCGCAGCTGGCTTGGCATAGTACAGATTCTGGCTGTAACAGATCTTTACACTGTAAAAAAACATATGATGAATTTCCTGAATGAATTCGGCCCAGGCCAAGGCAGAGGAGGACAGCCATTTCCTGTTCCTTTTCAGACATTATTTGTGTCAGGCATTATTTCTAGACTTAAAAACTGAATCTATTAGTACTTAGTCTATTATGACAACCAGCATACACGTCTTGATTAATGAGGATAAGAGTAGATTCCTTCCTTCCTTTGGTATACGACACAAATGCCTTCCTGTTGTGGCTGTGAATCTTTTGCATTACTTCCTGCATAATTTAACACAACATTCTCAGTAGCCAATAATTCCTTCCTTGCATTTTAATTTATTGTAAAGCTCAGTTGTAGATTACAGTGGTAATGAGCTTGTACAAGAGCACTGTGTTGTTTTCATGCCAGGCCTAATCAGAACTCAACCTGAAAATGGGCAGTGTCATCACTGTGTTTACAGTTTAATGCTGATCATCCAATCATTCCTTGCTATCGCAGCTGGTGTCCCGCTTTCTGATATCAGAGATGGACACACCAGCAAAACAGCTCTGCACAAACAAGCCACAGCAGTCAATAGTCAACACAAACACAGAACAGCAGTGTTCTTCAGTAGCCTCTTTCTATTGCTACTAAGCACCGGGCAGCTAAATAACCTTTTAGCGGGCCCAGGCAGGCGAGACAGATGACTTTACTAAATGAGGCTTCTGCTGACGCCGGGTTCTAAATCAATGGCAGTGGCAGGCGTCGAAATTAAGCCCCTAGAGCAGGCACACAGTTTCCTTTGATAGGGTTGGAAGAGTCAGCTATACCACTCCACACATGTTAATATTTCATCATTCACTCATTCTTATGAGAAAATATTGTTGCTATGAGCAAATTTATGATCAAATCCATCACAGAATCTTCACTATCAATCAAATCTGATTTTGGCTTACAGGTCACGGTAGGAGACAGAATAGAGATAACTTTTACATCCCTTGTTAGATTGGACTACATTTCCTTAAATTTCTTTCACTTGTATTATATTATTATATTTTTGTGTAAAGGAAATGTGAAGGATATTTTTTCATTTTAATTTGATAACCTGTGAAATGTCAACAAAATTAGTGTGCTCAACTGTGAACTCATTGTATGTAATAATGTTAAATTCCTGATACAACAAATTGAATTATTCTTCACATGTAATAAATGGCCTTGTGATTTTAAGGTGGGCCTACTCTGAAGAGACAATGTATACAATTGTGACTTTCTGATGATTAATTTTAGCTGAGACTGAAAGTTTTCACTTGACTTTGGAAGCAGCAGTTGACAGAACAGTTGAACCACAAGGCCCTTTAATGACCGTCCTTGAGATTTTTCAGCAGTTGAGGTAAAGGTCAACAGTGGACATTTAATCTCAATCTTTGAGCCAACATGAATAATAAATCCTGAAAGTGCTTGAAAAATGTGAGCATCTGGCCAAACATATGATATACTACAGGTCCACTGAGTGGACCGTGTACTGAGATTTTTCTTCTTTTTGTCACTTTACACTTGTTTTAGGAAGCAATAATTGACCATTCTTTCTTAATCTTCCAGAGTATTAATGCTTCAGATTCAAAGAAAAAATATCAGAATGAAATATGGTCTGACTGGTAACAAGAATAGCTTGAGATACAGTATAATTTGGTAATGTTTGCATGGCCTCCTTACTGGCTGCAGACCAAACAACAATGCAATATTCAAGATGAGTTAGTCCCTGCAATGGTGATATAACTGTGTTCATAACATCAGAGGGCACATAGGAATAATATCTCCAGCAAATGTTCTTTACAGTTTTATCAGTGTGCTGAGCAATCATCCAAGCACAACTATTATTACTTTTATTCTTTCTATTCAACAATTCCTGTGTTTGTTTAATGTGAATTTGGCAGGTAAACTCTCTGTTCAAACTGAAGCTGCAGAAAAGTCCATAAAAAGAAAGCCGTATTGATGTATATACAGTATGCAGCATATAGTGTAATGTTTATGAGTATATGTCTCTGTAATTGCCCAAGTCAACGAATTATTTGTCAACAGTTTGTTGTCATTTGATGTTTTGCATGCTGAGATAGAGAGAGGCCGTAACCTGCTATGTAAGGGCTTTTTATTGAGATGCTAATGTCTCAGGGATTTGAACTCTCAGTGGTTCATTGTGTATCCCTGGATTCCTGGTGCTCTGCAAATTTATGATGTTATTTGTCATTCACACAAATCCAACAGAGCATTGAGTACATGCAAGCATTTTATGCCTTTTTGATCTTAAACATTGGGAGCTTTTTTCTAGAGATTTTCCCAACCTGACAAATCTCTTTGATGTGGCAGTTCTCTCGAGTATAATTCATTCACTCTGGTTAATGGCGAGTTATAAAATCTAATTTGGTAATAAGAAAATAATGAGCAATTTGAAAAATGATCATTAATACATTATGAAGAATTTTCCGGATACAGAAAGGGATGGTGTGCTTATAATATGAAAGCAATTCCTTTTGACAGGTGGCAAATGACCTTGAGACAATGGTATCTAAAGCCCCTTTTTAGACTGCAAGATTCTCCAAAATCTTGAGGCCGCAGAAATTGCACTAAAAGGCTAAAAGGCTTATATGCCCGGAGGCGCCCAAATGGTCTCTTCGGCATTCCTGGACCTACACAGCTACACTTCTGCATGTGCGGGAATTATTGAGGGACAGTGATTCCTTATGAGAGCTTGTATCCACACAGCTGAACTGAGTCAAGTCAAGTACACAGGTTTGTACAAGTTGGTGGTACTGTGAGCACAAAGCTACGGTAAGCCCAGAGGGCAAAACTTGATCCAGTCAGTCACCACCTGCAATGCTTAAAGCACCCACAGTGCTCAAGTGAGTTTGTAAGACTTTTTAAGATTGTAATGCTCCCATTTATACAGCTAGCAGTTTATGTGATGACATATAAATCCAAGTAGGTGGGAGAGGGTGAAAGCCCTTAGAGTGTATGGCTATGTCCTCGAGGCAGTATGTACCAGTGCACAATGAAAACCGTTAACATTTCGGCAGAATCAATGACTTCCCTTCTGTCTAAGATCATGACTATATTTCTTTTTCTAAAAATTAGGGTTAGATATTCAACTAGAAAGCTTTACAGGCACATAAATGGTGACTAAGGCGGATGGGACTTAGCGAATGTGCTATCGTATTTACAATTCAGATGTCTGGACCTTGGGTGAGAGACAACCCAGAAGACAAGATCAAAGTCAAACTTGAATAAATTGAAAATCTAAAGGCTTTTTCTCCATTCAGGGAGCACTGGCCCGACTTTCCCCTCAAGAAAGACGACAGTGTTGAAACAGGAGCTGCTCTTTTAATCACCAAACCTACAAGTCTCTCATCACTTTTGGGTGACCCGGCACCACCAGCTCTGGGAATATAACATCTTTTTCATTCCGCTTCTCTGTATGTTTTCTGTTTGTGTGACGAGCGCAGCAGCATCTAATGCAGTTCCACTCCGGTCGTCCAGTATTTCTTCATATAATGGATGCACATCACCGTCTCCTGGCTCTTTCTCCCTCTCTCTGCAGCCTTTCCTGCTCATTCTCTCATCTCTCGCTCTATCTCACAGACTCGAGTCTGTAATGACGCCTCACTTCAGGATGAACAAGCTGGCATTTTTCATAATTACAGCCGGATATGATTTTCATACAGCCTCCTGGTTGACATTTCTGAACACACACACACACCACCATTAGAGGCAGCATGAGGACAGAACCTGAGAGAGCGAACACCATTAATAAATTTGGACATCCTTTTTAGACATCCAACTGGAAAACATGGTGAGGGCAGCAATTTAAAGCTGCAAATTAAGATAAACAGACAGAAAGTATACAGAGCCTTCTCTTTGTACCCTTTATGCTATTTCCAGTTTTCTTGAGTGATAAATACATTGATCAATTGTGACTGATAAGTGATCAGAAAAACATTTAACACTACAACCAACCTTTTCACCAAAAATACTATTTACAAAATATCGCTGATCAGTGTATTATGTATATGAAAACTGGATATAGTTGTGTCCTAATTTTGATCAACACAACAGTGCAACATGCACAAAACAAGGTTAACACATGTTTTTGTTCCTGCATTGAGGTTAAAGGATTTGACCAGCTAAGCAACAGCTTGGCCTCTCAACCCCATCCAACAAACATCTTTGGCATGAATTGAAATGCCAACTGCAAGCCAGGCCACATCACCCAATATATTGTAATTGCTAAGCTCACCAATGCTCTCGTGTACAGATGCCCACATACTTTTAACCAGGTAGTGCACATGTTAGGGAGATACTGACAATGAAACTGGTACATTCTTCTTCTGTATAATGATCATGTTAGATATTCCAATGCAACTCTGTAAAAAGGTATTCACATTACTCTGAATCACTTAATCAAAAGCAAAATTCCCAAGTGGTTATTGTTTTGGTGCTGCATATATTGGTACACAGGGTGGACAAAATAACACCAAAACAATGCAACCAGTATGTCATTCTTAAGTATCGAAGAAGGTCGGGCTGCCCTTTGCCTCACAGTCGCTCCTTGTAGGGTTGTAAAACTCCTGAGCTTTTTCTAGCAAGGAAACATTTTTTTCAAGTCTGAAACTTTGCATTCCTTGATGGATGAAGGACGTGGAAAAAATGTTCTGGCAGTTCACACAACACATATTTGGTCTCTGTGGGGCTGTGTTAGTTTCTTTGAAAACTTACATATTAAACTGGATTTTCAGACATCTTTTAATGCAGTGGAGAAAATGTGCCTGATAACTTCCTCCAATAGCTGCATTTGAAGTAAGGATGCAAACATGAAACAAAACCATTACATTTGAATAATTAACTGCTTCAACTACTAGAGGGGAGCTAATTTTGCTGAGTATGAATATTATATATTATGGTACATCTACAGAGTGTATTAACGTTGATGAAGAAGTTTTATGACATTGGCTAAGTCAAGTACTTTGCGGACAAAGAAGAAATGGCCTTCTACCATTTCTTCCCATCTGCCTCGGTTACTACAGTTCAGCACCCAGGTATTTTTTTCAGCCACCCTGACATGTTTCTCCTTCTTGTTTTGAGGCTTAAATGCGAAGTGATGGAGTGACAAAACACTGTCAATCAAAATGTGTTTCATGACCACTTGAGATTCTTGGCTGGTCTTGGGGTGTGAAAACATCTGAGGCTCTGAAGCCAAAGTCTCATCGAGAGACTGCACAGCAAACCTGACTGGACTGTGAATAGGCTGTGAAACTCAATCTCAACTCAAGACTTTCTTCTTGAGAATGGTCTCTATAAAATGGTGTTTTGCAGTGAGGCTTCAGTCCCATTTCCCTTCCCTCCAAATCAATGCTAAGCTTGTGAATGCAGACAGCCTATTTGTCAAGTCTTTCAATTAGAGTGTATAATGCCACTGTGTTCCTGGCCAGGAATTTGGTTTTTGAGATGTATAAACACACGGGTAAACACTCTTACTTACCTCAGTGTTCCCAAACATAATCACCAGGCTTGTCTCCATGCTCAGTGCCTTGCATGAAATTAGTTTGCTGTTGATTCCTTAAACGTCTCCCAACAGTTCTCAGCATTGCAGGGCCCTAATTGGCTAAACCACAGTTTTAATTTCAAGCAACGTGGCAGTTTTCCTCTTAATGCGGAGAGACAGATCGCATAGGAACCATGCAATGACATTATATCAGGCCTTTTTTTTGTTTGGTTGTTTTTAATCATATTTCACATCTCTGCTTGCGACTTCACAAGCTGGAATACCAAGGCCTTGATGTGACATTTGGTGACATTTAGCACTGGAATGTGAATGACTGAGTCTTAACATGAAAGGCCATGCCACACGAGACAGTTTGCCCACCAGGTTTGACAGAGCTCAACATTTCTGTATTAGTGCTCAAAATGTACACGCTGTTGGATTATTTTGGATCTTTCCTGCTATGTCTGAATGTTTTGTTGCCCTTTGAGTTGGTGTGTTGTTTTCAAAAGTTGATGCGGTCTCATAGTTTCCTAATTATTTCCTGGATAGGAAAGGTCTTTCTCAGGAAGGTTACGACAAAGGACTGTGAGATTATTATGCACTAATAATATGAAAAAATTGAGGAATATTCAGTTGGTTTGCTTTTAATTCACTGGTAGAATAACCCTCTTTTCCCAGAGCAACCACTTTTATCTAAATAAATGAAAATCAAGTTGGGTGTAAATGAGTCTCTGAGTTTTTTTCAGTTGTTGATACTTTAAGAGATGTTATACGGAAATTTCCTTTTCAACAAGTGCTTCATAAACTTTACCTGTCTGGCAAGTTAGTGTGTCTGAACTGTTTCTCTACTTTTCCTTCGTTTCAATCCAAGACTGTAGTCTAGGGATATGTGATCATTAAATAATCATTGCAAAGCTTACCTAGTTGGCATCAGCTGCCTGCTTCACTCTCAGTTGTTTCTTCATGAGCAACTTGTCGACAAGTCGACAAGAGACAGACAATCTTTGCTTTTTGACTTCATTAACATTTAATAATCATATATGTGTATATTCAAGAGGGATTTGATTTTCTAGTAGAATCCTTGCTGTTTGGAATCACTAGGAGCTCTCTAAAAGGCAGATTATGATGAACTCCACTTCTTCTCGTCTACAATATTTTCTCCTCCACCTTCTCCAGCTACTGGTTCTGCATACACCGTTTGAGGTTCAGGCCCAGAGTGGATTCAAATTGGATGGGGACTGAGGGAACACTTGGGTTGTGATGGTGATGACAAGAACAGCGACGCTCATGCAGCATGTGTTAGGTCTCAACACATCTACTGACAGAGTCGATGTGTGCGGCTGGCCCACGTCAGGACCACAGGGAGTCTAGTTCAGCAGAGCTAATTACTGTTCATTTTAAAGTTCATTTGTTCCTAGTTCACTCTAGTGTTTTTTCTCTGTCTTTCTTTCCCATGTTGTCATTATTATTTTTTAAGTGCTTCATTAAGTGTTAGCAATCAGAGCACTACAGACAGCTCAAATCACTGACCTGATGTGGTTCAAAGGAGGTTTTCAGAGCAAATGACAGATAAATAACTGGTTGTTACTGGCCGACCAGTTAAAAAAAAGTGTTTTTTTAATATTAGGGAAGCAACAGTAGTTATGTTGAGCTGATTCTTGTAAACCCATTATTTAAATACTGAAATCACCATGCTTCATACTATGATAATTCATTATATATTTACACTAATAATTTCCCAGTTTGTCTGGACTATGACATGAACACATTGTCTTGTCTCGTGTCACGGCCTTTACACTTCCATCAACTCCAGCCTGGCATCATCCAGACTCAGCACTACCTGACAAACTGTTAACTGCCTGTTCACCAATCTATTAGACACACACACACACACACACCACCTTCCTCTTATTGGGAATCCAGGGGTGAAGCCTTCAAGCTGGGCTGCACAGGTCTGAACTGACGCGTGGAGACAGGCTGTTCCAGGTAACGGAGGGGGCATTGACTTGCTTGGTCTGTGGGGAATCCACTGCGGGGAGCCCCCGAGTGAGTGGGGTGAGGGTGGGGGGGTGGTGGGGCTCGTGGCAGTGCTCGTCTCCAGCAGGGCAGCTGATAGATTGTGCGTGCACTGACAAGACATAAGCCAGCCGTGAGCAGTCATCAAACAATGCTAAATATAGCTTCATGACTGTGATCCTCTTTAATAAGAATTACTTGAAATCATGTCTTTACGCAACAAAAAGTTTCTGTGTTGATTCTGTCAAACATAGCTTTCTATTTACCCTTTATTACAGTCAGCCAAGTCATGCAGAACAGATATATTGTTTGTATGTGGTGCACACAGGAAGGACAAGATTGGAGAGTGAAAATAGACTTCTCTAAAGTCTTCTCAGAGCCAACAGGTGGAGGCTGGATGGAGCTTAAAAAATACTGCTGACCTTGTGTTACAGCAGCAGGGACATGGTCTGAATCTGTTATTTTGTCATTTAACTTCCTGTCCTTCTGTCCCACTGTATAACTAGACATCTTCTGCTTGTAACAGTCCAAGTATCAGTCGCCTTTCAATTTTCTGCATTTTTGACAAAATGACAGTATGTCATGTCAGAGACCCCTTATATTTTTAAGGTAAAATACAAATAGTCCTGAGGGGTTGTGTCTTGGAATTTCAGTTTCTTTTTTATGACAACTGAAGATAAGGCAGCAGCTTGGCTTTTATCTTTTTTTTTTTTATCAATACTCAGCTCAGATAATTATAATTTATTTAGAATTAGAGTTTGTATAGTTTCTACAGTGCCAGTTATAAACAGTATGACTCCCAAAACTGGTGTAACTGGGAATTAATTTACCACTTGCAAGTCAATGGCTGCAATTGGCTGCAACAGATGATCTAAAACAATGCGGGGGAGTGCACATAATTTTAGAGGTGGATATTAAACTGTTCATTTGGAGTCAGAAATAATCATTACTTTGGGGGCTTGGATTGCATTCAAGCTTATTTAACATTTCATGCTTAAACTGAGGCATGGCATTAACAAAATCATTTAATTAATTTATTCGGGTTATCAGTTAATTCATTTTCTAGCTTTATTTTCAGTTATGCTGTCTGAAAAGTATCTTATGTACTTAACAAGTGGATAAAACACTGTCTTTCTGTGCTGTTTTATTTCCTGCATGAGGGGATGCGTGTGTGTGTGTGTGTGTGTGTGTGATATCCTCACACTTTTCTCACAGTCTCTGTTAAAAGGGGCAGCAGGGAGACGGTTAATCTCAGGTGGGCTGAGTCCACTGTGGTTTCTGCTTAATTAATGGAGTGCCATCTGTCTCCAGAGGAGGGGGACCACCAGCTACTCAGGCTTTGATCTCACCTGTCTGTCTGTCGTCTATCTGTCCATGAATATGTGCATGTCTGTTGTGTGAGTGGTTGCACATGTGTACATAAGTGTGTCAGTCCTCACCTTCTCATTGCAGAGCTGCTTGAATGGAGTGGCATGAAGTCTTCAGTATGGCATTCCACTAACAGAGCAACGGGCGGTTGTTTGGTGAAAGCTATGAAAACATTGCTACAGGTTCTTTAAACTCTCATTTATTATTAGATCAGTGGTATTTTTTCCTGCCTGTCCACATACCTTTGGCCATGCTGCACACCACTTGTTTATGCACAGTGCTGCTTTTCTATTTCCATTCAATATTTGGTTTACTGCATAGTTCTGGCTGTCTGGCACCAGATGCTATGTGATACCTTTATAATCATCTTGAACTGCCTCCCTCTTCCATCCATTTAGAGAGTCAGTTAATGCACAGCATCATTAGTCCCCAAACCCCCCACTGCAGCAGAGGCCTGAGGACTGTCTGCTGTCGCTGCTGCTGCTGATGTGTCCCCTTTAAAAGTCAAGGTGAAGCGTCAGTGTCTTGTGTGGGAGGAGAACGCAACGCAGATCACGAAGCCTGCAAACCCCGAAACTGCCTCTGACAGCAGAGGTAAAGCACTTCAATCCCGCCTCCCCTGAGAAAGCTCACAGGGCGAGGAAAGATTCTCGCAATAGTTTGAGAGGGAAAGAGGCGATCCAAGTTTGTCATTGAGCTCGGTAGAAGTCACTCTGTTCCTGTTTTTAAATTTCTTTTAACCACTGGCTGAATATTTTTTTCAAATCGTGCACTTGTTCAACCCATAGATTGCCACATACACAGAATAGCTTTTCTCAGTATGATAATGTATCATCTCCCATATGAAAGGATTTATTTTTCATTGTCTAAAAGTGATTATGATTAGTGTCAAAAGCAATGTGATGGAAATCCTGCTTATATCCTGATGGTATTTTTACTCATTTGTCACACAAATTTTTCAGTAATTATAGCTGCCAAGTATGACTCAGTAATTGATCCATGATTGATTTATTTCTGTGTCATAACCCCCACATATGGTAGGCTTGCATCACATTAGTTGTAATGATAATATTCTAACTCATACATCTGCATTTCACCAGCCTTCACAGATAGCATGTGGGACATGGAGTAAAATCTGTCTCTTGTGAAACAAGTCATCTTACATTCCACTTGGATTAAATGTAATATTAGTGTAAATTACCATTTTTATCTATTTACAGGGGCATTTTACTATATACCTTTATGAGTGAGTCAGAACATTACTTGTTTCATTGGGTCTAGGTCATTTTATGGACAGACAAAACACAAAATGATCATGTCTATGATGGACTGAAGTTGTGAGTAGCTACACATATCCTGACAAATATTATCATTGCTTTTCGACATTATTATTTTTATCCAATATGAGTCATTCAAGCCTGTTTTTGTAAATTAATTATAAAGTAGTTACTAAGTGCAGAGACAGACTCTTGACATTCAGGGCTGGTTAACAGGTGCTCACTTCAAAAATGGAAGTCCAGAATAGGAATAAATGTCAGACCATGGCTGCCTCGATCTGCCAATTTTTATGATCAGGTTGGTAAACAAGCTTTTATCAGATCACTGTAATGATTTTCTGTAATGAAATTCTTTCAGTGATTGAATTAATCCATTTAGTGTCAATAAATGTCAGAGAAATCTCCTTGTGCAGATTCTAGGACAAACCCAGTATATTAAAATGGAGACAAAGATAGACTGAACTTACAAAGGTTTTTCTCTCTTTTTATCCTCAGGATACATTTTGAATCGGAATCTGTATTTTTGGAATATATTGTTATATAGAGCAGAGTTTTGTTTGTTGTTTTGATGGATGTGATAATGTTCGATAACAGCGTCTATTCTGAGGTTGTAATATTGGCGCCACATTCATTAACCTGCTCTGATGCCACTGAAGACGCACCAAGAATTTTTTATTATATTTTATTTGTGCCAGAGCTGCTATTCCAAACTGACAGACTTTAACTCTGCTGGGTGATGGATAGTTACTAAAAGTTGCCATATGAGATCAGCATATCTGTTACTCTGCAGCACCATGAACACTAGTTTTAATTCACAGACACCTGCAGCAGATCAACAGATTAGACATCCTGTGTTTTTCTTTCCATTATTCATAAATCAAGTCAAACTGGTCATCGATACATATTTTTCACTAAGTACTTACATCATATGTCAATGATATTAGATACACCACTTTACTTTGTTTGATTTAGTTCAGTAATTGTAATTGCTGTTGTTGGCTTTGTTGGCTTTAAAGTCTTTGTCTCGTAACCAACAATCTAAAAGACAAAGATGGCCTCTTCAAATCTATTGTTTTGACAAATCCACAGTCCAAACCCAATTACATCACCACTGAGAAGCTGAAACCAATTAATTGTTGATATTTGGCCTGACACATAAACAATCAGTTATCAAAAAAATTGACTGTCTGACTGATCATAACACTTTCAATCCCATTTCTGAAATTTCAAAAAAGGGATTGAAAGTGTTATTGTATCTATTGTATCCATATAAATCTCATAAGTCATTAAATGAATCAGCAATGACAGAACAAAAAAGGAAACTGGCCTGAGGGTTGTGAGCATAAATCCTGCTCCCCCGCAGCTGTTTGAGTTGCCATAGTTTACATATTGTTGAAAGTGTCCTGTGGCATTTGAATGGTCTTGAAAATCATTGAGTGGGAAACAAATCATATCCTGCCTCTCAGTTCAGTTCAGTGCTAGTCTACTCAGGTGATTGGCTTTATTGGCCCACCTCCGATGTCGCACGAGTGACCTTGACTTCACAGCCTTGTGTTGCAGATCCCCCCGAAGGAGAGTCAACACGGAGTGGGTGCGCATGGGGGGAGCGTAGATATTGGAAGACAACTGCTCTATTTGTAGGTTAATGCCCCCCTCATCTCTATGTCTTACCCCTTCATTAATTTCCTCTCTCTTGTGTTTTCTTTTGTCTTCCCTCTCATCAAAGCTGCAACTACATCCTCCGCTGTCAACACTTAAAACGACCACTTGCAAGGAATATTAAATTTTAATCACACCAATACAGCCTCATTATTGCACTGACTGCAAATCACCCACGCTATTGTTAGACAGTCATTGATGGATATGTGGAGGCATGAGTTGCTGGGAGAGTGACAAATGACAGGACTAATGACACCACAGGCTGACTGCAGATCAGCTGTGGCCTTATAAGGTCAGGAGGAACTGCAGCAAACTGATGGGACTCTCACACACACACACACACACACTGCTTACTGCAAATATCAACAGTGCTAATGGCCAGTTTTATCCAATTTTCACTTTATACATTAATGTGCATTTTGCACATGTGTATGAGGGTGTAATATGTTTCTCAGCTCTTCCTGCTGAACCATGTGCCCCCCATCCCCTGCTGGCCTGAGCACAATGACTGAACCCCGTACACTGACAGGGGATAAGGAATAGCTCCACTATGTCTGCCAGCCTATACAGTCATCGCCTGCTATTGCCTCCACTGATTTATTGAAAGACAACGACCTTTGGCTCCACTGAGCCCACCACCTGGCCCAGCTCCCATTGCATGTATTGTTTTCCATTTTAGTGCCACATATTGCCATGGGGAGACACTGTGGCTCTGAACTGAAGTCGCTGCTACAGATGCAGCTGCGTTTGCTGTTAATAAAGTGGTCACAGTAAATTATACACCTTTGCATTGCTGAGTCCTAGTCCTATGAATGTTGACGAGGCAGAGAAGATACACTTTAACTTTAATTTCATTTCACATTTTAGGAATTATAACACAGCGCCGTGTTATTTACATCACACAGCCTCTCTGAAAGACACTGATATACCACAATGGTATTTCATCAGTTTTATTGTTGGCTGGATAGCCTTTGATTGATGACAAATGTTTTAATTAAAATACGTTTCAATTATCCCAGCTGATGGAATACAGATATAGTGCTGTGGTAAATCACGCAGACGGTAAACTGGACTGGTCTTGAGATAAAACTAAATCACCTCTCAGTCATATTTTGCATCTCAGAGTGTTTGTTAATTTATATTCCATTTCACTTGGTCTGGGCAAAATGCTTTATGGAAAGGCAAATATTTTCACCGAAGCCAAAAGTTGCTTCCCTGTGCAGAGTCCTTCATCAGTCTCTGCACAGTGGGTGAAAAGTGCTGCCAGGAGCAACCACGCTGAAAAAATAATGTGGCTTCAAGCAGACCTTGATACTAATGCAGCAAATATGAGATTCCTTGTGTTAAAATACAAAAGAATGAAAGTGAAATGCAGGATTTTCTGGCCCACACAGTGTAATTACTGTTACCTACTATTACCTACTATTCAAATTAATGAGAGTTTAGGTAGAGGAGGTTTAAAGTAGCAAAAACAAGAAGACTGGAGCTGGAGGAAAAATGTAATGAAACACAATGAATATACATTTGACAGCTTCTTTTAATGATCCTTGATATTCGTCATTACAGAAACAATTTGTTTTTTAGTGTAGTTTTTTAGATTGCTTTATATACTGATAGCCAGGCGGCTCAGCCCTTGTTGCTATTGTGAAGAAGCAAGTCAGAGGTGAGAATCAGAGCAAAAACATATACATGCCCTGATAATTAAGTCGTAAACAAAACATCACACCATTATTTGCCAATGTAAAAAAAATGACCTGAAATCTGCAAGAGAAATAATTTAAGCTGCTGAATGTTTTACCAGATTTATACAGATCATATTTACCGTATGATATGCAACAGAAGGTTAAACTTAGTGACTGGATATTTATTGAAATACTGAATTGAACATGAACTGAACTGCTGAGACTATCTTCAACAGAAAAATGACAGAGGACCCAGGTGGTTGAAGACATGACCATGAACCACAATGTCCCTGGTTGGTTTCCAGGTGCAGTCCCTTGTTGCATACCAGTCCCCATCTTTCTCTCAGCTCATTTCCTGTCAGCCTGTATTTTTGTTTTCCAACATGGTTTAGACAAAACCACGCCACTTCTGCTTTGGTTAGAGTTAAGGACGGGGCTTTGGTCATTCTGTTGAGGTTTTCATATACGCAAGTGGCCGTGGTTTCATGGAAACATGATAGATTCTTCCTGTCATTTTGCTTCCATTGCATTCCTAATAAAAGGCATAAACTGTCAAAAACATCATAATACTAAAAGAAATCATAGTTTGAAAACAACCAGTGTTTGTATTCCTGACAAGAACCTTTAGTGGCTGTGCAAATAGCATGTTATTGCATGGTAATGACCTTGAGTTATTTTGGCATATGAAACACAAACCATTGATTTAATGGTTATAGGCTTTTCAAAGGCACTGGTAAAGTTGCTGTCCTGCCGATACACACACAGGATGACAAAATGCTCTACCACCCTCTTTTGCTGTTTCATTTGTGGGAGAAAGAAACCTACCACATACCTATATATAGGTATGTGCAGTATATACTATCTGGATATACAGGCTAGAACCAGTTTCTCTAAACACAGTTGCTGATGATTCAAGCAAGACAGTTTCATGACCATCAGGACCTTGGAAAAGCTCCAATTGCTAGTCACCTAACATCATCTATGCAAGAAAATGAACAGGGTTTTTTCTTCCAGACCCACGGGCACGTGAAATAACTCATCCCTCGTTTCTACTCTATGAGAAATATTTAGGGTTTTTATGGCTCACCAAAAAGTCGAATGAGAGGGAGAGAATATTGTGGAAGAGTGGAAATCCTCTGTCAGCTTTCATACTAAGGCTGTGTTCTCCATCAGTGGGTTTGAGGGATTGAGAAAGAGATCCAGTCTGCTGGGCACAGGAGCTCAGAGGGGTGGCATGGAGGAGCACACACACACACACACACACACACCTATATATATATACACACATACAGTTTGTGCATCTATCCTTATAAGGACATTGCATTGTCTTCCATTCATTGTGTACAGCCTAACTCAACCCCCACCCCCAGGCTGCCAGAATTTGGACCATGAGGACCAGGCTTTGGTTCCAACAAAATGCGCACAAACAACTCAACTTCAAATATACCTCCAGTCAAATATTGGCCCACAATGAGTTTTCCCCAGTATCCATTCACTGCTTTCTCGTTTTACTTCACTTCTCACTCACTCAACGGTTTTGTGCTCTTCACTGACTCCATATTTCCTCACCGTTATTTTAAATTCATTCACTTTAGAAAATCAGCCGGGCCAACTCAGGTAGCATACGAAATGCATTGTGATTCCTCTGCAAACAAACAACACATATGGTGGTTAATATTAAATACTGAACACTCTGCGTGAGTGTGTGTTTTTCTGTCTGTCTCTGAGGTGAGAATGCTGGTTGGGTGAAGAATGACTGGGTGGCTGGGTGACAGGTGAGCGGGGCACAGCCTCACAGGTTCATTACTGGCTGGCAGCGTGGAGCACTCCAGGGCACGGCGGTTGGAGGTAACGCTTCGGGCCTCCTCATCAGCATCCTGTCACCTCCATTTTCATACTCTCAGGCTCGGCACAGCGGCTGACCTGGTTCCCCCTGGGGGGAAAACCGTCTTCCTGAGCAATAAGTCAGCTCCTGGTGGCAGGAAACAGAAGAAAAACATCGTTTGTGTTTAGTCTCAGTGAAAATAAAGAAAGGTAGCATCAGCTGACCTTCATGTGAATTTGATATGCACTTTATAATGAACAGAAGAGTAGACTGTGTCTGACGGTGTTTGTTTGTACAAGAAATTAGATGAAACCTTACCACACATGAAATATGTACCATTTCTGGTTTCATGTATCCGTTATGGCTTTCAGGCTTTCACAATTATGCTCTATAACAGCTATATTCAAACCTGGCAGGATCATTATAAATGGAGCTGCACAAGATTTGGCACCTGGCACACTGGAGCTAATGATATGAGGCTGCACCACTGTTCAGAAAATTAAACCTACTTTGCAGCTGAGTGAAAATAGCCGCTTACCTCCGAACCCTAACTGACCACCATGAGCTCAAATATCCCTCGCTCATCTGAAAAATTGTTCTCAACAATTTTATCATCAGATAAATTGAAGACTTCTGCTGCCTTTTTTATACCGTCCAAGAACAGTTTAAAATGAAAAGATGTTAGTTTGTCAAGTTTATTAAACTATTTTTTTGCTATAAAACAAAAAAAGCTGAAAGATGCTAAAATGTTTTGGAAGTGAAAAAGTGAAACTGCAATGAGCAAGTATCAATCCAATATTGAATTGAATAACATTGATTATTCCTGCCTTCCTGCAACCATATTGACTTCACACTGCCACGTTGAGGCATTACCTGGTCAGAGAACAACATGTAAAACCACCAGCACATTTACGTGATTAAGTGTATGTTTGGATTAGAGTCCCTGCCGCAATACTATTAACTTTCCCATTACTAGCACAGTCTGATTTTGGTCTTATTGTCCACACAGACAGCCCGTTAGGGCTCCTAATTTCAAACTGCAATCAAAGAGAGGCTTTCCACAGACTTAACTTCAGAGGCAAAGACTTTGAGAAGCTCTCCAGACAATTTCACTGCAGTATGAGTGTACTTTTCACTGTTATCTTTTGGACAGAGGAGGTGGGAGAGGGAAGTCATGCAATATCAGTCTGCAATATGTTTAGCTGAGGGTGAGAAATAGCCAGGCTTGTAATTGCTTTGGGACAAGCTAGGATGGTTCCTCTGGCAGTAGGAGATTTTCTTTTGGTCAACCATGAGGGCAATAAGACAGATAAGAGAAAAGGGAGAGAGAGAGACAGGCTGAGAGAGGAGAGGGGGAGGGAGATTTTCAGATTTTCTAAAGTGTTCAGATGAAATAGAGGCATTATCGTCCCATGAGGTTACGATGAAAAGCCTACAGTTGGTTGCCCTTCCAAAACTCTGAAGTTTAGGGGAGAGAGAGAGAAAAAAAACACAGAAGACTGGGTAGGAAAAACAGATGAAGAGTTTCGATTTCTGAGTGTATTTCTGCTCACGAGCAATCTTTACAACTGTTTGTCCCGAGCTTCTGGCAACTGTCACGCAACCCTCAGAGGAATCGTGTTGCCGTCTTGGGTTTTCAATGTAACTATCAACCGCTTTTCTCTAAACGACTTCACTGTTTCATTACCACTCCTCTACAAGATAAAACCTGCTGAGAGATACAAGAAGACAGAGTGAAGCACCTGCAGCCACTGGCGGTGTTGAACGTCTCGTACAGTGGTAACGTACATCACTTGTGCTGCCGGGATAGAGCTTGTTTACCGTCTCTAAGGTGTGTCATTTAATTAATAGCTCTAGGGCTGTGTGTTTGGCTGTCTGCAGTGGGATGACTTTATAAAAGAGACTCTCCACCCCTGCAGTGGCAGTGCAAGCACTTTGGTGCTGAATCGATTACTCATTTAATTGATAAGCCGATCACCAAGAATGAAATCAACAGCTATTCTGCTGTTTGCTGCTTCTCTTTGTGTCAGGGCATTATCACAGGAAGTCCAGTCTCATTGTGCCATGCTTGAGCACGTTGGTCCCCACTGTCCCGCTGGCCTGCACTCTCATTGCACTGGGCCCGAGCACACTTACATCATCAGATGTGGTGACTTGAAAAGCACTCGGACTCAGTGTAGAGACGGTTTTACTTATTTTGTAGTGTATATGGAAGCGTTTTGGGTACATGTGCGCAAGGCTTACTGAACCGTGCCTGACACCACCTATTCAAGCTGGTACAGAGTGATCGCACAAGTCTAATAAACAGAACTTTGGGGGTCAAACCCCCTCGCCAAGTGTGAGTATGCACTTAGTAAACTAAATATTGTATCTTAAGATTTTGAAATGTGCTTGGACTAAATATGTATTTTAGTGACACGGCCTTGGGCTTAGGAAATTGTGACAGGTACAGTATCTTTCCCTAATCTCTGACAATTAACAGACTTAATTAATTTATGAATCACAAAAATAACCATTACTGATACAGAATAATAAGTGTTCCAGCCGTAAAAGAAATAGCAGATAATTCAGATACACATGTAAAATATTTCGCAGTATAATACCGTGTAAGGAACCAAAGCAGCATGTCGAATGCAGATTTGTCAAATAATAAACAAATGAGCTATAGCTAAGGTGTTGATGGAGATAATTTCAAATGTAAAGTTCAGACATTGAGTGAGGTTCACCCTCAGTGACTTTTAATCAGTTTTCAACAGATTTGTTGAGCAGAGCAGGATGAAGAAAGTCTCAAGACTGCAAATGCAAAAGAGAGCTTTTGATAAGCTTTTGATTTTTTTCATCATAGACACTTCAGGCCAACTTTACATTTATCTGTGCTGCCTCCAATTATAGAAACAACTTCCAATTTTTAAAGAAAAAATCGTACAATATATCCATCTGGACTACTGGCAGTCGCTCAGCTTTTACTTGAACTCACTCAGACAATTCTTTTGTTTAATTGTGTTGTTTTGTATATTTCTGTATATTATTATAAACAATACATATTAGTGTATATAACCTACATTGGAAACCAATTAACACATTTAAAGTTGACAATTTAATCTGAACATAGATACAAATATAGACAGTTTAGTGAAATAAAGAGATGCACATACCAATAGTTGTATTACATTAAACCACTAACCCTGTAGATATCAGACAATATCATATCTAGGGAGTCACTTTTTGTGGCCCAACAAATGTGATTCATTTGTGTTACTGAAAATGTTTTTTTTTCATTTGTTTGGGAATGTTCCCAGATGCATGATATCCTGATGAGATACAATAATCTTATTAAACTGAACATACTGTTGCCTGCAGGCACTGACTCCACATAATTTCATGTCCCTTTGTTTTAATCTTCCTTTATTTGGTTATTTCGTTGTTGTTAAGACTTCAGCAACATACCGAGCAGGAATTTTCATCCTCATATTGAACTCTATTATGTTGTTCTCTGGCTTTTTCACATTATAACTGAATGCCCTGAACACCTCCCGTTGCAAAACATTTTCTCTGCCAGTGGCTTTGCTCCAGAAAATCATAACAAATGTGCTCGACCGCATCATCTGTAGTAATGTCCGTGTTTACTTTGCCGCCTTGTTCTGTGCTTTATTTCCCCAAACACTCATTTTCCAGTTTGGCAGTTAATTGAATTCGGTGCTGGGTGTAAAGTAGTGGGTCCTTAGCCACAGTTGCCTGCTTGCAGTGCATGCAGTAACCAAGGTTAGATTAACTAAAGCTGGGCTCAGATAGAGAAGCCAATGGTGCATACATACACCCGCTGAGTAATTGATCATGATATTCAGTGCTAGATGCTCAGAGTCGCTACTGGCTCCAAAAACGGAGTAAATCATCTGCTCTACTGTACAAAAGGAAAGTTGAATTCTAATAACTCAGTGAGATGCTTGATTTGCTTTTGGCTACATGGAGCAAGGACAGATAAATGCAGCATGTACAGATGCTCGATAGGCTTAATACACAGAATGATCCTGCTGGGGAGACCGTATGCCTGGAACAAATGGTCTATGAGTATTTATTATGTGGCATCTCCAAAAAATATTGTCTGCAGCACAGTATTACAGGCGGTATAATCTTGTCCTTCTCTTCAGAGTACCACTTGAAACTTAAAACTGTTTCATCCCTGACAGCTCTCGCCCTGCACGTCCCTTTTCATCAGAGTGCACTTCTTTTCAAATATTCATCTACATGCATTTTATTTTCATCACTACTGAAACTGCAGAGGTGCAAAGAAAACTTGGAAAGCGCTCCTAGAAGGCGGCACGCAGCACGGAATAATGCTGCATCTGAACCGATGGCTCCAATAGTGGCTTTAAAAATAGCCCTGGCTGTCCGCCTCTCCCTCCTCACAACACGCTGCTGTCAGTGTGTCGCACCTGCTGTGGTGAGACCATTGCATAACCATCTCTGCTCATGCAGAAGATCAGCAACTACACTGTGTGTGTGTGTGTGTGTGTGTGTGTGTGTGTTCTCTAAGGCTTCTAACAGAACTGTGCACCTGACTAAAGGGCACTGAAGGTCAAAATACTGTCCTCATCAAACAGGAGGGAATTCACTTTTGCATAAATATGACTTATGTGCAGCAGAATGAACTTTTATCATGCTGCTTGATCGTTTCCAAAATCATCTCACTTTACAAGCACTGTGTGACACCTCAAAAAGAAGGTCCTATTACAGGACAGATCACTGAGCACTTTCAGCAAATACACTGCACATTTGCAGTATTTTCATTCGAAAGGATTTGGGTGACATAGCATCACACTTTTTTGGGGGGAAATCAGTCACATCTTCTTTAAAGAAAGGCAGAATTTAATCTGTCTATCTGTCAATGATTTATAGACTCATTTTACTTGTAAATCCTGACAGCGAAACAATCAATGATGATTGACAAATAATGATTATTCAAACCCGATTGCTGTTAACTGCTGATTGTTCAATTAAAGCTTGGGGAGGGGGGTTCATGTGGGAAAAAGTAGTAAAGCCAAGTCAGTCACAATCAGGTGCTGATGTGTGGAAAAGAAAACTCACCACTGCAGTGCAGCTCAGACAAAGGTTAGTTATAATCATCATATGGAATTTTTTTGGAATATGATTCGTAGATATCAAATAAATTCAAACACTGTCTTTTGTGAATTTGTCTATCTATTGCTCAGTTGGCCACAGAATATTTCAGTGTTGGTGCAAGGGGAGGGAGCAATACTCAATTATTTATAATAATTAGTCTTTGAAGCATATAAACAAATTAATATGCATCACATTGTAGTATACACTGGTGGACAACAAGAAGCTGTGAATCCAGAGTTAAGAGCCAACAGTCACAGCAAGCAACAGATTAGACTGATTACAATAAAGAGCCTAAAGCAATTAACTGGAATTTTTATTTATGCTGTTAGGATTTATCAAACCTAAAGTATTGTTAGGGTGATGTGCTATTGTGATTAGTTTTGGAAAGGTCATGCAAGCAGAAAATGCTTGGTACAAAATCAATCCACCACCTATTAAAGCAGATACATTTCAGACAATTCATTGTCCATGTGTAGTATCAAATGTGCCATTTATAAGAAGTAAACAAGTATACACACACACACACACACAATATACAAAAGGAAGAGAGAGTGAGTAAGAATAGGAAAAGCAGCAAGAGCAGGTTGAACTAAATAGATTTATAACTACACATGATTTCACTTGTTATCTCAAGAAGGAGGAGTCAAATTGTTTTACAATTGCAATAAAAAAGAAACAATAAATTGCACTTGTGCTTGGATAGCCTGCCTTGAGTTTTAACAGGGACTTTAATTGCTCTGATTTACTGAGTTAACTTATCTATAAAGTGTCCTAATGTGGCATTCTCACCAACCATTAGCTCAGTTCCATTTTAATATAACTGTAAAACACTTTAAATGGTTTGATGCTCTCTTTCACTGAGAAATAAACTCAGCTGAGGACTTAAATCTTAGCTCAACGCGAGTCACAAGTAACTCTTTCTTCTCATGGAATTTAATGGTTTTTGCTTATTAACTTTTCGGTACAGACCAAGGTTTAGGCTGAAACCATGAAAGTCTCCTGCCAGCTCTTTGAGACTCTTGAATGCCGTATTTAATGATTTTTTATCTTTACTTTAACATTTTTACTGTTATGGTATCAACCTGCTTGATGTTTTCATCGCATAGTGAATAACACCTTTCATGTACTGTATTAGGATGTGTCTCTTTCAACAGAAGGGAGAGCTTTGGAGAGGACTTTGTATGCTCTGAGTGCAGGCATAATACACTCAACTGGTTTGAATTCTAATTCACTGAAAAATGAAATGGACTTGAAATTACAATCCAAGGTGTCTGCTGTGAATTGTATGAGCTGTGTTTGCTATGAGGTGTAGAGAGTCAATTATAGTGGGAGTGCTGGGCAACAGCGTTCCATTTCAATTACTGTTATCACTTGCCTTTAAAGATGCAGGCATCAAGAGGCAATGCCTCCTTCACCCAAACACAATGGCTTTGTAGGGTGATGCACAGATAGAAAAATGAATGGCTCTGATGGTGAATACAGCTCGGTGGTGAAGTTAGGAATAAAGCTTGACGTTTCATAACCTTTTGTGATCCTTTGTAGCAGCGCTATCAAGTGGCTCAAAGTTCAACTCTAACTTTTGGACTGTATTCGCCAATTTCTCTTGCAAGTAGGAAAGTGTCAACTTTAACTGTACAAATACTCTGACCCTTTTGACTGATGCCCCTCAGAGGAGGCCTGTCAGAGCCTGGCAGTGGATACCAACTCTCTGGGAAAGAAAGTTTACAACACTGGGTGTGACCTGCAGTTTTCTGGAAATTTACATTGCCAGAGCCTTTGTCGCAGCAGTAGCAGGCAAACGCTGGCTTCTGTGGGTGGGTGGGGGTGTCATTGTCACAAATTGTCATTGTTTTTTCTGACTGGTTGCCATTCTCAGTCATAGGTTGTATACTGTACATCAAGCCTCCCAGAGGGGAGACACCAAGGCTGGAGAGAGTGAGTGTAGAGACATGGATGCTCGTCAGTTGCATGCTGCAGATGAATGCACAGAACAACTTTTCATTGAGACAGTGATGGATGCATGATAACCTTTTTTATTTTCCCTCTGCATCTATTTGTTCATCTGAACGCAGTACCTGTCAGGTAAGGCCTGTGTCCTTTTCTTGAGTGGCAACCGAGACATTCAGGTAATTTTTTTCTGTAGCTGGTACAGCTGGAAAACTCAGCAATTAAACAACCTAAAACTAAAACAAATCATTTTACCAGTACTGCCTGAGTCTGATGGAACTGCATTTGAAGCTTCATTCTTGACCTTGTAATCAACAGCTTGACAAATTCATTTCGCATTTTTCACATTTACTTACCTGTTTCAAGAGCTTCCAACCACATTTCATTGTCTCATGACCTTCCTCATCATCACCATCATCATCATCTCCAGGACAACTATGCCACTATGACTGAAAGCTTCAAAAGAAAAAAAGAAAAAAATTTCCATCATCATTTAGGTATGGCAATGTTTCCATCAAAATATGCACCAGTTATAATGCTAGTTTTGGGAAATCTGCGAGTGAAGAGGAGTTTCAGTTCATTTGGGTGAAGCACAACCAACACAAAACAGCGTTAGGGAGGGAGACACAGAGGATCTTCAGAAAACAGGAGTTCAATCACGAAGTTGAAAAAGGGGAACGAGAACTCATGCAGCCACGTCAACTTTCAAAGAGTCGCCAAGATGTCACTATCCACGTTTCCTGGGTGAGAGTGAGTCGTGTCAACCAATTTGCTAACCACAAGCATAATTATGAATCTATTTTGGAGCGGTTTGAACAAAACTGGGTGCTCGTTATTAAGCTGCACATGAATAAGAAAAAGGAGAACATGAATTTCTAAATTTACAGGCTGCAGACGGAGCATATACACCTGTTCTGCTGTCTTCCTGGATTTCATCAACCATAATGGCTTTAATAACGGCCTGTCTGCAGGTGGAAGTGACACATTTCTGTAAGAAACCATTAACGTCATCTGTTAGCTTTAACTCTCCCTTATCTAATTTGGTCATTTTTTTGAACCTGCGTGTTAATGTTGGTGAAGCAGGCATGCAATAAAACCCCACAAAACATAAAAGAGATGAGAATATGATCATTATGAGGTGCCTCTGCAACCCGCAGCCATGACAGTAGCATAGAGTGCCAATATTCAGACGTGATATGAGTGAGCAAAGACACCAAGGGAAAGTTTTCAAACAGCAAATGCCCTGCAACAGTAAGCATGTACGGAGAATCGACTGTAGTGAGCTCTCTCACCTAGTTTATCACACACACACAAAATCTGACTGCACCAAAATAAACAGAAGGTGCAAGGTCGCTATTTGCATCCACACAAAAACAGGACAGTCTGTCTTTATCTGACTTCTCCAGTTGTAAACCGGTAGATATCGGTTATAAGGTGTACATAATAAAACACTGTTGCTGTTTCCCCAACACCTCCATCCCCCTGGCTCCACCAATTCAGAAAGAAAGCACAAAAAACTTTGGGCAAAAAATAATAATCAATACGAGATGCTTGCCCACCAAACAGAGCAGTAACTGGAAGCTTCATTTCCCAGTTACAATATGAATGTCACAAATATCTACAACATTTTCATCATTTTTACAGTGGGGTTTGTGGAGAACCATGAAAAATGGAGGATTTGCCAAAGCCAACATTTAAATTCAAACCCATGCATGTATTTTTAAACAGCTCCCGTAATCTTTAATGTTTTGATCTCTTAAGGGATCTCGCGAACTGTTGCTGTCTGAACCACGGCAGTCCATGTACCTCTCTGAGCCAGGCTCTTTTTTAAGTATTAAACACAACTAATAGAATTTCACTGATCGAGTACAAGGTGGACAAAGTTGTGTAAATGTTGCCTGAGGTCTGGGCAGGTACTGTGAAGTAAAAATCAAAGAAATCCCTGTCATAATTGGCAGAGAACGAGGAGCTCTGGCGAACAGGACAAATAAACAAGCAATTCATCTGCCCAACGAGGTGTTGGAGGCGACAAGAGGGAGCATGGTGATTTTTTCAAATGAGTTCATTTATTGCAGTCATCCATCAGCATCAAGGAGCTGTGTTTAAACCTTCCTTTTTCTTGTCAGCCCACAGTCCCCCCAAAAAAGCAGTTATTATTGAAACAACACCAAATTTCTATCTCATCTCATGACAGAGGGTGTAGGATCAAAGTAAAGTGCTGGATGAGTCAAGCTCCAGTTTTGATGTCAGAATGCCCTCAGTAATGAACACATGAAAGAAATGGGGTTTTTTTGTCATTTCTTTGAAACTACCTTGACTAAAGAACAGCCTCACTACAGACTCAGTGAATTACTTTGCATGTTGTTTGTAGAAATACCAGTAGTATTTCTACAAACCTAACGAGATTAAACTCATTCCAAATTCAGAGGAATCACTATGAAAAAAAATCTGTAGCTGTGATGAGGGCTGTACCCAAATCCAAATTGCCTGTGTGTTGTTGGTGTGGTTCAATGCTTTGAATGTTTGTGGTGTAAAAAAAAGTGCACATCTTGGTCCTGTTCTTTCCTGGCTCTTGCTCTGGCTTGTGCTTCTTTCAAAACTGTCAGAAATCACTGGTGAAAAATCCATTTTTGTAATAGCACTGCGGTAAAGGTTTTGGTTAGGCTTGGGCACAAAAACAACATTTTTTGTCAGTTTTAGGGAAGAAGATTTTGGTTACACTAGGCATTTTCTTCAATTTAGGACACATTTGTCTTCATGATGAGAATGATAAACAAGTAGTTAATGTTTGAGAAGGACTGTGGTTGTGATAACATCTGTATAACTATTGTCTTTTGACTTGTACTCCTAGTAACAGAGTGATCAATTCTAAGAAAGTAATCATTGTGAAATTAATTGAAAACCTTCAACCATAATTGCGCCCTCCTCAGCTGATGAGTTGAATCATTAGTGTTTAGCAGGTGGCCTGGTGGAGATGTTATTGACATGTAACATTTGTGATCATGTTGTTGTCAGTACAGTAAAGTGTTCAGGGAGGGTTCACTCCTCACTGACACCAGCTCCCAAAGCCCTCCAAAATAAATAAATCCTTGATTGTACACTAATACAACTAATGCTCCTGAATTATTTTATATAAACAAGATGCAGGATCTGAATTTACTTTTAGCAGGACAAGAAGAGA
Organism: Psettodes erumei; assembly: GCA_016785225.1. Taxonomy (NCBI): domain Eukaryota; kingdom Metazoa; phylum Chordata; class Actinopteri; order Pleuronectiformes; family Psettodidae; genus Psettodes; species Psettodes erumei. The sequence continues at coordinate 1,849,014 of JAFBJZ010000375.1, forward strand.
TAAACTTTGCTGCGTGTTGACCCAATCCATCCATTAAAGATGATACGTGACTCCATTAACTGTTTCACTGATCAGATCATGAGGGTTCAGAGAGGCTACTCTCTCCTGCAGCTGATGAACGCCTCAAAATAAAATCTTGTCCATCCTTCACAGACTTGTTGAGGGGATTGTCTCCTCTCGTGGGCCACTGTAAAACTCTACACTAACCTCAGTCAGGAGATCGTTCTCCTGTCTGGAGCAAAGTGCAGCTGCAGGGCGTGTAAGAAAGTCAAGAGGAAACTGGACTGAGACTATTCTTTTCCTCTGGCAGCTGAATCACATGGAAGTATTTAACTATGTTTTGAGTGCTTCTTCAGTGCTGCTTTTATTGTTATCACTTTAATGTAATTTTAAAATATCGAATTGCTTCACCGAGTTTGACTTGCCTGGGTTTGAGTACTTCATGTTGCTATGGAAACACACAGATAACACAGAGACTAGATACTTACATTTAGTGGAGGAAAACTCTTTTCTACAGTGAGCTCTAGTTTAAACTCAACAGATTTTTAAATTATTGATATCCACTCAGAATGAGTACAGCTTATTACTTGTTGCAAATGGCTTTCCAAATTACTAATGAGGTGCTATTGCAGAGCGCTCTGGCAAAGAAGCCATATCTACTGATATTAATCTTAGTGAAATTGTGCAGTTGGAATTTCAGACTGGTGCCAGTTAAGTGACTTTCTCATTTTTGGTTTCTGTCTTCTTCTTTGTTGCACTGAAGAACTTCCCAATCTTATTTTATGTGGAATACATTGTTCTAATTTCAATTTAATTAAGATGAAAGTTCAGGCTTTAAAGTTGTTGTACATTTCTTCATGTTTTGTTGACCTTGAAAATACAAAAAAAAACAAGTTACCTAAAGAATACCTTGTATGCACACGAGTAGACAAAAACTCAGATGTACTCTCACACAAACACTTCTGCACCAATGATGTTACAGTATTTGACTGAATGACAAGGCTGCAGCTAATGACGGGAAAAATATGACTGGCAAAGATGAATGTTCTCTTATCAGTCATTAACATGAAACACAGAGTTGATCCTCATCAAACCAATTTACTGTGAAGCTGTACATGTCAAAAAATCAATGGAATGGAAAAACTGGAATATTAATATTTGAAAATTAATGTTTTTCTTTCCATTTTCAACCACCAGAGGACCAGAGAGAGTGTCATCATTAAGTGGTGGTTTTCCAGTGTTTTTTAAAATAATATTCATATAATCTTATATATCATATTTTCTTTTTTGAAACTCAAACATGCCTGTTATTTGAACTTTTAGATTAAAAAATATTTATACATAACTCTGCTCCTCTTCTTTTGGTAAAATGATGAGTCCTCACTCTTATACTGTGTAGAATTACAAAGCAACAGGGGTTTACTCTCTACTCTACTACATCTAATCATGTCAATCTCCCATGATGCATCATTAATTCGACCCATCCACACTTGTCTCCCTTGACCTGGACAGTAAAGTCTCCTCATCAGCTTTCAATAGATTCCTCAGCTCGTGGATCAATGGGACTGTTTGGCAGCTGGAAGTCCAAATGGGAATTTGACGACCCGCACCAGTGTCAGCCGGTTGCTGCTGTAATTGGACCTGCCTGACAATCACTGTCGTGTTTGTTAACAATGAAATGACGACGCAGCTTGGGAGTCCTGTCTGAGCAGAGTCGACGTTGGGGGGTTGGTGAATATCAGAATGTCGGTCAGTGTCAGACAAAGAGAACAGGTGCTGACTCCGCTGACTCCTCTGAATTAGGACGTTTCATGAGCGCATTACAGTTAATGGTCCAGGTTTGCACATGAGGGGCCTGGTCATTATGTTTGGCTACATATTTACTTGAGGTCTAAGTTAAATTTGACTGCATCATCAGTGCAAATGTTTAGCAGCTAACACTGAAATTAAATCTCTTCTATGGTAATACAGAATAGCATGTCAAGCAAACAACTTGACACATTATATTTTCACATTATCTACATTATATTAAGACACAATATGAACACTGAACGCACGGTTCAAACCTACTTCCTATCTCATCCAAAATTCAGCCAATGAGCTTTTTCAGTATAAAACTGGCCCTTTGTGTTACTATCTCTGCACCGTATCTCAGCAGAGAAAAACACTGTCTGGGGAAACACAAAGAAGGAAACTGTGCACTCTTTTTGTCTGTAACCTTGTTAGATCCCCACTTGATTATCTGACGTAGATCATTTCTCAAACTATACTGTAGCTTTGACTGAAATTCAGGATGAATACTGTGGCTCTTGTACTGATCACTCACACTGGACACGTGGGAAATCATATGAATACTAACCCTAACTGTTTTAAGACATGCTTCATTTTTTATGACTACATTATTACATTAAGTGATATTTCATTACATTCCGTGAACACAGTATATTCATTTGATATGTTTTGAATGCAGATTCTGATCTTTTTTAGACAAAATTTCTTAGAAATTGACTACCTTCCCCACTGACAAAGTGGAGATGAAGATTTTGGAAGCATTCATAATACTCAAGTCTGGCTAGCAAAACATTTCTTGCAGTTCTGTTGGTGGCATTTGGACAAATGAGTCCTGAGTTTTCTTAAATGCTGGCTACACACCACTGCCTCTCCTCTCCAAATTCTACATCTTCAAGTCCACAGTAATTCACTAAAATACCCAACATGCACAAGCATGTAATGTAATTATGCACTATTGACAAAAGTACAACTTTACTGACCCAGTTAGCTGACTACGCACGGCCACAAAAATGTTGTTCTTATTGTTCCTGTTCTTTATCTCCTTCCTCTCTGTCTGTATATATTCACCCTTCCTCTCCCTCTAATCTCCCATTCTACATGGTCAATAACATGCACAGTCATGTAGCCAGTGGTGCTAATGTTGCAAACAGCTTTGATGCGTTTTTTTTTGTTTTTCCATCAGGGAGAGCATATGTTCTGTGGCAGCAGTTATCAGAGGGCACTGCCAGGAGTGCCGCTATCTGAGCAACAGTCAGGAAGCTACTGAAGATAAGATCCCATCATCCCCTGCGAGCAAGACTCACTACACAGGTGATCACACTGCCTTACTTTTCATTCATGACTCAAAGAGTTCAGGTAAAATAGCAGTTTATGGGTGATCTCATTTCATGGCATCATATTGTATAATATAGCTATTTTATCATCCATATTCTGAATCCCACCTCCCTTTTCAGTGGTAATGTCTGGTGATTGATGGTGAGGTATTTTCCTTAAACATCCTTGTTGTGACATGCTGGCTGTGGATCAAAGTCTACTAAAAGCCGAAGCTCTACGGTTTCAGGACAAATTGGTTTTGGAACAAACAAAGCGGGTCAGTGGCTCTTGGGCGGGAGAGCTTTCAGTGACTTGGCTCTTGTATCACTCAAAACTGAACTGTCTGTGCAGGGGAGTATGACTTTGAAAATGAGGGAAGATAATGCTGATATGAGTACGGATGTTAACACAGGTCTGTAAACAACAACAGGTCTGTTTGCTTACCCAGGCTCAAAGTAAGGTTAAAGTGACTTTGGATCACTGGTGTGACTAGCTAACTGTAATAATAATGAAATAGACTAATAAACAGCATACATAGCATCAATGTGTTTTCTCTGAATACCATGCTCTTTTAATACCATTTGCTTAAACATTATATTTTCATGCATTGATGTTTTATTTCATTATAAAAGATTGTACAAATATGGGCTGCATATTCTTGCATATAAACCATTTTAGTTTAATTCAATTGGGCTGTTTTAAAGCTTCTGGCAAGAGTCCTGAGGATGAGAGGTAAAAAAAAAAAAAAAAAAAAAGCTGTTTTTTTCTGGTGCCTCTGCTGCCAGTCCTCAGATTTGTTGTCATTGTAGGAGAAGGCAGCTGCTTTTTGTAAAATTGGGAAACAGCCTCAGGTTTGTTGGTTATTTTGCCATCTACAGTGAAGATCCCCAAATACTACCACACATGCAGCTTCTCAGATGCTTCACTACTGAGATTGGTAGTCAGCAAAGCTTTCCTCGCTAGTGCTAGTGCTTCCATTTGTAATTCTAACCTTAGTTTCCTGATAAACAAAAAGGAAACACAGTACGTCAAGCTGGATACTGACTTTCAAGAGGGCCTTTTGCTAGACCACAAGGCAGTTTTTAATAAAAAGTGCTAGCTTGTGTGCAGTCAGAGTCTTCCTTTTTAAGCTGTAAGGATACAGGGTAGAGACTGTAAAGCCCCTTGAGGCAAATTTGTGATTTGTGATACCGGGCTATATAAATAAAATTTAAATGACTTCTCCATGACACAGATGCACGGAGACTACTAGGGCTGTCAGTTTTTTATTTGAAATTCTAGCATTTGCTCAAATGTTCAGGGGAAAAAAATAAGCTGTAATGATGTTTTAAAAATTTAAATTCACAGTTATAAGCAGTTTTTCTTTTGGTCCAGGAGAAGATGCTTCAGGCTTTACTTTCTATTGACCCATCTGTGATCTAAGCTCATGTTGGTGGTATTGGATACATGCTAGGGGGATTGTGCACTCAGAGGGGGCTCATGGGTATCTTGTGTTTTCGAGCGCCAATACTGTGAGTATTGCTGATCCCAGCTACACCTGTAGGCAATGCTCCTGCTCTTACTCTAACTCCAGCTCCTCCACCAGAGAGGTGACACCCACTTTCCAAGAGCAAATCTCAACTTCCATTCCTCTTCTAACTTTTACCTTTCACCTGCTGTGTGATATGTAACACCAACACTCTTCACAGGAAGATGTTCATGGATTCATTCTGAAGCCAATGTTTTAGAGCCATGAGATGGAACTGATCTAATACTAATATATACTGATTAGGCTGATTAGACTGGAGAACACCCCTAACATCTCTTACTTACAAATTAAATAAACTTTTTTTTCACTTGTATTCAGGGTCTTCATAGCTAATGTAACCTCCTCTAATTTGTCTCAGTGATTTAAAAAAATCATTGTTCAATTAAGAGGCTTTAAAAGGATCTAAAGTGGAGTTTGATTGGGGGGTGGCACTACCTTGATTACCTCACCTATCACATTGATTATGGTGATGACTAAGTCCTCATCATCTATCAACCAAAATGCTTTTCTGTCTCTAAACAACTGCAAAGATAGTGGGAAATAGTAAAATCAAAAACATAACTTCAAAAACCTACTGATCATGACACAGCTACTTATTTTTCTATTAACTGATCATTACTGGGTGGGGTGCAGCCAGATGTTCAATAAGGTTTGAAACACACCCAGAGCATTAAGTGGCAGTTTTCCATCCTGTGTGACTCAGTGTTGAGTTATAGCGTTTTTATGCCAATTCAAGGCTGATATAATGCAATCTACATAAAGCATGTACATTTTCTACATCCAGTCCTCTGAAGTGAACAACAAAATACTTTGTCAATGGTGTCCAACATGACACACTGAGCATTTTCTAATCTGATGCCCCTGTAGGTAATACAACCACATTTGTCAGTGCCATCCAAAATGGCTATAAATAAAGAATGCAAAATTATTCATTGACATGCAAAGTTGGGTCAGATTTGGACTCAAATGATATTCAGTTACAAAATCACCAGAAAGTCACACTTCCTTGACACATAAACATATTGTGTTTATTAGGCCTTTGAAAAAAGACAAACAATGTACAGTAAATCCCATATTAAAAGGGAAAAATGCTTTGTAATTGCAATTTTTGTTGCATGCAACAGTTTCCTTCACTGCCTGGACTCAGAGCCGATAATTTTAATTTAATGTGCCAGCGTCCTGTAATCACAGCTCTAAATATTCTATTGATTGTTCATTCATTTCAATAAAATGTCAGAAAATAGATTAAAAAAGAAATACATTAACAGCCAAAACCCCCAAAATGTTGAATTAACAAAGAAGGGAAAACTAACCAATGGTCACATGTGAGAATGTGATTTTTGCAGTTTTTGCATGCTTTTTGGCTTTTCCTCCTCCCCTTTTGTTTCTTTCTGTTTTTCAGGCTGTGGCAGGAGGCGCGGCTGGTCTCCAATTCGCAGATGAGACACACCTGATCCACATCACCAGTAATCACCCTGTCCCTATAAAAACCCGGCTCTCACTGCACTCTGTGCCAGATGACATATCATTCTGCGTTTGCGTTGCCTTTGCGTTGCCTTGTTCTATTGCTTTGCCTTGAAGAGGAAGTGATCAGTTTGCTTCCTGCCTTCACCGGCTGGTCTTGCCTTGAGGGTTCTTTCTGTTTCATTTTTTGCTTAGAGACAATAAAGAAACTTGGAAACCATGCCTCTGGTCTCCTGCGCCTTGTGGTTCAACAACTTGGCTGTAACAGAGAAGCAGGAATCTGTGGCATACTTGCTTTGAAAAGGACTTTAGTTGATTTTTAAAAAATGTGAATAGTTTAATTATTTTACTTCTAAGTAGTTCATTTCTAGATACCCTGCACCTGGAGGGTTAGTAGGGACCCAAGACCAGGTTTTGCCCCACGGCCCTCTTGGAGGTTAAAAAAGCTATGGGAGGGTTATAAGCAAAAGTAAAGTGACAAAGTAAATTCTTGTTAAACAAACATCAACAAGTGCAGTACATAAAATGGTGCAAGTACAAAATAGTTGGATGTAACAATGTCAGGTAAACTGCTGCTATGGAACTGTGTCAGTAGTGGTTGCTATGGCAACAGCACATTCAACTGAAACCATTTGCCGCTGGCGGAAGAGTTACCATGGTTACTGATTACAATTTGAAACAAGTGATCACTAGTGTAGCACCAATTAATCCATGCACATCTGTACTGAGGTAAATATAGTATTAGGGTTTAAAGTGTAGAGGAAAGTCTGAGTTACTCTTGGCCCTGAGAGGTTTCAGTTAGGTACTGGAGAGGTTTCTGTCGTACATTGTAAGTGATGATCGAAAGCTAACACTCCTGCATGACAGTGACAGCTGAGCAAGGAGATTTCCTCTCCAGTGATTTACAGAGAAGCAGCATGAGCTGAACAGAGACTCTGCCACATGAACAGAAGGACACAACCATCAATATTGTTTTCCCAATTAAATCTTCCTCGGCGATGTTTGAAAACTGATCTTATTATGATGGTAATTTTCCCAATGTGCAAGGAGTGATGTGGGACTGTAGCAGAATCCAACAAGAGGCATGATGTACCGTTTCGAGGAAAGCAGCACCAAGTACATGAGGACGAAGATGAAGAGAAATCTGTATGAGAGAGAGGGAAGAAACAGATAGATATTCTGAATCAGGGCATGCACCAGCTTGAAATGCATAATGCCGAGCTATGGTACTGACGAAATGTTATTTAAGAGGAGTGTATGACATCTTGGCAAATATTTCTGTTTGGTTTTAATCTCAAGAGTTTTAAATAATTTCATTGTTGGAAGTGTTGGGTGACTGTTGGGGATATAGCTATTCTGAGCAGCAGCCACTTGACAGCTTTGTGGCAAGTGTGTAGGAATGAGGCTCAAGACATGCAGCATTAATTGAATAAAAACACACTGTCTATGTGCTTCTGACTCAGATGTTTCCAGCGCAGGAGGAACATATAGTAGAGTTAGAGAGGGAGAGGGATGGTGCAAAGACTGCTTAAAAAAATTAAAGTGATATCACTCTCACTCGCACGTTCAAAATTAAACTGAGCAATTATTTCCATGTTGGCCTTTTCACCAGTGGCTAATAGCAGCTATCACAGAAAGCTACGTACGGAAGGGTTGGGAATTTTATTTTCCATCTTATCCACTAATGAGTTAAAGAGGGACTTTGATCTCACACTGTAGATTCCTTGCAAAAGATGAGAATTCCAATTACTTTAAAGGGGAACTGTTACTTTATGTATCAGAGAACATTTTCATAATAGACAGAAAGTGGTGAGCTGCACAGTCGGCAGGAGGAGTTAAAGGAGCAGTTTGTGGATTTTCAACTGTATTTCCCTGTGCTGCCTATCTATACAGTCCAGGGCTCTTGCCCTCCTCTTGCTCCATTGTATCCACTTATAGCACCTGTAGCAATTTACTTCCACCCAGCTCTGACATATTGGATGCCTGAAGAAAGTAGATAGTTGACGAACTGCAGGAGGGATTTTACAGTTTTGTTCTTTGCTTTTCTAACCAGAGCTCAGTCTGCTATCAGAGCTGAAAACCACGTTTCGGACAGCCACGCAATTTCCAGGCATGCAGGGGCCATTATGGATTCTTACACATTTTATAACATGTTGTCAGAGTGAAAGCATATTTGCTTGCGCCACGGTTCTCAGCTTAGAAAATGCAACTAAGCGCAGCAGAAGCTGCAGAAGGGGAATGTTAAATGTAGTGAGTGATTTCAAAATTTTAAACAGCAGCTTTCAAACCCAGCCAGGCTTGAGGTTCGAAAGCATTTTTATCAAATTTGAATCCAGTATCAAATCCACTTCTCAAATACTAATCCTTTGAAATGCAATCTGGGAACTGTAGTTAAGTAGTTCTCATTTAGTACACAGGCTTGTAGCATGATTTTTTTTTTTTTTCAGTTTCGTTTCCTTTCAAGCTGCAGAAGTGCTCCAGCTGTCAGTTACCTAATGTTGTCTGGAGTGAGTTAATGGGAAGGTTTACTTTTGGAACCAAGGACACTGGAAAAAACTTTTCCTCCAAGTACAGCGTTGCAAACTCACAGTAGTGTTGGACATATGGATTTAGTCAAGAAAGGCCTATTAATTATTGAGCTCTCTTTTTCTTTTAACAGAGCTAGTCGTTTCTCCCTGCTTCTAGCCTTTATGCTAAGCTAGGCTAATTATGCTTCACATAGTAGCCCCATATTTAACTCACAGACATGAGGGCAGCAGGGATCCTCTCATCTCGTTCTGATTCAAATTAGTGTATTTGCTAAAATGTAAAACTATTCCTTTCAAAAATGCATTTCAAACGAGCCCCAAAGAGCAACGACGGTGTTACTTTATTCTCATTTTCATTTTACAATAAAAGAGGGTAGAGGGTATCCAAAGTTGTACATGCGAGTCACAAAGTTATGGCGCCCTTGAAACAACTAAAGACTTGAGAACTTCCTTTAGAGTAGCACCACTTCTCTCAGGTCATATAGAATAAATGTTTGCTTACACAAGGAAGATTTTCTGCTCTTGACTTTAGGAGCCTTTATGCCCCATTACTCCTGTTCATGGTGGATGGAAATTGGTTGAGTTCCTGGATCCTCAGACACAGTTTGGCAACACTTCTGACCACTTCTGGACCACTGACAGGGATGCCAGCTATCTTGGATAATAACCTGTGAATCACTACCTTGTATGACTCACAAAGGGGAGACTGGGTTTAAGAGTTCAGGGAGAGAGTGTCTGCTGTGTAATTGTCCATGATTTCAGCTTATAGATGACAGAAAAGAAAAAGATCATTCTATTCACATCCACCAACAATTACAGAGCCACATGAATATCTTTAAATTATCCTTCCCTCAAACTGCCTCCCAGGGCTTGTGGCACATGGCAGACTCTACACACTTTTCATCTTGCCACGTTTGCTCATTATGGGCGAGCGACACACCAGCTGTGACTGGATTCCCTCTCTTACCGAAGGCTGCACCGACTCGCCTGCCTCTCTCTCCTCAATCACGCAAAACAAATGAAGAAGCATTTCCTCACAAATGAACAAGGAAAACAGAAAGAGGGAGTGAGAGAAACTGGAGGAGAGGAAAACAAAGCCAAGAACACGGTGGCAGGTGAATAAATGATATAATCATAGGTAACAAATTTCTTCTGGCCCTTGGGCTTAGAGCCAGCGTATTTCACTGTGTTATGATCGCTGGTGCAAGAAAGAACAGACCTGCTCCCCTGATATATTTCCTCCTCAGTGAGGGTGTTGGCTGGGGTGGATCACAGGGGGTTTCATAAAAAGCGAGGAGCAATGAGGAGGAGGATTAGGTCAGGGCTGCAAGGCTGCTGGATCACTGCTCTGAGAAGGCTTGTGGAGACAACAAGTTAAAGACATCAATTACTGCCTTTTTTTATACCAGTATATTCATACTGTGTTTGGTTTAAAGCTGTTCTAATCAATGTTCCTATGTTGACAATGGATTAAAGGAGATGAGTTGATCGCTCAACTTTGCAGTACTCCTCAGCTCTATGGAGCGTTTTAGCATCTTGAAGCTGATTTGTTTTGTTTTTACTTGTTGGAGCTTCTAATATGAGATGATTTTCTTTGTCATATTTAATTTTAAATATTTGATTTTATTATTAATATTTGGGGATTTTGGGCAAATCAACCAACATTAGTATACAACATTTTGGGTCTCGCTTTACTGGTTTTAGCTTCTCCATAGTGAAGATTTTGTCAAAACAACCTTAATTTAATATTTTTGTATTTATTACGAAAAAGCAAGTTAAGATGGACACATTTAATGGACTGAAAAAGTAAACAATTCCTCTAAAATAAAAACTGACAGATTAATTAATAATAAAATAATTGTTACTTGAAGCGCTCATTAGTGCTATCAGCAAAAGCCAAACAGAAGAGAACACGCAATCAGAAAAGTCAAATATTATTACATTTTCACACGTCCTCTGCAAAGTTAAATTCTGGATGCCACTAATTCACATGTTCTCATGTTATTCTGTTTTCCTCTTATTATATCCTCATTATTCCCCCTGCTTGATGTGTGTCCATAGGTTAATTCTTTTAATAGGGATGATCACCCCTCTAAACACCTGCTGGTGAAATGAAAGCAACTGACTGTTGTTTTTAATGAGTTTAGGGATATAACAGCGTTCCACATCATATCTAACAGGAGTGTAATGTCAGTGCTGCTGAGGGGGACTGAAGGTGCGGGAGATCAGAGAGTCTAATACTACAGCCTTCTTTCTTTATAGTATACATATTCGTTATTTTTACTTGGTTTGTATGCTGATAAAACTCATTGCCAGTACATTAGATGCATTATCCTTTTTTTTATTATTAGAGCAACAGAGTTGGGTAATATAAATAATAATGTAACGGAATGAGGTCCTACAATTTTATTCATTTGTTTATTTTAGGAATTACTTTTAAAACATCAAAAGGCAATAGCCACGTTCAATTGAATGCTAGTTTGTTTTTTTTATTTGTTTGCCTTGGCTTATTATAATAGTTATTTATCAGAATCCATTAGGTGCATATAACATATTGAAGAATGTGTTTAATATTCATACTTATTGGCTTATGACCAAGCTGAAACTATAATCTCCATTCTGCAAATAAATATATTTTTTCCATCTATAAATGCATAGACATCTGCTAGACAACAATTACCGCAATCCTTCACGCTAAATATGGACTTCATGTACTTTATTACAATAGCACATGGACGAGAGACTGTATATTGTACTTGCACAATGAGTTCCTGCTCTGTGCTGATGCCATGTCAATGCCAGGGAGTAATGCATGTCTAATCAGATTATGAACTCTCTCTGTGTCCTTTCAACCTACAACAGACTTAGACGTGTCCAGGAAAATCAGTCCTCCATTTCTGCCTTTGGGCTTGAAGCCCTTTGATCTTATTGTCTGATGAAATACACACCTTCAAAGGCTCACAAATTTTACATCATGGGGAAGCTCTAGATCAAGGAAATGAAAAGAAACTTTCTCTTATTAGGAAAGTGTGCCTCCACAAATACTGGTCACATTGTGCTCTATGTCGTACTGCATGTTCTGTGACGACAGCACACACATGCATGCATATATACACACACACTCACACACACACACACACACACACACACACACACACACACATCTCAGGTACAGGATGTTCAGCAAATCTGATGCCTGAAGGAACCAAATTTAATCTGCCCGAGTGGACATAATCTAATTACACAAAGACAGTGTTTGTGCTGTATCTTTCTATTTATCTCTTCCTTACAGCTCTGTGTGATCATTTCAATGATACATGCATAGATAGCCATTTTATATATACCAATCTACAATTTAGAAAGCCTTATTGTTGGTTTCCAGTTAAGATAAAGTCAAAATGTTTCCTGTGGGTTTCGGCACATTATAGCCTAAAGATGCCATATTGTGTCTGCTTGATGGAGCTTAAACCAGCACAGACACTAATGGGCTCCAGTAATGCATTTGGGAGGTCATTCAATTAACATCTCAGGTTGATGTCTGCTGTTGATTCAAACTCCATCAGTGCATCCTGGGAAGAAGAAAACAAATATGTTGTCTAATCTCCTCTTTCCTCCCGACCAAGGGTTAATTTAAAGATGTCATTCACATTGTTCTTTTTGCCAAATCATTTTTTTTTTTATTTCACAAGTCACATACAAACATTTCAAAAAATCTCAAAAGAAGAACAAATTCTGGGTTGTGTTTCTAAAAAGTATTAATTCGTTTTAGCCACTGGAGACCAACATTTCATGTGAATCTAATCAAGTACAGCAAACAGTCACCTAAAGTTTTCAGACGATGAGTTAGAGTCATGTTTCCTTCCATTTGACAAATATAAATCTACCATTCACTCTCCTTTTAGCACAGTTTGGGAAATATCTGGCTCCTTCCACTGCTATATGCTCCACCATGTTAGCCAGCTATTTGCTAACACTGTCTATCATTTAGTGTCCGGAAGATAGCAGACATAAGTTTTATTTTCACTTAAAGCAACTGATTGTTGCTGATACCCCCAAAAATGGGCTGAAAGATACTTAAATGCTATGTAGAGCTGAATGGAACCAAAGAACCAGGCAATAATACTAATAATCCAATGTTATTATAAAAGTGTCTGTAAGAGTAGCTGTAAATGAACTGTGGGTCCATAATTAGCTCCAGAAGTAAAGGTAACTAAATAGTTTAGTGACCTCGATGTACAAATAATGTACCCTCAACAAACATAATGATTTCGGGATCACGTTTGCTCAACTGCAACAGGTTCTGTCTCCCTGAACTAATAGTATGAAATTAAAACTACTGTTTACACTCATGTATTTTCTACGCTGTAGAGAATCCTTTTTTATGTCATCTATGTGCATGACTGGAGAGGACAGAGGACGGAGCGAGAGGCCAGACCTCTGGGTTCAGAGAAACGCAACAGCAGCCTGTCAATCTCGATAATTAGTGCTTACACTGAGGGAAAGGGTCTTTAATCAGCAGAGCTCTGTGTTGATTATCAGACTACCATCAGTGTGTTAATGAAGTCACTGACCCACCGGCTTGTTGGCCAAAGGCAACAAGAGCATGGACATTAATTGAAACACACTCACAGTAACCTTCACTTGGTCATCCATTCCCTCCTTCATTCATTCATTCAGCCATTTGCAGGCTCAGTCAGTTATTGATCAGCTAAAAGTCTATACAAGGCCAACGCAGGCAGTACAATCCTGCAAAACTGGTCCACCACTATGGTCCAGACTGGAATCAACAAAAACTATTTAATCGATACAGTTACCTTGAATTCCAGAGAATGAATCCCAATTACTTTGATTCCCCTGACCTTTCCTGTTGTGCACCCAGAAGATCCAAGTTTTCCCTTATTCTATCAAATATCACAACATGGAATAGATGGACTGGCACAAAATCGTTAGCAAACATTCACAGTACCCTGATGATGTACGCTAATGATTTTGCAGATCTCTGACTTTTCTTCTAGTGCCACCATTAAGGTTGAAGTACAGCCTCATAGAACCATTAGCATGTTGTATTTTTTTGTCACATTCCATCTAATGCCTTTTTTAAATATTTGCTTTACAATGTGTTTAAGGTTTTGTTGTTGGTTTGTTTTGTTTGTGTTAATTATTGATAAACAGTCCAGGTTTCATGACAGTATGCAAACTCTGGTCTTCAGCCAGAATACATCCTCATCCACCATCCCAACACCTGCATTGGCACTGAATATTGGCACAGGATACAAAATCGCTAGGGTGCAGATTTGTCAATGTAAATCCTGCGGATACAGTGCTGGTATGCTGCTGAAAAATACTGACATGCAGTGCAGAGCTTTGATCACAGTCTCGGTATAACAAACAGATAGAGAACCGTTGAAAGAGACGTTTCCACCAAGTTGAAGCTTGTTTGTTGGCATTGAATGCACAGCTTGTGTATAGGATGTGGTCACGGTGGCAGCTGTGTGAATCCCAGAGTGCCCAGCCATCACTCTCTCTTTAAGCCAAGTGTGAAATGGGCTTTAAATCACTTTTACCCCAAGCAGTAACATTATTGATGGCAGCCTCTGAATCCCATGAAAGAGAGCGTCTTATATGTTTAGGGCAAAAGCTGCAAATTAGCGAAGTAATTATTATGGCTTTAGCTTTATAAGTGCAGCTAACCACAATCCTCTCAAAGACACGCACACACATGGAAATTAAATATTTTAGGACTGCTTTAGTGAATGGAACAGACCAGAGGGCACCTTCCACAATCAAGTCTGATTCATGTGAAATTTATTTCTTCAGTACAGAATAAAAACAAAACCCAGTGAGAAACCCCTCTCAATTCATTATGAGAGGCGAGATCATTTTGTGATATTGTTTCATTAGACTCAAACGGATGGAGAACAAAGAGGAAAGCAATGAACATCGCTTTCATGTGTTGTTGATGCCTGGAGCTCTCACGTGTGATTTAATGCTTTCGGTGTGCTAATGCTGAAAAAAGATCCCAAAACTTGAAAGAAAAACAAACTTGGTCCTCCCAGACTTGTAAACAGCAACATGCCAGACCCAGCTGGGCTACAGTTAGCCTATACTGAGATACAGGGCAGCACTCGTGGGACTAAACGACCTGCTTAAGATCTAGATCGTTTCCCATCTGAGCCTTGCTGACCTTCAGTTTGTCCGAGCTCAGGCTCTGTGCGGCAGAGAGGAGAGGCCAACATCAGGGGGAGTATTTCTTCTTTAATTACAGGTGCTGGACAAACATCGTAGCGCTATCACACCTGCAGGGCGCCACAAAGGTTGTGTGCCAGCCAGGGTGTTGGCATACTGTCAGCCTCCAGCGGCTACAATTCATCTTTGCTTTGTGTATTTCTCTGGGAGATATAAAACGACATCGTTCCCACTCTCATCTCATCTCATTCTCCGGAAGCTGTCTCTGCTGTGATGAATCATTTCATCTTCTGTTCATTGCTGGATGGCGGAGAGACGGAGCAGCAGGCGTTTCCAAGCCAAATGTATTGCATACTCATTTTTACAGGCCTCAGACAGTGAATCAAAACATCCAATATTAACATTTCCTGTCTGCTGTAAAGATGATTATGGACCTATCACTGCCCCACTACACTCACATGCTGCACACACACACCCGCTTAGCTTTTGTATTAATAATTTAATTATTACCCTGCTTTGCTCTGACATTGAAAATGATCCGCATCATCCTAATTTTGATTTACACTAGGAGCTGCTGGAGGACACTACATCAGATAATCCCTCTCAAGGAATTGACCACTCATTAAACTCCTAGTCTTTACAAAAACAAGGCTATGAGGAAGGGTTTGAACTATGTGTATTATCTGATATAATTATCATAGCAATCATTCCAAGGCCAACAGTTAGTACATCATTACCTATCTATATTTGCTTGTGAGGTTACAGATTACACTGGAAAAAAGATAAATATGAACGAGGCCAAGAGGCGGCACAAGATTATACTAGACCAAACTACATCGTCACATCTTAGATCTTATATTTTCACTTATCACACACTAGGGCTAACTCCAGCTAAATAATATCTACCGAGATCATCAAGCAGTGTGAATGATGACATTTCACCTGGATCATATGGGTTTGGTCTTCTAGCAAAATATGTTCCTGATGGTATGGTGTGATGGATAAGAATCTAAACATCTGAAAAGCCCTAAAACTTTTGCACAATAATAGTATCAAATACATGTTCAAGACATGTTAACTGAATTCTCACTTTTAAGTGAATTTAAGCAACTGTAGCCGACAATAGCTAAATTAAATGGCAAGCTGGAGCTGAAAAGAGACAAATCACCAGCAAGAAATGACAAGCCTGTTTTTGTCTACCTCTGTATGAAAAAAAGAATGATTGCTTCAACAATGACTAAAAATTTGTAGTGGCAAATGTGTGAGATTGGAACGCTTGACAGTCCTAATGACACCAAGGGGAGAAAAACCACTTGAGTGGCAGCGCAGATTTTCCTTCTTTCTAAAGTTAGACATCTAGATTTGTGTAATATATTTCAAGACCCCAGCGACAATTTACTGTATCTACACTCTCTCGTGGTTTTGCTGCAGCTCCTCTTTCTTCTCTGACACAAGCGACGACGTGATGAGCTCTTATTGGAAAAATCTGAGCTGTGCAACGGCTTCAGCCCTGTCCGTCACAATGGGGACCAACAGAGACCCGGGCAAAGATGCATTTCATTGTTAATCCGCTGAAGTAATTGTGTAGCTAAAAGTATCTTTCATACTAAATCACCATCCGTCATTCCTTCCCCTTACTGTGCCATTCAGACAAAGAAAATTACGTTGGGTGGGTGGTGATTGAGCGAAATGGATGTGAATATCTCAATGGTGAGTGCAGCTGTGCTCCTTGATTGATATAGATGTGTAGGCTGCATACATGGTGATTGCAATTTTCACCTTGTCTCTGTCTGTCTCTGCGGTAAGGGGCCATTTTTAATCACAGCCTTACAGTCAACCCATGTATGCGGCACACTCACTGATGCTATTGCTGTGACTACTTTTAATCCGGAAATATCATCCTCATTAAAATAATACTGAACACTGTAATAAATCTTTTAAAATTAGGTGCAGGATCGCTTGTCGGATGTTCCATCCTCTCTCTTTATTTTCCTTGAAGAAAAAAAAGCATTTATATCAATCTAGCCAATGCAAATACATAAATGAAGGGGAGCTCACAGATTAAACTTGCTGTGAATGTCAGCCACCCGAGGTGTTAATAGGAGGATTTGTCTCTATGGGCAGCGCTACTTATGGGTCTTAACAAGATCATCTCTGACAAACATGTCGATAGCAGTCAAACATAAGATGACATTGGTTTGCATTTGCCGTGAACAAAAGGCTTTGAATCTTGGGATTCTTGTGGATTTGATTTGTTCTGTGCATTACTGGAAGAATCAGTGAGCTGACAGCACACTTAGCATTTGGCTAATTATATTATCTCCATCTGAGGAATCCCTTTGTTTCTGTTGTCTCTGTCTGTTGACTTACTATAACTTTGTGAATGAATAACCTTACCAAGACTGCAAACCAATTGTTTTTGAATGCAGAGCACTTCACGCAGTGGAAATAGCAGCTTGTTTGTCCAGCAGTCCAGCACCAAAAATTATTATAATATCGTTATTACTCATCCTTAGACTATAAAAATCAGCAAATAGTCACACTCAAGAATTCAGAAAAGTAGAATTTTTGGTTCTTTTGCTCTTAAGAAAGTAACAATTACGTAAACAATTCATATTCTATCAGCCACTTGCAGCTCTTCTTCAGTACAACTTAAAAAGATCGGCCTGAGGTTCAGTTTATTTAAATTACTCTATTAGCGTTCCTCTAAGTCATGTAATGATGGCAGCACAAAGTTGTCGACATATGCCAGACTTGGTTTAGTGCCAGTGTCATAATTTATATGTGACTGCATTAGTGGGTTTGACATGCAGCGGCAGCATTTAGTCACTCATTTAAAATTGGTTTGTCCAATCAAGTGCAGTACAAACATGAAATAATTTATTGCAATGTCCTTAACTGTACAGTATGTCTATTCTTAAAGGGAGTGGTAAATTGCACACGACAGATGGTGTGTGTGTGTGCATGTATATACTGCCCTGTGTGATTGCTTTGTGTTTTTATTCATCGTGTAGGGAGATAAAAGTAAAACACATCCACACAGTTTCCCGGGTCTGTGTCACTGCCTCTTCCAATATCTCATTCAGATGAGCAAAGGCAAAAAAAGACGAGTAAAGAGAAAACCCGACTTTATCTGAATACATCAGAGTTGAGCTGTCGCCATTTCCTTAAAGGAGGAGTAATTAAGGCACTTTGACTCGTCTCGACACATCGCAGCTCAGCGGATATGACACCTCGTGGTGGATAAATCGGTTGTCTCTACGACACATTCTTCTCTGCCAGAAAGGACCGCAGGTTTGTAGAAAACATAAATTGGAACTGAGACTGTTAGATCACAGCGGCCACACTTCGCTGATAGACTGCATAATTTTAATTTCAAAGACAATTGTTCAGGACAGAATTTGAGAGCCTTGGTAGCCACCGTGAGCACATAAAAGAAAGTAAACCGAAGACCATGACTGTGATTTTAAATGCTCCCGCTGCTTTTAAGAGCCTGTGTTATATTGTCAAACCATAAAGGAAACAGCAAAGAGCCTTTACTTTGGCTTTTAGATTGTGGGGAAAACCAACTGTTCATATAAATTGCTGTAAATCTGTCCACTGTCTTCATGTAGGTAACATCTTTTTGTAATGGGTGTAATAGATGTTCAGTTCTGCAGAGACTGCTGCCAGGAAACTGCTGTAGTATACTGACTTCAACACATTGTATTAAAGTCAATAAATTTACCGAGCTGTGTTCTTTTACAAAGACAGTTTAGGACAGCAGCCCAAAGCAGACCCAAACATAATGTCCGCTGCAGAATAATAGGTGTATTTCTACTTTACAGAACATTTATCCGCACTTATCCTTATTTATTGCTGATTTTTGGAGAAACAATTCAAAAGACCCATAGGTAAAGAAGGACTGGCGAATGAAATGAACAACTTCAAAGAGTAGTTGTGTAACAAGAAAGGCTGCAACTAAAACCTCTTTTATTACTGATCGATCTGCCTATTATTTTCTTAATGAGTTCATTAATTGTTTGGTTGATAAACCACGTTAGAGTTCAATTTACTGTCACACAAGTCAAAGAAAAGCAGCAATGACTTAAAGCAGCTATAGTCGACTGCCAGATGATTGCAATGTGAAAACAATGTGAAAAAATGAAAGGAGTTGCTCATGGTGATGAACTTACAGAGAATTATCCCCCAAATCTGCAGCTTTCCTTGGTTTCACAGAGCATAATGCAAGTTTCATTTAATTGTTTAGCTGCACGGCCCGCTCCTTCACTGTTTCCCTTCCCTCTTATAGACTCGTAGACTTTTTGCTTGCAGGAGGCAGCTGCTTTCAGTGAAACAGTCTAAAACCCCACTGTACACCACACCTGCTCAACACCAAGGAGCAGACAGATACAGTTCAAGGCTATAGCTGGCGAACACAGTGGAGCATTTAGCAGCTAAAGAGACAGGCGCTTCCCTCAGGTGTTGTTGGAGACGAAAAACAACTAAAAGAGGGAGAACTTCTAACTTCTGCCTACTCAGTGAGTGGTCAATAACACGACTCCAAGTGAATGACAACGGTAGCATACAATTTCTCCCTGCAAGCCAGCAGAAATCTATAGGAAAAATTCTGAATTTTAAATATTAAAACTCGGCTTGTAAGTGATGTATGACAAAGAAAATGTATTCAACACATTTACTCAACATCAAGGGCACACACACTGTGTGTAGGTAAAAAACATGGAATATAAACAGAAACTTTTGTGTTGAAGAAACCTCCACAGGGCACCTTTTATTTTTCTGCCAAACAAGTCACATTAACAATTTCAGCTCTCCACAGTGTTGCTGCAGAGCTACATTCAGCATTAAACTGAATAAGTGGGATCCAGTATGTTTGTATTAAACTGTTTTTACATCAACACACCTGCAGCAAACTTGAAAATAGCTCTCACAGGTGTGTTTCGCACAGTTGTAGCCTCAAGCAATCGACAGAAATAACATTTCAAAATCAATACGTATACACTTTTTGAGATACTTACTGAAAATTGGCAGCTTCAGATGGATAGAATATGAGAACAGTAATCATTAATACCTCGCCAAAATGAATACAGAAACAAAACTGATATGAAATCTGAAGAATCAGTGCAGATGCAAATCAAATTTCAAGCATGCTAACACAAGCAGATGAGATGTCACCGCATCCACTGACACAGTTGTCTTCTCTCTGATGAATCGAGCCTCTTGAAATGGACCCTCTGCGGCTCAAAGAAAACAACATTTGAATATCTACAACCTATTCGTCTCAAAGCTGATCTCAACGTCTCCCACGAGCTTCTTATCTGAGGGGCTTTTAAAACTGGCACATCCCCGAGTACACAAACCCACATGGCTGCAATAAGCCAATACTGCAGTCACGGCATCGCTGCACCCAGACTTCGTGCACCACTCGTTCAGGCTGGAGTCGTAATGCCCCAGCTTGGCATCTGCTCTGCCTCTCAGTCGATGGATGGAAACATGCGTATGTGGTGAATCCAGCCCACTCCAGGGTCTTTGTAGTACGTGGGTACCGGCATGGATGTCTCAGCCATGGCATCTTTCCATGGCAGTAGATTTTAATGTTTCCACTGAGGGGAGTAATTGCTGACAAGCTTAGCCAGACTGGCAGTACACAGCACACACATACCTCAGTGAGCACACACACACACACGTTCTTGCCCACTTCACACTGAGAGGGGCCATAATGACAGTGCTAATGGTATCTGCTATCAAAGGCAGGAGAATTAGCCATGAAGGACAACAAATTTCAACATCACAGACACAAGCTTGTTAACTGGGATGTACAGATGAGCTGAGTAAACAAACTTACAGCTATTAATAACGTCAGAGCGGCATAAAGGGAATTGTAGTAATGATGCAACAAGAATGATGTAGACTCACTGTCCAATTTTCATGCCACCCAACAGGAAGAAGCTGGTAACGAAAGAGATTTTCAATCATGTCTGTGTCTTTAAAGCTGATCGACAGTGTGACATTTCCACATCACTGTGCCGAGCAAAGCCTTAATTAGTTGTGCTGCAGAGATGGGATGAATCATGCTTTTTTTCCTTCCCAGAGCCATGTTCATGCAGGTTTTATTTCTGGGTTCAGAGGAAAAGAGCTTCCCCAATGAAGCTCAAGTCTGTGGTAAAATGTTACAAAAGGGCATAATATAAAGCACTCATCTCTCTTCACTCATATACGCTGATCCAGCGGAGACTCCAGAGTATGACAACGTGTTTGATCGCCAACGTTCCGTTTGCTCCAAAGATTGTTTTTGTCAAGTGGCTTGTGGGAGCAGCGTAATCAGAGAAGTTTCAAGAGCTGCATTTGAGGATCAGCTCGGGCCCAAAGTGAACACAGGGTTAACACAGCTCAAATTAAAAAGGGGAAAAAACTTTGAACCTAAGTAAGGAGGGTTACACAAGAGTTTCCAAGAATAATTGTGTTTGCCTTACACCGCTTTACTTAGGAAAAAAGAAAGTGTGAAACTTCTCCCACCTGTCCTCTGGGATGAAGTCAGAGGCAGAAGTTTGCCAAAGGTAACACTGTCTTTGGTGGAGACAGTGAAGATCATACATTATTCATCGCATCTGGTCAACTTCAAAGACAAGATGTAAGAAACAGTGAGGCATCACCACTTGAGCGTTATCGCCACAGAAACCCTCAGTAGGTTTTTGTTCTCTGGGAGCACCTTAACAAGATGTTGTCTCAGGAATTACACATCACATCACAACTCAGAGTTGAGAGGGAGGAACGAGAGAGAGAGACAGAGGGTGCACTCTCTCTCCCAAAGATTTCCTGATTGGCATTTATCATTTTGATGTTTGGCAGCAACTCCTGCCAAATTTGCAAAGCTGCGCTGATCATAGAAAAGCAGGTTTGCAGAGATTTGAAGTAACTTATAATGAGGCCATGAGGATATTACTTAAGAGACCTTGATGGTGTAGTGCAAGCGAAATGTTTGTGGCTGCAGGATGATAAATGTTTCAGAAACTGCTCCAAAAATCTTATGTATGAACTTATGACTCTGAAAATGAAATCATCCTGGGCTTATCAAACATAAGCTTTATTACTACACGCTAGCGAGGCCAGCTGTGGAGACACTGGTTCAGCTGTCTCTTCAGAAGATAAGACTTATACTCTTTTAAACCATGTTTTCTAATTGCTTTTTTGTATGCCTAAGCCATGCAGTGTGACTGAACTGGGTTTACTGGCACCTCGATTTGAACTTTCACCTACAGGAGAATAAATCTGTGCCATCACATGGAATCAGGAAGCGAGAAAGCTGAAACATTTGTGTTTCACTTTCACACAGAACAGCAATTCTCTCACTAAATATCACCATAACGCACAGATATATGTTCATGTGTCACGTCTGACCTCATCGTTAAGTTCTCCACTGGTTTATTCAGCTACTATAAGCTCATCATGGATAAATCATACTGTCATATATACAATATTTCAGCTGACAAGAAACAAGAAATAGAGCCATGGAAATGCCAAAGATATGTTTATGGTATCATATGATGAGTGTATAAGAAATATTGCTTGATAAATCATCATCTGTTTTTTTTTCCTCCCAACTACTTCTCTCAAAGCTATAGCATTGGTTGATTTCCAATTTATTTGAGACATGTTTATGGAAAACTGACCCAAAGTCCATGCACATACATTTCTTTTTCCAAACAGAAACTGGAATCAAAAGAAGGCTGTCAGACATGCGTTAAAGAAAACATTATTATATACCTGATCCCGGATACGGTCGACCCTAACAGACCCCAGTAGAGAAAAGAACATCAACTCTGGCAGCAGCAGCATGATGCTCCAACCGTTAACAAGCACAGGAGTCAGCACATGTAATTCTTTCACAGTTCACATCCACACACTCCCCCCCACCTCAAAAAGAACATATTTTTCTCCTTTCTCAAGATTATGACACGCCATGTGATCAGAGCTGACCTGAGTCTAATTAAATTCTGTCTAGACCGAACACAATTTGGACCTCTTTTCGAGTCAGGTCCTGGGTTGGATTTCAGTTACTATAGGAACAAAGTGGACCCCTAAAGACCTCAACAGTGAAGATGTGATTGGTGAATACTTACCACAGTCTAGGACGTAGCCTCTTTGTTTGTCAGGTTGTTGTTGGCAAATCTTAATGTACAAACAGGGAGTTTTCCACTGTCCCGGCTCCGGGAAACAACTTGAGGGGAAGGAAAGATGAGAGCAGGACTGGCAGCAGCTCATCCCGCAGCCACAGGCCCAAAACTAGTTAGAGAGGGAGAGACACAGAGAGAGAGGGATGGATGGAGGGAGCTGCTGGGGGCAGTTTATTAGACCAGAGAGACAACCATCTGATTACTTTCTTCCTAAGCTAACAATGACTCTCACAACAGCAGGGGTACAACAAATATCTTACAGACCCCGTTATTCCTACAAGGGCCCTATTGTGCAGCCATAAATCAACAAACTACCACCAGACCATAACATTAACTGCTCTCTGTTTCTCTGTTTCTCAGGCCACTGAATGCATCATAAAACAAAATATGCACCTGCAGATATAGAAATCCAAAAAGGTGTGTTTTGACATATGTGTATTTCAGGAGGCAGAACAGCGCAGGAAGCCATCGAAACAAATGGACAAAAGAAAATATATGGCTATAAGTAGAATTTAATTTCACAGGACATAAAGCTAGCCTTTATTAGTTTTCCTCGCAGACTGTGAAGCATGTTTGAAAGCCATAGGCCATGGAAAATGCTGTACCTTGGAATTATTGAAAATCAAATCATAAACAATAACCATGCTTCCTTCCGTCCTACCTTATCATAAATTAAACCCGAGTTTTGTCATTTTGTCTGCATCTTAATGCATCCTAAAAAAAAAAAAACCAGGAGAGCGATTTTCTTGTTCTCACAAATTGAAAAAAAAGACATTTTATTTTCATCCTCTCAAAATATCATTAAACCGACCCAGGAAGTTTGAGAAGAAATGAGCAGAGGTGGGAAATGAAAACTTTACAGATATCTGATGCAGACGGTATAGATTAAGACTCAGGCTTCATTAGCAGTAGGTCCCTTAACTGGGTTGTCTGCTGTAATTGGCGTGGTTGCATAAAACATTTAATGAGAGTGCCCTGCAGAACAGGAGTGACAAATAATATATTTATAGGCTGTCAGCAGTCCTGCTTGCATCGAGTATTGAGGAGTTTATGTGTCTTTGTCTCCCAGAGTCACTTCGGTGTGATTACCAGCAAGAAAAAAACAAACACATTTTCTGGGTTTGTTTCTACAACTAATGGTCGATGCTTAATGAGAATCTTTTCATTTTATAATTCAAAATCCATACTGTACAGTGCGTGTGATTTATTACACGCAATAAACAGCACAATAGGCTGCCTGATGCTAAATGACTATGGGCAACACTGCATCCATCCATTTTGCTGTGTAAAAGGGATACGAATCACTCCTGCAGCCATCCTCAACATCAATCTTTCCTGCCTCGTTGAATTCCTAAGAGGGAGAGCAGGGGTTTTGGGCAGCAGGGATGGATTGTTGAGTGGGAGAACATTTTTTATAACGCAGGTATAAAAGACATCTATACCCGAACCTCTAACAAGCCCAGCCCGTG
Source organism: Psettodes erumei (assembly GCA_016785225.1). Taxonomy (NCBI): domain Eukaryota; kingdom Metazoa; phylum Chordata; class Actinopteri; order Pleuronectiformes; family Psettodidae; genus Psettodes; species Psettodes erumei. The sequence goes on from JAFBJZ010000375.1 coordinate 1,873,468, forward strand.
ACTTTTGCTTCATAAGTGCGGAGCGAATGAGACCTCGTGGCCTTCAAATGATGCATCTTCGCTGCCTTCAACCTCCGCAGCAGACCAAACATTTAAAATGATGAGAGCGTGAGGGGGAGATACAGTAGGTGTGAAGAAATATGGAAAATGGGGCTGGGAAAGCTGATTTCCCTGGGCAGACAGGTAACACATTATACAAGCACACTGCCCTAAACTGCCCTGTGATTGCTCTGCACGAGCTGCTATAAAAAGACCTGACATATCGTTTCAGTGACAAGATGCCTTTATAAAATGCCGTTGTGTGTGCTTCACGGATCTATGTGTTAGCGCACAATTCCATTATGATTGAGAGTGTTAATGAAGAAGTCGTTGGGAGTGACATTTCCATGCACGCTCTCTCTCTCTCCCTCGATGGACTGGCAGGACGGGGGAGTCGACAGCATCTCCTCCCCGTGTTGAGGAGGCTGGGAGTAATGAGAGAAGACACTGAGTGGATAAAGATCCTGCTGCAGCCATAACATACGAATCAGTGCATATACAGGGATATTTGGAGTCGTGCTATTTCCAATTTCAGGCACAAGATTAGGACCAGGGTTTTAGATTCACAATGTGTCTCTTTGTGTTTGTGTGCATCTGTTAACATTCATATCATGCCGCTATGTGCAGACACACAAAGGCTTTCATGTCAGTAGACAGTAGTGGGTTTTGCATTATTTATGAATAAATTTCAGTGGGTATTGATTGCCAGCATCTTCAGGTTGGATCTTAAAAGAAGTGATGTCACTGCTGTTAATGTAGATGCTACATAACTCTGTGTTACTCGATGCAAAGAATTTTCACCTCGATCGAGACAAAATGCAATTTTCTGCTTAAATGAGAAGTTATATTAATTCCTGCAAACAGTGGTGGAAAGTAACTGAGTACTGAGCTACTTCTCACCAGGACTCAAGTCTCAAGAGGACGATGAACAGGTTTGGACCTGTCTTTTAAAAAGTCATCCACTTCCTTCAGGTTTTTTCAGCCACTTCTCCTTTGGACTCTATCGTCATCCGTGGACAAGGGGGAGCTCCCGTTCTCATTCTTTATCTTTTGCGTCTTTATCAGCATCTTTTTCTTTGTCAACTGCCGATGCTTCCTCTTGTTCATATATGGAGAGGTGCGCGGCCAACATGGTGACCTCCTTGTCCACCTGCTCCTTTTCGTCAAATAGTTTCTTGAGGCGAGGGTCAATGTCTGCCGTCATTTGTGTCCGACATTCTCCACCACCTTTTAATTTCCTGAATTTTTAGCTGCATCTTTTTAGTGCCTTGGTGATATTGCTGTCATCCTCTTAAACTCAAAGATATAATTTTTTGACATTTGTCAGAATTTGTATAACTGCTGACAAGGACACATCTTCTTCCTCTTCTTCTGATAAAAGACTTAAGGTTGTCAGGTCCAGTGTAGTAGGGTCAGCCTTTTTGTGACATTTGTATCAGACAGGATTGCTTCTCCTCACAGAGATGCTCCAGCATGAAATACCATGAGTTCCAACGTGTGCCCTGAAACCTGTCATAACCTGTTATATTTGCACTAGAATACTTCACTGAATAGATAAATACTTTTATCTGCTGAGGACACTACATGAAAAGCTGAAGAAGAGCCACACTCATTGCACTGGCAAAACCAGCAGCAGCCACCAGTTCTGAACGTTGATATAACGCATTCAGAGTGAGATAACAGCTATATCCCTCAACCTTTTTTTGTTTAAAAAGAAAAGGAAATAAAGGAGAGAGAAGGAAGAATTAGAAAAATTACATTTCTCTGTGGAGTTTTCATTACTAAGCGAGGGCTGATAGAGCAGTCAATTATACTAAACTAATTCAATCGTTAATTCTCTCATAATGTTGTAAAATATTTGCACTCTATTCACTTTAGAACTAAATGTATGCTCATCTCACTATAAAATTTTAAATAACAGAGAAACCTCAGTCGGGTGGCAACAGTGTTTTGGATGTGTGCTGCACCGTCACCCTACACCACCTACACCATGAGCTCAATTTCAGCCTTTTATTGCGGGACAGGAGATGGGTTGACTGCATCACCCCGTGTTGATGTGCAGTTGTTCCCCACCTCCACAATAGACATTGTCTGCTTGCCTTCCAATCTGCCGACCCCCGAAATGCTCAGTCACCTCCCACTGCCTTGCACAGCCCATGACAGAATATACTGATAGCCGGTTCACACAGGGGCTGATAATTGCACCTGTGGCTGCATGCCTCCAAATTGATTCTTCCCTCTCGGCCTGTCCCTTTGGTACAGCTCGGCTGTACGACTGAGGTGCTCCCTAATGAATTCTCAGAGGCCCGATGCCGATGCTGTGTTAACTGAAGCCAGTGGGAGCCATCTATAAAACAGGAGGGCACGGGCCTCAACGGACAGCGGCGCTGTCGAGGGAACACGCCTAGATGAAATACAGAGGTAAATATGATTTCCACCAGCTGTGTTGTGCCACAGTTTTGCAGTACCGCTGTCACCAGTTTTTATCATTTTATGGAAATTACCCAGCATATAGCGTGCACCTTAGCCTCACCTTTAACAAGACTTCAGCATGTAATTGTCATCACCAATGACTTGTCATCAATGACTTTATCTCGGGCGAGCTGGATGGACGTGTGTATTATGAGGAACGACACACAGGATCCTGTTTTACATAAAAGCTGCCATGATGGACACAAAGTCACCCTTGCCGTTCAGCATTAATGGTGAGATGAAATGAGCTGTCTGTCCGGGGACACACCATGCAGGAGATGGATGCCTTTAAGACGAGAGGGCAGGAGGCAGCATGCGCCTTCCTCTTCATCTCATCTGTTCGACATTGTAATATGTGCTGACAAGTTTATTGCCACGTCCCATCCTTGAACAAGCAACAATTACTGTGGCAAGTGCTGATAGTCAGTTGGGTCATGCCAAAGAGGGTTTATCAAAAGGGGGTGGTGGTGAGAATGAATCAATAAATTACTTTAGGGTATGTGAATGATTCAGGAGTATAGCAAATTTGCCATTGGTGGTTCAATATATAGAGGAAACTACTCAAATGTATGTCCCAGGAAGCACAGCGCTGTGTAATATTCTTCTTTAGCTCAAGACCAAAATGATCAAATGACTGCATACAGTGAAAATTCACTCGGCTTCATCAGAAGGTGCCATGTATGCTGTCAGCTGTACGCTGAGGATTTTCATCTGGTCCGTGCCGTGAATACGACAATGCACATAAACCCTGAGGACTGTGGAGAATATCTTATGTCAGTCATTGGATTGGGACTTTATTGTGGCTGCGGTGGAAATTATTGAACAACTTTCATAAATAAATCATGCAGCGTCCGTCCACTAAAAACCGATACTTTACCTCGCAGGATGTGAAATTGTCTGAGTCATGTTTTTTCGGGATCCCACGCCCTTAGTTATTTACCCTCACTGTGCCTGTGGAGCTTTCCGTTCTCACATGACGCGTACAGTTTACCAGGATAACGGTGTAAAATTTCCTGCACAAAACTCTCAGTCATTTCGGTGTCCTTGATTTGGGGCAGACAAAAGTGGGCTTGAGTCACTGACCACCAGTTTTGACAGCTGAAATTACCACAGTCTACAACATTTTATCAGCTGTAGCTAGCTATCTAATTAAGCTAATGTTAGCTCCATAACCCGAACCCTCTGTGAATTGAAAAAGAGGGTTCCTGGAGGGTTCATCAAGTTAAATTTAGGACCTTCTTCAGTACCACATGCACTGCAGTTTAATACCCATGATTAAATAACACCAGCCAAAGCATGAGAGTATGATGGCTGGGACAGTATGGACTATATATTATTATTTATTATTATATCAGTGAGCTTGTGAAATATAGTGTGTGAAAGTGAAATAATAATTTGGCACAGCGGTGAAGGAGTTCACACGCCGATGTTGGAAAGATACACAGATTCACTGAGCTCCGGCGCTAATAATCATTAGTGAACCCGAGTAGGAAACATTCAGCCGCAGCTTCTCGTTTTAGCCGCCGCCGAGCGTCGCTCCGGTGGTTAATTTGACAAACGCCGCCGCAGCTTGTCATATCAGCTGTCACTAATTAATGTTCATTCTGTCAGTAACTGGATGACAGGCCTAGAGTTGTGTGCATTCTGCATGCCGCCTGTTGAGGACAGAGTTATGAGAGAAGAACCTCCACTCTGTAACACCAGCCACAAACATAAGCGTTTTTCGGTGCCAACAAATCCAACAGAGTGAGACATCGTTCTTGAGGATCACGTCATGTCACTGTGGTGGGACATCATTATCCCTCCTGAATTTAAGCTCAAAGACTTTATATGTTTGAACCAGGATATTCAGTATTTGGTTCAAGAAACTCAGAAAAAAATTGTGTGAGATTAATCTACAACTTATTTCAATGTATTAGATACAAAGACTATTTATTGACATTTAAATTATGTAAGTTGAGTGGATCAGGATCAAGGATAAAAAAAAAACTTGATCAGTATAGATAATTAAGAAATAAGTAATATTTTAAACTACATTACAGGTTTGATACTGGAATTATCGTGCTTGTAAGAGCTAAGAATAACATTGTTCTCAGTTATAAGTATGAAAAGGAAAATCAGGTTGTTAGTAGGATGTGCCCCTTGGCCTTGGAAGTAAGGCCCCATTACCACTGTGGACAGCATGTCTGGCATTTCATGTTAAAGCAGATCAACACACTGTCTAATCTACTTCTTACGTGTGTGTGTGTGTGTGTGTGTGTGTGTGTGTGTGTGTGTATTTGGCATCGCTGCATTAGACGTCAGTATTGCTCTTAGTAGAACCCCACAGTAATCATCTGAGCATACTAAAAAACATCCAAACATTGACAGGTCTGTGCACCTAATTTCTCACCTATGACTCGACAATTGTCTTTTGGCGCAGCAGTTTAGCACACACTCAATTAAAACCAATTTGGTGATTCGCAAGACTTGACCCGTCATTACATCCATCCTCCTAATGTGTCACCCATCCTCCATATATTCAGATTCATGTTAATTTAAATTTCACTTTAAAAAAAAATCTCTTCATACAGAGTGTGTTGTGCATCCTGAATCCTGAGCCGCACTGAGATGAACTGAAGTGAACTGAGCTGGGCTTAACAGAACTGCAATGAGATGAACTAAAATTAAGCCATTTCAACTCAGCAGAACTGAGTAACTGATGATAAATGTTCATTAAAAAGTGAAATGAACTGGACCGAGCTCAACGCAACCAAACTGAATTGACTTTGAACTGAGAAAAAGGGAACGAGAGGTTGAGACATGCTGCAAACACTCGTATCCCACTTATCCAGTCTGGTCACACCTTCCTGCAAATTATACTGCTTATTATCCCTGAGCGCTCTATCGCAGCCCTAAATCAGTCTGAATTATGGGGGCACAGCCTCTGCCTGTGACCGAGCAACACTGCCGGGCTGTGTGACAGCCTGGGAGAACATCATCTTACTCCTTCCATCTCCTCTCCCTCTCTCTCTTTGTCTCTCTTTCATCCTTTTGATTTCTTATGTTGTATGCCGGTGCATCTCTCCCACTCAATCAGACTTCACCTAAAATCTGCTCTCTCCCTCGATTCTTTTTAACACTGATTTCAATTTTCTACTGCTTTAACTTCTCCCATTTGAATTTATCTTATTTTAACTGCATCCATGGATGACCTGGTCCCCTTGTCTTTCAGATAGCCAATTTATACCGCTTTGCTCTATGACATACAATTTTTTATTTTTTTTTATAAAAAAAAGAAAAACTTAACTACCTCAGAAATATATGATTTTGTGGCACTGCTCTCTACTTTTTAACTTTACTACTGCAGCGTTCTGCAAAAGAAAAATTAAAACAAAGACAATTAAAGTGTGTGCATGTGAAATATTATTTGGGTGCAGCAGTGAAAGTCCAGTCACTGTGGTTGGCAAAATGCAAGGATTTACTAAACTCCAAAGCTGATTATCATTTCCCAAAGAGCAGAGCTCAAAACATGCATGCAGGCCAACATCATCTCATTCATAGCCAGCACTACCCAGCCCTTTTTTCTCCTGTTAAAATTGTGCCAGTGGCATATCAGTGGGCACTAACCCATGTTAATTCTGGAATGGCAGTTTTAAAATTAAACTTGTCTGTCATTTGGACTATGCTTATGTCATGTCTTTTTCATTTAACAGACAGAGTTCCACAATTTTTTGTCTCTCATTTACCCATTCACAGTAAATGGGAGTGGGTAAGTTAGGAAGCTGCAGTACAGGGCACTAGCCTGCCCATCTGGAGCAATTTGGGGTTCACTCCCTCGCTCAGGCACACTTCAACACGTGGACAGGAGGAGGATCAAACTGCCAGCCTGGTGATTAATGAACAACCTGCTCTACCTCCTGAGCTACAGCCGCCCCACGGCAGGTCTCACAAGTTGTTCGTAAGACAAGCAGTCCGACCACGTTCGAAATTAAACGCAGGGATGAAGGCAGAGTGAAAAATTGGCCATCCTGAAGGGCGTAGGAGGGGGCATGATATCGTTTAAAAAGCAGGGATAACGGCACACTTTTTCAGAAAGGAAGACATTTATGGTAGAAATAGTTGTGTAACAAATGGGGAAAAAAACAAATGTCAAGCCTTGGCAGCGGATAAATCATGATATGAAGTGGATATGAACGTCAGATTGACTTACAGAACAGTAGACATAGATGCCCCCCACTTATCTAAAGTCAGGGAAGTGTGAGAGGGGAGTGGTTTCCAAAGCTACCTCACCACCTGATAGGTGCTTCGCATGGCCGGATAGCCTCACAGCAGTTTCCAAAGTTTCCAATGAATTATGACTGAGCTCAAGTTTAGGGTTGATTAATAGGCTTGACATGAAAATGGCTGCAACTCCACCTCCTTGGCAGAGTGCTTCGAAAAAATGTGAGCATTAATGTGACTGGGGGAGTGGAGTTCACTTAGGCTACAACATATTCATCATGATATGAGGATGAGATCGAAGGTTTAAGAGTCCACATTCAATTCTCCTATTTGGTTCTACTACTGCAGTGATGGAATTAATTTTGATTAGGTTTTTATGAATAACTCCTCTTCTGTTTACTTTTGATTATATTAATTTGGTCGGGGTGGGGGGGCAGACACAGACATGATGGGGTTTTGGGTGGGTGGCTGCTCTAATGAAAGTGCAGAGAAGCGTGCACAACTGCACCTCTGCCTCCTGGTCTCAACTCTGGGTTATCATGGTTTTGGGTCGACTAATAAACTGTCAGATTTCTCAATACAAGGTCTGCACCGTCCAATCAGAGCAGGTCTTCCCCAGAAAGTCCGCCAATTACCCAAACACATCGCACCCCTGGAATTTTATCAAAGCTGTTTTTCAAAATCAATTGGAAACTGAGGTCTCTGTGAAGTGAACTGAGGTGTCTAATCTCTCTGACATGCAACATTAATTCATACATGATTTTGGTGTCGTCTGTCAGAAACACATATCATACAGCAAAGAGAGGCAGTAATGCAGTCTGTCTTGGCAGGATGGCTGCACTCTTGGGGACGCTCTCTGCGGCGGCAGTGCTTCATAGCAACGCAGAACACGTAGCACACGATAGCTAACATGCGGTGACGATTGCCAGCAATCCACCAGTGGGAATGAGCTGAGAAATAAAGACCCTCCAGGGGGTGTATACACAAAGAAAGAAATCTCAACAGGTAGGTAGACGGTGCAGTGAAGGAGGATCTTTTCAGCAGCAGTGCCAGAAAACAATAGCAATGCTTGATTTAGAGTCAGTGTGAGGATGAAGGCGTTTGAATTGTGACAGTAAATCATTTAATGCAGGTTTTTACATCTTCAGTCAGGGTCAGAACATTGATATAATAATATATCACCATGCTCAGGTTAAAGCTGGTGTAGCAAGTGTACGTGACTAGTATTAATAAATCTACTTTAATCAACTCCACCTTGACACTATATTTCTGAGGCACTACAGGATCAGAACACAGCATCTGAATACATTACTTTATTCATCAGTTGGGTTTTTTATGCTTTTACAAAAAAAACTGAGACCTACTGTCTGGTAGAGTAATAAACTAGGGCTGTCACTTTTTTCTGGAAAGTTCATTTGAAGGTGGAATGACATGCAATAAACATTCAAATAGCCAGTATGAAAGGGAGGAATGAGTACAGCAAGCAAAGCTTCAAATGGGCATCTGTCTTTAAGACATGTGAGCCATGGCTACTGTAACTAAAGGGGGGTCCAACCCACTATTAATAAGGTGTACCAAATAGAGTGGCAAGAGTGTGTAGGCTCGACATGGACATAAGAGATTCTCATACTCTTCTCATAGAATAATGGTCAAATAGTTCATATGTTTTTTCATGTCTGAGGTTTTTTCAAATTTCCTAACCTCAAAAATCGAGTCTCTTACAAAAAAGAAGTTGACCCTTTTATATTCCAAAGTTTGGGGAGAGGATAAACACAGTCTCGTTGTGCAGTTTTGTGACAAAATATCTTGACATGAAACAGCAACATGCAAATTAAAATTAATTACAGAATCTCAAAGGGCGAAATCCTCCCTCGCAGTTTTGCATATTTTTGCAGCTTTCGAAAATTTGACTTGCAGAATGCTGCAGCGTATTCCCCAGCTCTGTGTAACCTGTTACATCAGGACAGTTGCATGATTAGAGCTCAGCAGTTTTTTCCAACTAGCAGCAAGACCAGTGCCTAATGATCATCTTTACGCGCTCTTTTGCTGATTGCACTAGCATTAGCATGTACTATATTCCACTGTTTTCATTTGAATAAAATTGTGGATTCCTCAGTTTGCCACTGTGTGCTTCCTGAATGCTTAGATCTGCGTAAGTGCTTTGCTACAACAGTCATCAATTACATGACTAAGTGATATTTTTACTACTAACTCAGGCATATCAAATCAGGTCTGCGAAAGATCGAGGAGGACCAGTTCTTGATTACACAGAAAGAGCTGACAGCACTGCAACTTTCACCAGTATAATAATGGCCTTAAACTGCCTTTCCAAGAGAGCAATTTCAAAGACTGAAATCATTTTTGAGGAACCCCCATCGTTGTCTAATTACGAGTTTGAGTTTCTGCCCCGTGGACTGAGAGTTTGAGCACTAAAGGGCATTTACAACATCCAGAGTGAGACACAAAGGTGACGGAGCCTTTTCAAAGACCTGCCTGAGGAGATCAGGACTGGACTCATGGGGTCTTAACAGTCCTTTAGATTTTTATCAGGAGTTAATCACATGCAGAGCACCTTGATCAGATATGGACACTGGCCCATAGTTGTGTGCAAAATTATACTGACCTTACCTACTAGGAAAAAACAGACAGTATGCCTTGGGTATAGCATCAGTTATGTTAAGTCTTATGCATTAATAATGCCATAGTATAAGCAACAACTTTATCATCTTCATAATTTATGAATAAAATTGTCTTATATAGTGATAACTTTCATTTAAATATAAATTATTACAGGAATACTGACATTACCTTGACTTCATGAATGGAGCCTACAGGTAAAACGGTGCTGTACATCCCTGAGTGACTGACACTCAGAGTGACACGTGACCACATGCTTAGAGGTTTACACCTGCCAAGATGTGAAGAAATTCAAGAATCTGGAATGACAAAATCTTGAGTGCCAGGTATGCCAAAGGAAATGGTCACACTCAATCATAATGGTGCATGGTGAGGGCTGTGGATGTCACGCTGAGCATCCTTTTAGAGTGGGTGAGTTGGGTGTCCATGAAAGTGAAACCTGCCGGCTTCCAGGCCATGACGACTTTGGCAGAGAAACTAGGAAAGCGAAGAAACAAGAAAGACATGTGACAGAAACCCAACTGTGACATGAAAATTCAAACGTTCTGCAAGAATTTCTCTCATTTATTCAGGACATAGTTTCTACATTGCAAGGACAAGCAACATTTGCTTTGATTTTATACTGTCAAAAACAAAAACACAGGAACATTAAGGACTTTTATTGAGCCGGGATATTGGCTATGTACATGGGTGCAAAACTGCATCAAATTTATGGCACAAAATAAAATTAACCAATATACTACAAGTTAGTGTTGCTGAACTGATATTATGCCAAATGTTTGGTGTGCATTTTTCCATAGCCATAAACTTAAGCAACTTAATAGCTACATTCTGCACAAAGGTTACAAAGAAATGCCCCAAATCTTTTATATTTGTAAAGTGCATTTGTCGGTCAGCATAAGTGTGTGTGTTTCAGAGTTAAATTAGTCAGTAGGATTAGTGCCACTCCCATGGCAGGTCCATATGGCACAGAGCTCAGCTCAAAAGCTGGCTCCACTCATTAACATTCCCCTTTCATAGAGGCTAAGGGAACTGCACAAACCAAATTTGTGTGTATGTGTTTATATTTTCTTTTTTTCACATCATATCCGCCCGCTTTCACTGTATCATACATCAATGAAACTCTTGAAACCTGCCCATTCTCCGTTTACACACAGGGGTGGGGGCAGGATCAATCCCCAATTCAGTGTGTTTCATTCCCCAAAAAAAAAAAAAAAAGGGCGTCTGCCATATGCTTGCTGTTGAAGAGGCAGCTGCCCCCCAAAGCCACAGATTCCATGTTTTCGTGGTTTTGTGTTCTGGCGCCAGTGTGATTCTGTACTAATTACTATTTTGGAACACGAGGAAAAAGAGGAGAGAGAGAGAGAGACAGAAATTAAACGAGAGGGAGAGAGAAAGAGAGAAAACACTAAACAGAGAAAAATAATACCATAAAATGAGAATGAATAATGCTGAGAAACTACAGAGCTCCTGGGGTTTGGGTGTTTTTTTTATCCCGTGCAAACAAAATTGGTTAATTACAGTACAACAAAGCAGGGTAAACCCCTGTGCTAAAATCTCTAAAATATTAAATGGTTCAAAACTGGCACAGATTATCTTACGATTGTAAAAGTGTGGGTTATTTGATCTAATTTATAAACAAAAAACATAACGAGAGCAGGCATCTGCCAAGCCCGAAACCAGAAGAGTATCTGGATGTAGATCCATTTGTGGTCCGGCAGCCGGAAGTCGAACTGGGGACCTGCTGCGCACGTGCCTTCACCACTCAGTAACCATCAGGTTGCCCCTCTTATTTGAAATCTTTATGCATTCACGTACTTATGACTCAAAATGTGAGCCTTTGTCCTGTCTCGCAATGCCGACCCCTAAAACATTTCTTGGCTCTGGATACTGATCTGGATCACTCCCAAAACTCTGAAACACACGGTACTCCTCAAAAACACCGCATTATGTCTGAAACATTGACTCGTCAAAAGTTTTGAAGTGTGTATTAATGAGTGTATTGACTGCTTCTTCCAATAAATCATTTGGCTGACTGCCTATAAGCGCTGACCCAAAAGACATTGGGGGCTATTTCATAAAATCATTAGAAGTGCTCGGGAGCCGTCCAAAACTTGTGCTCATTTCATTTCATCCCCTTCATGCACACAGGATTTAGATCTTGGAGAATCCATAAGGGTCCATGCTGTACAGATGTTGCAAATGAGCTGCTTAGTATTTTAGTGTATAGACTGAGAAATACTCCATGGCACATACAAGACTCACAAAATTCATATGTCCAATAGCTTGGTAACAACTATAGCACTACAGACTAGTTCTCTTTTCCCCTTGCTGCTTCTATGACTTCTTTCCATTCCACTGAGTCCCTTTGGGAAACATGAATCGCAGCATGATGCCTTAACAAACGCCGACAGGCAGCGTCAGAGCACAAGTCCAATCTCTCATAGTGGCTGACCTGCGTGGGGGTCACAATGCTTCTCATCACAAAACCACCCAAGAGTACCTCAGAGAAAATACCAAGGTCAAGCCCCTCCTATCTCTGGTAAATAGAAATGTTATGGCCTTGTTAGTAACGGCAGCTCCGGCACAAGTCGCATCTCAGATAGACAGCAGAGGAAACGCATCCAGACATGATTTGGAAAAATTGTAGTGTCACAGCAATGACATAATACGGGAGCACACACACAATATAGGGCATTGCAACAAAAAATAACCACACTGAGTGGAAGAGATGTGGCTGATCTTACAGAGCTCACGAGCCGAAATCAGAAGATGCACAAGTTAACATCCAAGTTTTGCTCATCCCCACTGCTAATTGCCATCATTAGTTTTCTAAACACTTTGGGGAAGAAGACTGTGACTTTATTTCCCACGTTCTTGATTGACGCAGACCAACTGGGTCAAACAAGTCCGGAGGTCAAAGTCAAAGCTATAATTGACCCCACTATTCATAATGTGCCCCTGCTTTAAAACAATTTAAAAGGCAAATAACATTTTCCTTCATATTTGTGTTTGAGATTAACTACAGCACCACTTACCATCACCTTCATTTCAACCACTGTACTAAAAGTGACACACTCTAAACTTCCCAACAGTTTGAAGAAGCCCCCTTTTTGGTCTTTGACATAGGAAGTCTCTGAAAGATGTGAATTTCCAAGACAGAAACTGCCTTTATGGTATTTCGCTGAGCCCAAACAAGTTGTGCTGAGTCTGAGTGGGACAGCGATCGACTGATTGCATTCTGCCCCGGTGTGTGATACCTACTGCACAGCTGCACTCGCAACATTTATAAAACTGGAAGAAGGTCTGTTGGACCCGGCGATCTTCCAACCCTCCTTTCAGAAGGCGCTGTGGTGTCCCTGGGAGTTTTGAGAACGAAAAACGATTTCTGTGAAATTGCAGCTCCACTCCGCTCCAGCTCACTACCTTGACAGACAGACTGATGACAAGTTGAACTCCACCAGACTGTGAATGGTCCCCGACATCCCCCACTCTGCTACTTACAAATGTCTTTTTTTTTTTTTTTTTTTTTTTTAGATGAGCTTCCCCTATCCCTGGTTTAACTTCACAATATCATATCATATACTGCTTCTATTTCAACAAGAGACTTCAGATAAAGTGAAATCATTTTTTTCTTTTAGTCTTTTTCCGTATGAGAGTACTGAATATTACAGGACAATTTGTTTTTGAGAACCTGTCTGTGTTGTGTCCATTATTGTAGGAGTATTACAGGGATATTAAGTTATTCTGTATTTAATGTTAAGTTAAATTGAATTGTTTCATTTAACTTCAATTGTAAAATGTGGCACTTAATATGTATCTTGGTCAAAATTCTTTTTAAAAAGTACAATGATATTATTAATGCATCCTTGGCAGAAATGTTTATGTATTAAATTTAATTATGAAAGAAAACTCTCAAACAGTATTTGTATCAGCCTTAAAAACCCAGAACAGGTCAGGCTATACCAAAACACCGTACCAAAAGTCCAAAGTCCAAACCTCCCCGGCAGTAGTTCAAACAGTTGAAGTTCAATGCTATATCACTGCAGAAATATAGGACATCTTATTGCTTCCCAGGATGAAAAGGTCTGTAAGAACGGACTCCTCAACACATTGTTTTCCACAGGCGTCGGACAAGCAGCCATGGTGATAATTCAAACAAGAGCTTGTAAGAGATAAAAAGGAGCAGGGTGGAATGAGGGAAGAAATGAAGGCACTCCTGTTGTGGAGGACATTTTCTTTTCAGCGGGAGAGAAAAGACGCCTCTCCTCTGCCTCGGTGGTGCCCCTGGCTGTGCCTGTGTTGAGCTGTGGGAACAGACCACTTGGTGGCACGTCCTGAATAGGGGGCCTTCGCCCCTTGGCACTCCCTGAGTGGGCCTGCCAGCAAACAGGCTTTGGACCACCTCTTTTCACTTTTCACTCTCATCTTGTTATTTTATTCATCCATACACACACTTATTACCTTCATCTTCCTGCTTCCTTTTCTTAACTTGCTCCTCCTCCTTTCTTCTGGGGGGGCCGATGTGCGTGTGTGGATGCCTGGGTGTAATAATTAGTCATCTCCTCAGCAGCACTCCAGAGAGGCAGACCTGGAATGCAGGATCTCTATTGTGGAGGGTAGGAATTGGTCACTTGGAGTTGGCCTGGAGGGCTGGCCCAGACCCCCCCCCCCCAATCCTTGGGGGGCTTACTACTGGCCCCGGGGGTCCAAAACATACTAACACAGACCAAGTCTATTAAACTATGGTGATTTAAGTGCCTGATGGTGGCTGATTTATCCCCACCTATAGAGATGCGTGGCCTTTTGCCTTGGCCAACATACCGCCCCCTCCCATAGGGGTATTGAGTGGAGTCAAGAGGGATGGCGAAGGGAGGAGGACAGGAGGCGGGTTCTAGGCAGCACCCATCAATGGACAATAGAGGTTGCCACATAGATGGATTGGACATAAATGAATTTATGCGTGTGACAGAAAAAGAGAGATATCTTGTTGGTCTGCAAGCGTTTGTTTGAAATCACTTGCCTTGATCCCTTTTCCCAATAACCAAATCACTGATCGCAACTTCAGACTTCTCGTTGTCTTATGAAAACCAATTTGGGAGATGTACGAGGCCTTGAAATGCTCTTGGTCTGAGTTGAAAGCAGGTTTTTATTTTTCCAAAGCTGTCTTTTCAAACAGGAAATCACTAATGAGCATGAGGGGTCTTTAGATGAATCAATACATGAACAAACTGTTTTACGGCCCCCAATATTCAATCAGACCTCACATGTTATTGAGAAAGTAGAAAAGTAATTTAAAAAGAAAGCAGGGAAACAAAACAGGTCAAAATAAAAAACATGTTTAAATTCACTGTAATCCTTTAATGTGCAAGATACTACATGGGAATACCTTGTAGTGTGGTATACCATTAGTGATTTACAGCAGAGGTAATTATAATATCATCAAACCCTTATGGGCTGTAATGTGTACCTGTCGTGATTTGCCTATAATTTCCCTAATAATATCATGATTTAGCTGCAGTAACCATACTAACTATAGCCTCCGTCAGCCAGTGTAATTAATTCCACACCAGGAGGTGCGATGTGCTGCAGGTACCATCATAGATATCCAGCAGCATTAAAAATGACTGTGCTCCATGTATATTGCAGGTTCTCACTTGGTGTGTTTTGAGTACCGTGCCTCGCCACGATCTGTGGGAGGATACGGCCCCATACCACATGAACCATACATAATCTATGAGCTGCCATGTTTAAATGGAGATAAGGATGACTGCGCTGCTCAGCTGCTCTGCCACAGTCTGCGGTCGACGCTTCAGGACAAGCGAGTCAATGCAGGATTTCACAGGCCGGTGGGAGGTGGAGATGGTCACTGCTGGCTTCTGCTTAATTTTTTAGAGCAAAATGTGGTTAAACATCACTTTCTGAACCTCAAAAAGGAGAATGGAGTGAGAATTGATCGCAATAGGAAAAAATAGGACCACTTTCAGCCTCGCTTCTGTTGCGGGGTTTAAAAAGTAGAGCATAAAACGGTCAAATGGGTCGTAACACCCCCTACTGCAGGTGTACAGATGTAAAAAGTGTGTATCCGAACAATTCTAAAAACCTGTGATAATACCCAAGACATTTACTCAACAGCTAAATTTTTTTTTCAGTTAGGGAACACATTCAAAAGAATTTTTTTTGACAATGGGAAAGTATGAGTAACTTGCTGTATCGCTGCTGCATACTGATCTGGGCCTGAAATGATTAGCTGATGAATAGCTGGTCAACACAACTTGACCTGTGACTATTTTTATAAATGATTAATCACTTCAGTTATTTAATTTTAAGCAAAAGGAATGAAAGGGTGCCAGATATCTGCCTCTAAAAATAGAAGATTTGCTCCATTTCATCATTGTATGTCTTTGTAAACTGAAGAGGTTTGAGGGGCTTTGGACATTTGGTTGAACTAAACTAGCCATTTGACATTGTTGGTTCAAAGACCGAACAGTCAATGGAAAACAATTGGCACATTAATCAATAATGACAGTAATCATTATTTGCAGCTAATAGCTATCAGGCCAGGGAATTTATGAAAGGTGCGATATTCTGTTGTGAATATTTAAAAAGTTCCTGGGAGATGACAATCAAGCACGGTCTGTACATGCCCACACAAGCCTGAGAGGATGTCCAACAAGTTAAACTGATTAAAATCATCAGTGTCCATTTACCACAGGTGTGCATGGTCTTAACAGCTTTTTTGTGTCGCTCTGTTTTTCGAGGTTTTATGGATTAAAGTGCAACCATGGAATTTTTGCTGAATAACAGCCAATGTGGCCACAAGTTACAATTACAGAATAATGGTAGGATAACACTAAATGGTAAAATGTAGCATAACACTGACACGAGAAAGAAAAGAGAAAATCAGTAATGTCAGCCACAAACTGTGCTGAACTGAGAAAATGTGTAATTTTTAGCTTATATTATACTGCTGTTTATATGGCAAGGATTCACTTTACTTGTGAATGAACAAAATGAGTCACTAGCTTTTATGTGCTTACTATGAAGCTATACTGAATTATGTTAAGGCATATATTTATAAACCCCACTTTTGAGTTGTTGTGGACGGGTCATAATAAAGTGTTTGCACACAAAAGGAGCATCGAAGCAAACCTCAGCCCGGCAGAGCGTATGTACACTTGTGGGGGATAAGGGAGCTGGTACTTGACTCTGGAGTACGGTACGACAGAGCCAGTCGTAACGGGCTTTTATAGCCCCTCTCCAAGCACAGCAACATTGTTCGATAGCATAACCCTCTTCCAGTCATCTCAAGTGAGCGTGCTCTGCTCTGAGTTCACTGCTCCAACACAACTTCCAGAACAGTTTTTTTTTGTGTGTGGCTGTTGTGGGCTATTGTGTTTGTGGGAGGCATTAGGAGTTGTCTTTTTTTCCCCCCGTGGCGGCGCTGAGTGATAGCCTGCCATCAGAAACACAGAGGGAGAGCCGATGACCCCTGTAACGGGGCCAAAGTGAGGAAGCTCCTCAAAAGGTTAGACAAGTAGCCGGATGAGGGAAGAGGGAGCTGGAGAACAATGGGGGGGTAAGGAGGGTAAAGAGAAAAAATAGGCAACTGTGTAAGTGACCAAAGAAGAAAAACAAGAGAAAGCGGTCTGAAAGACAGATGGAGCCAGGGTCCAAAACACCCAAAGGTGGCATTTACTACAAGGGGGCACACATTACTGCGAGGAAAATGAACGGAGAGGGTCTAACCAGGGCTCATCTGTATTCTGACCCTATGCGGTGAAACGCACGCGGGTGGTATTCATACAAAGAGCATGGGCCCACAGCTGCTGCTCCAAGATCATGAATTCAAACATCCTCACAGCAGGGAATTACTGCAAACGCTGCTGTTAAAAAGAAAAACAAGGTGTTAGGTGAGGATTTGCAGCAAAAAAACGAAAATCTTAAAAATAGGGAAATTCAAATTAAATGGACCAGTCAATCTTGGGGTGTTTTGATCTTGAATGTTTTCTTTCACTCTGCTATGATTTGCGACAAAATAATAGTAGCTGAAGACGGGGAATTGTTTGTGACATTGCATCCATGACTGGCCCTGAATATTCTCAATGGCTGGCTTGTCATGTAGATTGGCAGCAGAGTAATGGTGAATCGGGCATGGACATTTTCTGCTTATTCCACACGGAGAGTGCAGGATTGCCATGACAATGCTGGGTTCACACCAGAAGAGAGCGAGCTCAGCAGCAGCAGAGCCAAAGTGCAAGAACAGGTCGGTCTCAGCAGGTTTGCAGACCATGATGCTCTCTGATTTGGGGTCTCAATGGAGGGCAGTGCTCAAAACACACGCCTCATAATAGGACACACACGCTCATGAAAGATTTAGGATCAATATTTAGGATATTGGACTGAACATACAGATACTGCTCTCGATGTATGGTCAGCCTGGGTAATCACTGCATCGTATCTGAGGCCATTATTTTTGGTTTGATGGTGTTTTTCCTGAGTTGTTGCCTAATTGTCTCGCTTCCCAAAACTACTTCTCTTCTTAGCCATATCTACTCCAATCCAATGTTTCTCCTCACTCAACCCTGACTCCTCAAAATGACTTTCATATATGGCTAATTTACAATGTGTTTGAGAGAAATATAATGCCTCCTGGATTATTTATTATAACCTAATGAGTATTGCTCATTATGTACAATTTTTATATGCAAAGTATAAAAAGTATCAGGGAAATATTCAGTCATTATCTATTTTTTTTTGTTTACTTTCCATCAAATATCTACCTATAGCTACCCTAGCATGCTTAACAGTTTTATATCGTAACATTTGACCAAAATCACAATCTCTCCATCGCCTTGCCTCAACCGAAGCCTTGTCTCCAAAGTCCTGCACTTTGCACACCCAGATCCATCTACAAATAACGATGCGACTTAATATCAACCATGTTTCCTTTGGAAAGATATATGGCAAAATAAAAAGTATTCTTCTATGAGAAAGTGCTATTTTAGCATGATAGGTAGTTTGCAGTCTATGCTGGCTGTCACATTGTTGTGTGTCCATGTACTCAGTGAGTATATCTTATGGTAAAGCACAATGTGAGTCGAACACATGACAAAATTTTCAGGGTCCCCAGGTCATTAAATCCTTGTTTTGTACTTGCAAACCACCTAATTCCAGGGATATTTTATGCATTTTGTTATAACAGCACCCATAAAGTTGATATAGTTGGTAAAATAAAACAGAGAGAAAGGTGAGACACATCTGTCTCCTCTTGGTAAATGTGTCCCTCACACTCACACTTTCCGCCACTGTTACTAATAAATCCCACCTCTCCTGTCATAATAGAAAATATGATTAAAGCGAGACTCCTCTTTAAAACCAGGCTGCCCATGTAGAAACAGAATATTACAGTGACTCTCTTGTAACATCCAACGCCGTCAATCTTATTAATCATTACACTCTCAGTAAATTTTAATATGCTGAAGTGCTGCAACTGCCTCGGATGTGAAAACAGTTTGACAGCACAGGCTGTTAAGCACTCATCCAACCGTTTGTTATTTTACAAATGAAGTAAACAATTTTTGGGGCCACATTTTTAGCACCTCTAGCATACCTCTTACAAAAGCTCATGCAATACGCGAGGAACTGCACGATGATCCAGTAATCAGGATTAACATCAAGTGTTTCTGGAGAATACTTCAAAGTTTGTGAACGTCAATGCATGCTTTGAGGCCTTCACAATGTATAAAGTATGGGATTTGATTTAATATTCACAAAGCTACTATTCAGAATGTAATATCTGCTGCACAGCCACAAACTTATCCACTCTGGTCACTTCTTGAACTCGGTCAGTTTCCGGCTTTCTTAGGGTTGGTGAGTCACTGTTATTTTTATCATTGTGAGGAAAGGAGCTGGGGGCTGAGTCCCTCAGGTTGAACTCCTCAGGAAACATCACATAAGAAGAAGAAGAAGAGAGAGAGAGAGAGAAAGGGCTCCTCCCTGTGGCGAGGCTACAGCTGTCCATCTCAATGAGGGTAAAAGAGTTCTCCATAGCAACAGACCTACATAGCAACAGTCTCTTTGAATAAAGATAGCCTTGGATGCCATTCAGAGAGAATCTTGTAACTCCAGTCCTTAGAAACAGAGGACATTGAAAGGGAGTATTGTATAATTTGCTGGGCTGCTAAGCATAAATTCCGTGGTCTCTTTTGCTTCATATCTCGTTTACACAAGTGACTGCATCCCGTTATGTTGTACAAGTATGAGATCTATTCCAACTACAGGCTGCAAAGGAGTGAAGAAAAAACATGCATGCTGATTTCCAACTCGTGGTGTGCAGAGAAAGGAAAACTGAAGTGCAAAAAGTGGGAAATTTACTCAGAACAAGGGCAGAGTGTAGAGTGTGGAAAGACTTGAGGTCTGGATTTGAATAA
Organism: Psettodes erumei; assembly: GCA_016785225.1. Taxonomy (NCBI): domain Eukaryota; kingdom Metazoa; phylum Chordata; class Actinopteri; order Pleuronectiformes; family Psettodidae; genus Psettodes; species Psettodes erumei. The sequence continues at coordinate 1,893,252 of JAFBJZ010000375.1, forward strand.
CAACACCTCTCAGTCCCCTCCAGTGGAAACATCTCAACCAAGAATTTGTTACTCTATTTGAACTTTTCCCTCGTCATTTCCACACTCCGTACGATGAATCATTCAAAACGCTGAGCTCGAAATGAGACCAGACAGGACAGAAACTTGCCTCATATTGAGCTCACCACAGCCAGCCCAAGTCCAATTTCAGCCCAACAATGCAACACTTTGATCAGTTCTCTACGGCTGATTTAGGATGTCACTACTAACCGTCTATCACGCCTACGCAGCCCCTCCAGGAGCAGTCGAGCTGAGCACACTGGGATCGGGGCATGCCAGGAAATCGGGAATAGGATGATACCAGACGTTGGTTGACTTCAAAATCAAAGATGTTGGCCAAATCTTCCCTGGCACTATATTGTCAGATATATATATATATAGCAATAAGGGAGCTTGGCCATGAGATCTTGCTCAATTTGTCTGCATCTGCTGTGGTGATCAAAAGCAACAGTGAACATCTTACAAACAACTATTGTCTGTATCCAAAGTCCAGTATACTGTATCTTATTCCTCTCTGCTGTGGATTGTTATCCATAATCAACAAACATATATGTATATACATTTGTTGATTTTGGCTGTAGGCAACAAACATGTCTTGAAAAGCCTGAATTCAAGAGCACAAACCCTTAAAAATGTTTTAATGTTAAATAAAATGTTACGTCCCCTTACTCAACAGGAAACATGGTGTACTTTGACTTTGTGTCCTCTGCAAGTGAATCTCTTTAATGCTGCACAGCTAAATCAAAAGACAATCCCCCCAGCTCTCGCTGTCACGTATTAACTTTGTCGCACTTGGTTCCCTGTGGCCATTATGTGAATGGGACCTGTGCCTGTTCTGTCACACTTTGATCACGCCTGTTATTAACCAGTTACTTGATACATCTGTCACAAGTGTTTCACAGTTGTGGTTTCATACAACATAGCTCCTGCTGCAAAACCACAATGTCACCTGTGCAGAGGATCAATACCAGCAACACCTGTGCAATAAGCTTTAGCACTGGGAGTAATGCTTCAAATTTTTTTAAAGATAATGCTCCCCTTTTGTTAAGACTGTCTCAGAAGTGTCTAAGGGATGCAACAATTAGAGGAATAATTGATTAACTGATGGAAAGAAATTTTAATCCCCTAACTATTCTGATGAGGGATTAATCATTAAAGTCTAACATTTCCTGTTTCCAACCTCTGAAATAAGAGAATAAGCTGTTTTTGTTGGGCTAAAACAGATATAGTGTATTATCATATAAGATATAAGATAATGTTTGAGACTGTAGTTTACTGCATCGCTACTCTAATTCTCTGTTTCTTCTATCTGCTTTTACAACAACCATCAAAATGCAATTTCCAGAAACACAAGCTTGACTGCGTGCTGATTATTTAAGCCTGATATTCTTTATCTCACTCTGCTCAACTACACATTCCTCATACACTCTGATATACTCTTTTTACACCTGGTCTTGCTGACACAAAGAGAGATAGGAGGATGTCAAAGACAACGCAGATCTGAGTGCTTCTGTCAGTAGAAATATAGCTTCACTACTTGGGCGAGCTCTTTGGGAATTCTTGGCCCAGCTGTAGACAACAACAGACATTCTTTATCATAGACTATCTGTTCTCTTTGTTTTGAGGGATTGGTTTTTTTCTTGATAGACGTTCTCTTCTGTTCCACGTTTGAGTTGCATCCACTCTCAAATTGTAAAATCAGGTGACCGTCAGCTAACCAAGTGATACATGTTAAATTCCACTGAGGTGACGATCTCTGATTCACATGTACTGAGGTTAAGCTAAGAGAAACTTGTTGCTTTTTAAACACAGTTTGGCTATACTGCAGTTTTACCACTGAATATGATCCCACATAAATTGCTACAAGAAATAAGATAAAGCTAATTTCTATTTCACATATGCACACACACAAGATACCTACAACTTCTAGTGCACAGACACACACATACAGACTAACACACAGCCTCTCACAGACTGATTACATTTCTCTTTTGCACAGCTACCATATTACTATACTCCCTGTCCCTTGAATTTCAATTTGATCGTATTCAACTGGACATATTTCTGAACTGCTCATTGTTTATACTGTACATAGCCAGGCTATTGTACTGCACCATTTATTAGTTCTGGCCATACTCTACATATCATAGTTCAACACTGACATAACTTAGCTGCTTTACATTTCTGCATAGTGTTTTTTCAGACTGGTCTGTGCTTATCTCATTCATTTATTCGTTCAGTCTGGCTGAGGCCAGTTCACTTTCAGTATTATTTGTCCCAGGAAGGCAATTTCTTTGCATCGAAGTGCACATGAAGCAGACAGAACAATAGACCATACAAAACAATAGGCGAGAGCCTTGAATGCAAAACAATACGCATACAATAACAACAGGCAGTAAAAGAGACCCGCATGGATCGTAACAGAGCAAAAGGAGCCTGGAAACTCAAAAACTGAAACTCTTGATTTGTATGGATTCCATAAACATCATGCACTGGCACACTGCAGGCAAGCAAAGGAGAGTTCTTTCAGTCACCTTATCAATCGAACGGTGCTGTTATTAAATGGATACGGAGTAGCACGCAGTGTGTTTGGTGTCGAGAGTCTGACCTCAATCACTCCCTGCAAGCAAACACCGAGCTCAGCACACACAAGATTGGGGAGTGACAATGATAAACTCCTCCACAGGGGAATCAGAGTCTACAGTGGATGCTGGGTGGAGGTGGGGCTTGTGAAATGCTGGATGAGCAGCAGCAGTGTTGAGACATAGTTTGCAGCAATATGTGTTGCCTATAGACTTCAGCTGACTTATAGTCTTTCTCCAGCAAAGCACCATGAGCAGACTAAACTAACCAGAGAATTGAGACTGATACACTGGAATCCACCCCACAGCAGCAGACCCAGACATGTCCCTTGTGCTGCAGTAACTATACTTACACATATTATAATAACAACTCATAGCTTGGAGTAGATCACAATGAATTAGGAATAAGACCTATGGGTTGGTAGTTGTGTAGCAGCAGTGTACATCATTTAATAATAATGACTGATTATTTTCATTTATGATGTAACTGACAGTAAAGCAAGCCATCACATACCTAATATCTCTGAGTTCAGATATTCCTCTAATGACTCGCTAAATATGAAGTATGGGGGTAAAATGTGAAACTGACTGCTTAACAATAAATGAATGATAATAGCCATGTGGAGTTTGCCTTAAAGTCATTATTAGAGCGAGATAATTACGTGAATGAGCTGTGTGCAAGCCAGCACTCATGTTTACATTTCTAAAACCATTATACAGTAAATTATATTGTGTAAAGTCATTATACAATAGCATCCTCCATTTGAGACCCAATTTGCAGTGAGCCAATTGGCAACTCCACAAAAACAGCACCAACAACCTGGGGGTAAATATACTAGAAAAACAAATTCCCCCCACAACACACAATATTAAAACATATTGCACATAATAGACGGCAACAGCATGAGAACAGAACTTAGCAGCCAGCACAACAATCTAGTAACACATCTGTGAAATAGTAGTAAAATAGCCAGTAGCAACAATTCCAATACTATCAAGCATCCAACACCCACATAGAGCCTGGCCCATGTTTATGTCTCCCATGTATTGACGTTTGCTACCATCACATTGGCTTACAGAGCAAAAAATCTGATTTTCATTAAAACCTGTATTTCCTAATACCTAAATAAACATTGCACATTTTGTAAAATAAAAAAAACAACACTAGAAAATGCCAATACCTCTATCTCTATTTAAACTTTAGGTTCAGCTTTTATCAATTCAGCAAGGAGATGTCATTTTAAATACCATCTTTATTTGGAACAGAAAGCCTTGTTAGAAAATGTCAGACTACTCTAAAGATGCATCAATTAGTTGATTAATCTATTAGTTGATCTGCAGAAAATCCATCACAAACTATTTTGATAACGTAATTTTTTAAAACAAAAACATCAAGTACTTAAGGTTTTCGTATTTGTTCAAGGAGAAGATTTAATTCTTTTCATCATCATACATGCTCCTCAACTGAATGTGTTAGCATTTTGGACTGTTGACAAGAGAAAGCAGTCATGGGAATAAACAACCTGCAGATGGATAGAAAACAGCTGATTGAAGAATCTTTAAGGATTCTGCAGCAGCTATTTCTGACCTCGACTTGGTTGAAATGAAGCAGTAATGCAATGAAGTGGAAAGACTAAATCCTTTGGCGGCTCAAAGTCGCAGTCCAGTAATGGTCCAGCTCCGGAGTGCTAACAGAGTGCTAAGCTAAAGTGACAAGCTAATGGAATCAGTTCGTCAAATTTCCGTCCACATAGCGAGAAATAGGCTGCTTGGTTGGATTTTGTGGCAGGTGTGCTACTTTGTGAAATGTTGTAATGTTACAGCAGCTTACGAAGCAGCAGGTGGCAGCAGGGGATGGGGCACAGTTAGCATAAACTCTCCTCCCGCCCTTCTACCAGGTGTGTTCGATAGAGTAACTGGAGTAATGTATGTCACTTGACAGTAGCAGCCGACAGGAATTGACTACCTGGAAAAAGAAGGTTTTTCCCTCCATGGATGTCAAAATAAACTATTTAGCGCTTTTATTTACAGGAAGAAAATTGCTGTGTAGTTCATGTTCCATGATAGATGGGTTTGGGGCATTTAAGAACTGACTGCCTCTGACAAAACCACAGATAAAGAAATCATCCTTCATCATTAGCCATGGTTTAAAATGAAAAAAGAGGCCATGGTCTGTGTTTCAGTGTGCATGTGTATGGGTGGGATGTGATGTGATGTGATCCCCTGCTGCTGGCCCACTGTGTGAGCTCTGACAGCTCCCATTGCTGTCTCTATGACAGGATAAAAGAGTGTCTATGTGAGAGTGACTCAGATAGTGAAAAGGAGGAGGAAGTGGCCAAACAGAAAAACAGACACCAAGGCTTTTCTTCACACGCTTATCTGTAAGAGCGTAAAAAAACTAAACCTCCTACATCCTTTTGAAAAAGGACTGATGGTATCTGCTGAGCTGGCCCTTAAATAGTAGAAGAAACTCTAATCTTTAAACTCATCAAAAGTCTTGAAGGTAATTAAACTTGCAAGCAGTGCTGAACAGACCCTCGCACCCTAACGCAGCCCACGCACATCAGGTCTGTTGGTCAGACGGCAGGTGATGCACTCGTGCATATTGTCGGCCATCAACTGTATAAACAAGACATTGACTTTTGGAGTGTGTGGTGGCAAACATGATAAACCACTGTTAATTCAAATCAAACAAGCACTATATGCATTTATTGTGAATAAAACGTTTATGTGGACATCAAGCATGATATCTCAACCCTTCCATACTATACATTACATCAACATTTTACAAAGGCCCACTTACCTGACTAACTTCTCAATCAGATGGTCCATGGTCAGTGCTTGGGCCCTAATTAAGACTTCAACACCATCTTTAAACCAGGAATGACACCTCGGGAACAGTCAAACTTGAGTCTCAAAACATGAAGACATGAGCAACTCCTCAGTTAACTTTCAGCTGACACATCTGACAACTTTGAAATGCTGATAAGTAGTGTAAATATACAGTGAGACGTAGGCCTGCACTTCAAGATAACACGTGCACATTTATTTCCAATTTTGGGGGAAACAAAATGCAACCTGTTAATAAAGGCACCCTTGAAAATCTATTAGAGATGCACTTTACGGTTTAAGATTCTTTTTATTGTTTGGTTTGGAGCTGCTCCACATAAAATCTCTGCCAGCAAAAAATGCAACTTAGCGTGAAATTTGTGGGGTGGGTCCTCGTCTCACAGAACTTTGATGTATTTGTAGCATTTTGAAGCCATTAGACCACTCCAGCTGTAAAAAACTGATTTTCCTAAAAGAGCAGGTAGAGTGTACATGAAGGCCACTCAGCATGGAATGGAAATCACCGTTACATATTAGTTCTTAAGTGCGTTTCAAGTCTGAAGGACTTATAGGGATTTCTGTGAGTATCCTCATCAGTGCAGGCTGGGGGAACATGAAGGAAGGTTTCTGTGAATGAAGAACTATTTCCCAGCTTCACTGGGCAGATAAGGATACGGTGCATGTCCTGATTTGTAACTCATGTGCTGAAGTAAGTGATCATTGTTCATATATAAGACTTGGAACCTCCCACATAAGATTTACCACTGAAACATGCTGCTCAGAATTTGTACATGATCAATACAAACATTAATCGATGCTTATTTGTTCATCGCTTGATTTTTAAATTTTGGGAGGACAAAGCCTGGCAATACCTGTGCCACAAGTAGCTGTAAGAGAGACTGAAAGCAAACTTCAAGTATCTGGAAAGTATCACAAGATACCATATATCTCCTGCAATGGCCTTAAAGCTAATGCCCGCTGTGATCACAAGAGACAGTAATGTGATAATGGTAAATGGTAAAATATGTTCGCACAAGTAGAGAAGAGACGTTCAGTTGGTAAACTGACTTGGTATTTTTAATAAGAAAGTTATATGTCTAAAGTTTGCTCGCAGTAAAACTGTGAGTGGACTAACTTTAGCAGGAGTTCATTTCATTGTTTATGTCTTTACTGTGCATTTGTACGAGAAAGATTGCGACAAATGGCATTCATTTGCATGGCATGGTGGTGAAGAAATGTGAAAAGTGATAAAGGAAAAGAATAAGTGTGCAAAGAAAGTTGTACTTGCTCCCTTATGTTGGATAACTTTTCAGGATAACTTTTGGCAGTGCTACAGAAGAGGCTGAAAATCTCATCATTTTACTCTCCTGGGAAAGCTTGCTAGCTGGCTAGCATATGTCTAGACACTGAACATTGACACGGCACCGACAAAATGTCAGTCTCCCATCTAAAATATTGCACACGGTTCTGTGGTAACTCAAAATATAAGGGAGAGAAGGCTTATGATTTGGATGAACTACATATGAAATGATTTCACTTTTCGCTGGAGAGCAACCATTACATGATTTGTGGGGAATAATGTTGGAGCTGAAGTTTTACAATCACAAAAAAAAAATTAGGGGCTACTGTGGTGATTCCATTTCATTCAGTGTAGATTAATAAAAAAAAGAAGTTGAGCCCTTGTTTTTGCTATAACCTGTCATTCCAAAGAGCTCAAAATTAAAATGATGTATTTGCACATTATAGTGCCAAAGGAGATGGGGAGTTTGCATCTCCAAGTTTTTGGATAGACATCAGGAAAGAGAACAATTGCTCATTCTTAATGCAGCATGCTGTGTTATATCTGCTTAAGTAAAAAGCTGTTTACTTTGAAGCGCGGCTTGGCTTTGCACACAGAGCAACATTTTCGTGATGCATGACTGTTCTCCTTTACAGCCTGTGGATGACTAATGCCTGAGTGAATACCAGTGCATACCGCTGAGGGCAATGTTTGTCTCTCAAAACACATCAAATGAGAAGTTGGGCAGATGTTTCCATCCCTGTGTTCTACTAAATGCCCCTCTCCTGCACATGTAATACCAGCGTTCTGGATTTCAAATTTTTGCTGAAGGATTTATCAAAATTTCATTGCAGGTGGGAATATATGTCAAGAGCCCGTTTAATTTTTCCACATTAACTCCTGCTTATTTAAATAGGACGAGTTATGAGCTCCAAGTGAACCATTAAATCACCACTCTGCAAATTACAATATAAGTGACATCATAGCATTAAGCTGCTACACCGGCATTTCCAGGAAACCAGTGTTGCTGAATCTTGTCAGGTGAAGTGAGGTGAAGGAAGACTGAATATTACAGAATTAGCATATTGATAGCTGGCTACATTATTGGTAGAAATGGCTGCATATACTGAGTTTCCATTTTATTTTATTAGCTAGTACACCTAGCTAAAAACGAATGCAGTCAAACACAATAGCTCTGCAATAAATCCAACTTTCATAAAAATTAATTGATTTTTAGTGAATTTTACTGCTTTATACTGAGTCTTTCAATCAGTAAGAAGCAACTCTCCATATAAAGCAATGCAATTCAACATTATTCACAGACTAGCCTCCAAAATGCACAATTGTTGAATACAAGTTAAACAAAAAAACGAACATTACAGCCTTGAAAAATGTAGCGTTTATTGCAAGGATGTTGTATTTTGTCTACAATAATTTGATATAGAATATATACCTAACAAACTGGGTGTAAATTTAATCTTTTCAATCCTTTTGCAAGGGGCCAGCAAAAAGACAACCGACCTACACACTGTTCTAAGCAAATAAATAATGAAAAAGAAAAGGTCAGAATTAAAGCAACTTTTACTTTTAAGAGACAAATTGTGGCAGTTGTGATGCGAGTAACACAGAAGATGAAAAGACCCAACACTGAGGAGAAATTAACAATAAAGACAAAATTTTCCTGTTCTTTTTTCAATGTCAACAATGGTCAGCAAAATGACTGTCAACTTTCCAATCCACTCCATCACACTCCTATGCTGTAGCCAAGCTAAATAACTTCTTAAATGTTCAGGGAGAACTACTGTCATCCTCATATTACCTACAGGCACATAAAAAAAAAGGTAGACACTGCCTCAAACTGACTGACGATCAAACTAAAACAGGATTTAAAATTTAAGTTCAATAAAATCCTGGATAACTCTTAAGTGCCTTGTATGCATAAGGTGGTTTCTCATCTACAGTTCTCAAAAGTTATGAGCATCCGCGTAGTTGTGCAACAAGTCAACACAGAGAAAAGCCATTTGAACCGAAGGCTAAAATGATCAGTAGTCGTAGGTCCGAGTGAAGCTGCAGCATGTCGTCAGTGAACAGCAGCCACAGCAGTCACCATGATTGCCACCTGGATGTCCACGCCCAAACTCAATCCTTGTATTCGGTGTACTTCTTGGCCGATCCGTGCACCTTGCTGGCGGGGTACTTCAGTCGATTTAGGGCCATTTTGCGGAGCACCGCTTGGGGAAGGTCGACGCGACACTTCTCGGCGAGCTCCACCAGGTAGATCAACACGTCGCTGAGTTCGTGCGCCAGCTGCTCCCGCTCCGATTCGGTCCAGTCCGGCAGGCCCTCGGCGACTTCCCCCCGCCACTGGAATAGCTCCGCCACCTCGCCCACCTCGCCGACCATGGCCAGGAGCAGGTTGCGGGGCTGGTGGAACTGGTTCCAGTCGCGCTCGTCCGTGAACTCGGCTTGCATGCGCCGAATATCCTCAACGGTGGGTTCCGGGCTGAAGGTGAACCGCTCCGGTCGCACTGTTCCTCCGTTCTGCATCTTGGAGCTCGACGATGCCTTCGCGGCCGCCCCGTTCTCCACAACCGGGCCGTTTGAAGGAAGTGGCGACGCGTCGTCTTTGAAACCGTTGGTGGCCATCATTTTTGTGTGAATTTTATCAAGAGAGCCGCGTGAAAACTTTCAGGTTTGTCAACAACCTGCGCTTCCTCGAACATGTGAAGAAGTCCCGCCAGTTGTTGCCCGGAAATGACACAATTTATAGCGGAAACTGGGAAAAAGATAAATGCTGGGTTTTGTAGTTTTAAGCCGCAAACCGATAGCGTAGACACTCATGTTAAATGTCACTGTAAAAACTACAGCTCCCGTCTCGTGTTTATCGGAGCCTGAAAGGCAACATGGCAGCCTCCGCTGTTGCAGTGAATGAGTTGCTACAGAACATGAATAAACAAATGTCGATATTGTATCCAAAGGTTTCGTGTGTGATTAGACGAATAAGCACAACGAGCTCACGATGCCACAGCCAACCGCTGCCGAGAGCAACGAGGTAAGAGGCGTTTCTGGTTGGTGGTGACTGGATTTACTCACCTGCCTGTCCCAATATTTCAGTGTCCCCGGACACCTCGGATTTAAACTGTGCTCACTGGTCCAGAAGAAAAAAAGAATAGTTTAGTTAAGATGATGGATTTGAATGAAGAACTGGTTACCTACATTTGAAACATCACTTTAGAGTTGTCCTCCCCAGTTCTTTAACCTTAAATGTACTTCCGATATTGTACTTGGATTAAGTTGGGCACCTGCATGAACCAGATTTTCTTTCAAAGTAAGGGGGGGGCATTAAATTGCTATTCCAGACATGTATCAAGTTTCGTATATAAGACTGAATCCTACAGTCTTATATGTAATACAACTCAGTAGCATCTTTTTTGTTCAACCCTCTCTGCCTGCTTAGTTTAGTGTATTATTTCAGTGAGGTTTGAGGACCACCAGAGGCCTGGACCAAGAAGTGACATCAGTGGCTTATCCTCTGTCTTTGGAGTAAACTCAGGTCTTGCTGATTCTGGCTCACTTTTAACCCAGGTGGATCAGCTATGCTGCAAGGTTAACCTGAAGGTTAGATCCCCTATGCATAGGGGATCACACTTTCCCGACATAAATCATACTCTTTCAACTTAGTTGGAACCAAGAGACTCTGACCCCAGACCAAATTATTGCTGTGTCCCAGTTCCATCATACACAGTAGCTGTACACAGAATGCACAATATCTTATGTCTAATTACTGTAGTGTGCTCTGGGAGCTGTTGAGTCATGAGAAGTAGCCCATTGAACTCTGGTTTTAGAGTGTTGCAGCCCCATGAACTCAGAGAAAGTAAATTGTGCTTTTAAAGATTTAACACTTCTGGAGCTTTTCCACCACCATTTGGGATTTATGTTGTTGTTTTGCAGCTGTGAATAGTGCCTCCATTTCCTTGGTGCATTGCACTGTTGGCTAATAGCGTACATCAAAAGCACTGTAAAAAGTCAAGCATTTTTCGTAGTATGCATACCAATGTTTTTAAGCACTTATTTTCCATTCTGGACACACCACATGCTCATAACTTGCTCAAAAAAATATCTAGAAGATCTTAATGCACCCTCTGTCTGAAGTGTCCATATTTTAATGGATACCTGTCAGACAGAAAGAAGCAGGTATTTCCATACACAGCTTCTTTTCTGGCTGATTTTGGCATTCTCTGTCCACACATATAGTAATAGTTTCTTTTCTTTGGGTTCCTCTCTGCCTCAGTGCTCTGCAGCAGCTGGTTGGGGTGGTCGGCTTAGAGATCCACGCCCAAATCAACTCCAACACCAAGCTATTTTCTGGCTCACCAGTTGGCTTCTCAGCTCCTCCAAACTCCCTGGTGTCGTTCTTCGATGGATCCTTACCAGGCACATTACCTGTAAGGGAGGTTTAGCTTAATTCAGACAAAGATAACCAGTTGTTTTGTCAGATCATCGGGTAACATCCCTGTGTGTCCCCAGGTCCTGAATAGACGATGTGTCGAGGCAGCAGTGATGACTGGTCTGGCTCTCAACTGCACCATAAACAAGAAGTCGTTTTTTGACAGGAAACATTACTTCTACGCTGACCTCCCTGTGAGTTTTTCGCTCCCTGTTCTCCTCTGTTGCCCTGTGCAACACATACAGTTTAGCAGCAAGTTAAACAGCACTGTAGAGCTGCTATTGTCCTGCACATCTTACGGCATTATTGCTTTGGCTTTGATATAAGTTGTCTTCATCTGCCTCAAGCTTTCCCATTGAAACACTGCCAGTGATCTCACCTAGCCATGCGCTCTAATTTAAAAAGTGAGCAAGTCTTGCTGAAGAAGCAAAAATGATATTTGCCACACATACAGACAAATGATACTGAAATCTCTTCAAGAAAATAACCAGAGTTTTTTTCACTTACCAGCTCATTTCCTTCAATGCACTTCTATTTTTACATTATCCACAGGTCATTTCACTCTCCCTGCCTTTGATGAAATTCTGGGATAGACTTCTTTTATTCCAAAAATCATTGAATCATTTTTGAAATCCTATAAACCTCTGGGTCTTATTAGGTGATTATATGTCAGCATTTTGTTCACAACTTGAGTCCGTGTGGCTAAAGAATAATTTAGTGCAGCTCTAAATTTCTCTTTTTACTGCTCTCAAAGAATCAAAGAAGGCAGTTTTGCCATCATTGTATTTATGGAGTAAATACAAGTTTTCATGACATTGAAACGTGGTTTAGAATATTTAACAGCGTGCCCTGCCATGAGCTGAACAGCAGTCTGCTAAGGGGGTCGTATCAGAAAAAAACACTTTCTGTAAAGTGATGATCACAAAGATTTCAGTCCTGGTCGATTTGGCATCACCTGCAATTACTGGTAGTTACAGCAAATGTGGTTTAATACCACTGGTCAGACAATTTTAGAGGCGGAAAGACAAACTGTTGTGATTTTAATAAAGAAGTCAGACAGTAACTGGCTTTCTTCCATCATTTTATGAGAAACAGTGAACAGCAGGGCACCGTGAAAGGAGCGCGTTACCTCGCTGAGAAGTTGGAGGTGTGCAGCCTGTCCCCTACAGCTCTTCATCTAACAGCTCAGTGCGACTGCTCCTTCTTGTTCCATTACTCCCTGCACTATTTCAAACTGATCTGCTGCCAGAAAATGCAGAATATGACCGTTGTCTTTGTTGGTTTGTAGACACATTTTTGATGAAGGGTAAGGGCTAAGCTCACTGAACACTCATGAGAAACATAATTTAAACATTTCTTTTGCCGGTTAAATGCTTTTAACATGAAGCTGCAGTATTTGGAAATGTTTGGTTTGCCTTGGCTGCAAATATACAAATATTGCAATACTTTCATCTGTGGGCCAGAGGCTCAGTCGCCATGTTGTTACCTCATTCAGCGATAGATAATGACTCAAAATATATTTATTAAAATGAAAATCTTTGAAATTGCCACTTCGACACTGATATTTCCATTTATTTCCATCATGTTGCCCAAGTGAAGTTCACTTTGCTCTGTGTAATGGAATGCTCGCATGACAAGGTTTCACTACCCCTCAGAGCCCCAGGGTAATTTTACTGCCATTATGAGTGACATTTTAAGGCTTCGATGGAAGAGACAAAATGTCATGGGAGCTCTTCAGTGACTTGCCCGACAGAGACCTCTTATAATAAACCCAGAAATTCTAAAAAGAAAGGTGTTAGTTTGAATTTTCAGAGTTGGTCTCACCCTGGTAAGAGAGGCTTTTAACAGAGCTTAAGGCAAAGTAATAAGGTGATTATGGACTGACAGATTTGCTTTTCCATTGGTATTATTTTATTAACAACTGCCCAAAGAATTGGCTTAAAATGAGAGTAGCCTCCCAAAGTAGTAAGCAACATATTGAATATGAGCTTCAGATAGTATTTTACTACACTGTTTCTCTTACTGCATTACACTAGAATAAATTGTCTTTGATTGGTTTCTGGTTTTTTGTAGATCTCAAATTTAGAGTTTTTGGGGGGATTTTTCCCCATGTAACATTTCATCGACTTAACTGGTTATCAAAAATGGCAGCAGTACATATTTACTCATCATAGTAGGGATATGGGGATATATAGGGATATATAGGGATACATTATCTCCCCAGAAAATCTGTGTATCTTGAAATTCCAGCAAAATCCCCTCCAGAAGCGCAGGGATTACTTTTAAGTTCCTCTTGCTCTCTGGTGTGTTTACCGAAGATTGCATCACCTCTTTTGGATCCATTCTCAGCAGTTGACACACACAGCAGGGAAGATAATACCCGATTACAGTTTTTATTTTTCCAGGAGATTTCACAAACAGCCCTCACCAGCAAGTCAAAACCTTTATTTGTATTTTTAAAGTCACTGTGTGTGCTGTGCATACTACCTGCTGTTGCCCTCTTTTATTATTACTTATCTAGTTTGCCTCCTTCTCATCAGCTGTCTCCACAGTGATCTGTCCCAGTGTTGTGTGAAGTTAGAGTGGCTTTGATTATGCGGCTGATTTTCGTATTCGATCTTAAATTCGAGTGTAATCTATTCTTGCAGATGCAACCAGCAGCAGGGCTGAGGGAGGAATTATCCCACCCTTGAAAAATACATTTGTAAATTGCGCTTTACATTATTGATATGTTCCACTAGAAATCACTGATTGCATTTTGTAAAACACCACAGTTGCTCATTAAATGATTAATGTCGCTGTCCAACCAGCATTGCTTATTTGAATGGAAATGGCGTGCAAGGCACACATGTAAAGCTTTTAACAACCCTTTAATTCCATGCATCAGCAGCTCCATGCTAATCTACCAGGAAAAGCAAATAATTACAATTTCCTTGAGATATTAAGTTTCTAAATAAGCAGACATGGGCTGGCTATTTGAATCTATGGCATGTGTTTAATGAGAGCAATGAACGCGTGCGTGACCTCGATAGTTTGCTCACTGAGCAGGCGCGAGGAGTGAGACGACTGCCCGAGGCTCATTTGTTTAGTGAGTTTGAAATGAGTCAGAAAATGACTCAGCGGCTCGCAACGCAGAAATGAGTTTGGAGCGCGTGCGTACGTGCGTCTGATCCCAGACGTACAGCACGAGAGCAGGCACGCGCCTGCAACTGCGCGTCTCAAAAGAAAGTGCTCTGCTCATTAGGGCTCAGTCTGCTGTCTGTAATTGGGAAACCTTAATGTCCCTACAAGGATTAAATTAACAACAAACTTGCCTCATCCGTCATTATGTTGCCAGGAATATCTGATTTATTATGCAGGAAATGCAAATAATCTTCACTTAAACAGATGCTGCCTGATTTACAGTATGGCATGCGCGTGCTTCAGCCAGCAGAGACGACATTTTCAACGGCAGAGACGAAACTCGTGGAAACATTAAGCAAGAAACGGGTGATTTCTGATAAGTGGCGATGGTTTTCACGAAATCGAGCAGACTTTAAGATCATATCGACCAAGAAGAAGAGAAATCGAAAAAGAAAATCCCCAAGTGTCTGTTTTTTTTCCACCCGTTTGCTGTAGAAGGAGGACGTGTGGACGTGATTGATTGTGTCGATCAGGCACATTGTACAGAGAGCCAGCGGCTAACAGCCCCCCCAATCTCTTCTCCCACGTCCTCTTTAGCATAAGTATGATTAATGTTTAGTTCCTGTGATGCGGTTGCCATAGCGATGTGGGAAATTAAAACACGGGGCAGCAGATTCTTTTAGGACTAGAAAAGCCGATAAAATATTTATTCGCATGCTTTTACTAGAAGAAACCTTGAGTGAAATTGCAGCGCTCCTGCTGCATTGTGATGAAGGCCCAGCCAATCATCCAGCTCTGTGTTAATTGATGCTGCCTGCCTCTACCTTCACACGGACCCATGACACTGACTGCAGACTTGATATTCCTCTGCAGTACTGGGATTTAATGAATGACTCCAGGAGATACTACCTCTCTTCACTATCTACTGTTGTAAAGGATATTTTGGTTTTGCAAAAGAAAGGATTATTCAATTTATTATTTTGAAATAAGGAAATAAACTCAGATGCGAAATTTACTGGCCTGAATGTAATTATCAATACATATCTGTGATTTGACAAAAGCTACAACAACCAGGGATATTCATCAGAAACTCAACCAAGCAATTAGACAACATCCCTGCATGCTTAACTCATTACACTGATAAATATGTTAGTGTTTCAGCATTAATTTAATTAACAGAGAACAAATACATCAGAGTCCAGTGTTGGAAAGGAAATGTTTGCACTGCCAGAGAAGATTGTTTTCAATGAGAATCTGATTTCATCTGAAATCATCTTGAGTAAGGTGGGCTGCTGTCATCACAAGAACCTGATAAAATGTTTTCTTGGTAAGGGACAGTAAAGAAGTAAAGAGTTGGATCCTCTATTTTCTAACACAACCTTGCTGCCCAGATTTTTTATTGCACTGTATTTTCTCCTGTCAGGCTGGATACCAGATCACTCAGCAGCGGCGGCCCATTGCAATAGATGGCATACTGACCTACAGCCTCCTTGGAGGAAAAAAGAGGAGCCAAGTGATCAGAAAAACAGCAAAGATAAAACAGATTCAACTGGAGCAGGACAGCGGCAAGAGTCTCCACGATGACGTCCGTAGCCAGACCCTCATTGACCTCAACAGAGCAGGTAACGTCACTTATTCTGTGCCCTCAGATTAAAGGATGTGGCTGCTGAGATTCTGTCTTATTGTCAACAAATCCCACGAGAAGAATAAAGGCAACAATAAAACCATCCTGTGAATGTGTATTGTCTGTGTAGCCAAAACCTGACGGAGCTTATTCCACTATGACCAAGATGACAATTATTCTCAAAAACAATTAAATCACATAAATGAGTCTCACCACTGCACTGGGGGATACATTACTTCATTGCCACTGTTTTGGGGTTAGGTTTTTTTTTTTTTCAATCTCACATACAACATTCTGCAGCCAAAAATCCTCCCCAGAGCACTAAATGTGGATTATCCCACATCTTAAAGTAGTCCCCACAGATGCACTATTTACTACAGTTTGATAAAGTTTTCTGAAAACTAGAGTAAGCAGCTGTGTTAGAAGATTATTGAAACTGTGCTCTACTGCCTCAAAAAATATTCCATGATATCAACCCTCTCCTTTAATACTGGAAGAAGAAAAAGTTATTGTGTAGATTTAGATGACTTCACAAACTGTTGAAGTTTGTCACAGAGCTCTGTGGGATGGAGACCTTAGTGATGTGTCCACATCTGTCTTCACATGCATCAGGTATAGGTCTAATGGAACTGGTTCTGGAGCCAGACATGAGCTGTGGAGAGGAGGCTGCTGCAGCTGTCAGAGAGCTTCAGCTCATCCTGCAAGCCCTGGGCACCTGTCAAGGCAACATGTCTGGTATGGATATCACCCACTGCGTCACTGCCTCTCTGTTTCCAAGCTGCTATACCTTTAAACCCAAACTTCCTTGCCGCTCGGCGTGCGCCTTTTTTTTTTTTTACCTCTCTGTCCTCAGAGGGCCAGCTGAGAGTAGATGCCAACGTGTCCGTCCACAGACCAGGTGAGTCCCTGGGCACCAGGACCGAGGTGAAGAACATCAATAGCATCCGATTCCTCGCCAGGGCCATAGGCAAGTACTATCTACAATGTAAGGGATATGAAAAGTTAGGAGGACAGCATCAGAGTTTGACAAATGTTTAGTGAGGCATGTGATTGCTCACACATTCTGAAAGTCAAGGTAACCACTGGTTTGTGAGTTGACGTAGCAGAAGTTTGGCAGATAACCTCTTGCAAAACAGCATGTTACTTACACTTTTCCCTTTCATGCCTCCACATGAAAACACATTTCAAAAAAGACCATATTTTTTATCACTTTCATACGAAAAATTGTTGAAATGAAAACAAGATAGCTGCATTTATGAAGAGGAATGAAGACAGGATGTATAGTTAATACTGACAGTGACTTGGGAAGCATAAGTTTAGCACTGACAACCATTCACAAACAATTAGCTGTGTGATAGGAACATGTGGTGGCGAATTGGCTTCCCGCAGCTGTTCACTTAAAAAAGCAAAGATTTTGTGTCAACTCTAACTTCACTGACCCTTGATTGAGCTCTGCTTAAAAGGCTGACAAACAGCAACAGCCAGAAAATTTCAGCATTTTCCAGGCAGGTTTTTAAGCACGGTTTGACATACCATGGTGCTGTGCTTGAGTTATTTATCAATAAAGTTGTATCGCATTCACTCTGCTGCTGAACTGGTATTTAAAAGTCACAGAGAGAAACGTAATTTGTCACAGTTATAATGTGGCAGCAGTCACAGACCCGAGGATTGCTGCGGTATAACAGCAGATGTTTGGCATTTACCACAGAATTTTTTGTGTGTGTGTGTTACACTGTTACCAGAAGTGTCTGTGTTTATATTCATGTTGTCTCTTATATCACCAGACTACGAGATTCAGAGACAGATCAATGTCCTGCAGAGAGGGGGGACGGTACAAAATGAGACCCGGGCGTATGATTCCAAATCAGGGTAAGAGGATGAAGGGGCTGGGCTGCGGTGCCAAACTTTAGCCACTGCTGCACCTTCTGACTGGGACTCCTGCCTGGTTCATTAGTCTTGAGCTCCACTAAGGAGCAACCATCATGGTAATGATGATGAATAGAGCCATTTGGTTGCCGCCGTCATCCCGTGTTATTTGGGAGCTTTGTGCTAGTCACTGGCTTATGAGCTCACAGGAGCCAGCTCTCACTCAGCTGAGGCCTTGATCATCTCCTGGTGCTCTGCCGTCCTCCCATGAGGCCTTGCATGTCCGAGGTACACGGTGAATATGTGAATATGTGTGAATATGACTACACTGGTTTACAGGCAACTGGGCTGACAGAAAGGCATGGCATCACTACACACACATTCCCACTCTCTTTTATTGTGTTTTGTTGTTGTTGTTGTTGTTGTTTTTGGCAATAGTTGAACTACAAGACAGATTTTCAGGGGTGATTATTTTCATCATCTATTGATCTACTTTTCAGTTCATTCAAAAAATATCAGAACATTCCCAGTTTTCCATAGGACAAGTTTACACATTCAAATCTCTTGTTTTATCCGACCAGCAAATAATTAATCAGTAACCCACATTGTTGCCAAATAAGTACCTGATGAATTAGTGTGAGAATGCATTGATTGTTTCAGGTTCTATAAAGTATTTAAAAATAGTTAAAGATATCTCTGATTTTGTCTGTTGTTCCTCTGGGTAAACTTGTGGTGTCTTCTTGAAGTTTCTAAAATTTTTGATGTGTGTTTACACAGCAGATTATTGATTATGTTAACCAATAAGGTTTGCACATCTTCTAGGGAGACTATTCCCATGAGGGACAAAGAGGGTCTTCAGGACTACAGGTGAGTGAGTTTCTGGTCTGTCTCCATGTCTGTTTTTGTCCCAGGAGCTTTAGTTTGTTGACATACAGTTACGATACCAGATGATAATCTTGTCCTCATTGGGGACTGAGTGAGGATAAGAGAGTCTTTGTGGCAGCTTGATGGCTAGAAATGAACAGCAATCACTCGAGATCTAGAACTCAGTGGTGTGTGTTTTTGCGTTTATGGGGGAAGGGATGATAGATGGGCAGGTGTAAGACTGATGGAGTCCAATGATTAGGGTGAAGTGAAATGTGACAAGTGTGGTGTCAAAAGGACTATTAGTATTTCAACAAAAGCCACCCTTGTCGGCTCAAAGCTTATCTGCACTGCTGATAAAAACATTCTCAACCTCCCTCACCCCATCCCTTCCCTCTCTACCACCCTTCCTCCATTCAGGTTTATGCCGGAGCCCAACTTGCCCCCTTTGATTGTGTATGAGGATAATGCATTGCTGCCCGCTGGCATTGATGCGTGCCAGGCGGTGGTGGTGCAGAGGATAAGGGAAGGGCTGCCAGAGCTACCCAGCGTCAAAAGAGACAGGCTGGTGCAAACATACGGCATCCTGCCCGAGCACAGCTTCACGCTGGTG
This sequence comes from Psettodes erumei, assembly GCA_016785225.1. NCBI lineage: Eukaryota > Metazoa > Chordata > Actinopteri > Pleuronectiformes > Psettodidae > Psettodes > Psettodes erumei. Next base: position 1,912,518 of record JAFBJZ010000375.1, read on the forward strand.
GTGAGTTTAGAAGTGAATGAAGCAGGCATGCAGCGAGAGAGGAGTCCATTCTATCACTAATTCTGTTTTCCCGCATACTTCTGTTAATTGCCATCTGATCAAGCACAGTCAGCCTGGATGCAGTTCTGCTTGAATCTAGGAGGCAGCTGAGTACTGACAGTCTCTGCTGGGCTTTTTTGATCCTAGTTGGGATAATGCGTGTGTGAACGTTGGTGGCATTTTGTTGCAGAATGAGGACGGGCTGGTGGAATACTTCGAGGCGGTGTTGAAGGCCACCAAGAAGGTGCCGAGGAAGGTGATTGGCTGGGTGACCAATGAGCTGCTGGGTCATCTCAAAAAGCAAGACTTAAGTGTGAGTCAGAGGTGAGACAAATCCCTTTTTGTTGCTTTTACAATATTCATAAACTGCAAAATTCATGAATCTTTTTTTTCATCTCTCTCTCCAATTTTCCTTTAATTTCTCTGTGGTCTGTTTCTTTCAGGCCTGTCCTTATTTTAAAGGTGTCACAGACTACTGCTTCAAGGGTTTAACTGGAGTAAAAAAACGTGTTAATTAATTGTCACCTAAAGTGATTAAGTATATCTGGTATAAGTGGTTCAGCTCCATATCCTGTTACTCATGACTAAACTTTAGTCTGGGACACTTCATTGAAGGGACAATTTACAGCAGATGGTTCTCCGGTTAGATTCAGCATAAAAAAGCTCTGCTCTTTCAGGGAGTTCTCCAAAAATTGCGGCAGAAGGAGAAACTCAGTCTCTCTTCCATTAACCATTCTAAACTATACACTGATTTGACTGACATCAAGAATGATTAGATTCATGACTGATCAGACTGTCACATACCATATAGCAGTAACATGTGTGAGCTCATAAATCTTCTGATTTTCCCTAATTCTTCAGTCTGTTGATGAAAAACTCCTGGGACATCCCTGACAGCCCAGTGTTTACAAATCCAATTACGTTAGTGAAAGCATTAATGTTTTGTAAGAAGGTGCTGTTTTGATCCCTCCCTGCTGAGGGCCTGGATTTTGTAAATGTTCCAAAACACTTGAAAATGAAGAAAGGCTTTTTGATATTTTGAAGCAAAGAGAAGTTGCCATGGTACCTGTCACACTCGTGCTTCCAAAAAACATGCAGATGCCTATCGGGCCACAGGCTATGAAGACACAAGACAAGTTGTCTCCCACTGTTTATGGCACACTGTGCGCTACATATCCAACATTCATTTCAACTCGTTTCATCTTAGCAATTTTCCTAAAATGGCAAATTGTGACTGCAGCTAAAAATGCAGGTAGTTGGTGGTGTACGTATAAAGCTGAGACTGAAGGTCATTATGACAGTGAGTCCAACTAAGATCAGTGCTACAGTTCTATAATGATTTGTTAGAATAAAAAGGCCTGAGTCATTACACAGCAAATCACATTGCAACAACTAATGGGTTGACGTCAGCACAGATGCCATGAGCCTCACTTTATCTACCATTCCCAGACAGATGTGAAACATTTGTGCGTGAGCAAACCACAGAGTAGCTGGTGTTTATTTATGCATAATGTTGCATTTGCTTTAGTTGACAGGGGGTGAGTTAAAGAGAGAACAAAGAGTGGCTGGCAGGACTGTCAAACGCTGCAAGCAGGGTAGAAAAAGAGAGGAACTCATAAAAATGTTTAGAGAAACATTTTGGGTGCTTGGAGTCAGGAGGAAGTTACTTGCAGTTTGGGTATCAAGTAGAAGGTCGTGAAATCTTCTGTAAGAAATGTTAAGTATCTCCTTTTTTCTTCATATGATCACAGTCACAGATAATGTCAGTTTTTTATGTTTCCTGCTGCCCCATCAAACCTGCTCAAATTTCATTTTGCCCCTCCGGATCGAAGCCCTTCAGAATCATGAAAGAAATAAGTTATTGGGAAACACACTGGTCAGACAGCCATAGCTCATCTCATTTCCACCAGCCTAGAAAAGTTGCTGGCAGCTGCCAATGTGGGGAAACTCACTGCAGGTCTGCAGGATGGTGACAAGATACGAGATGACAGAATTGTGAAATATCTCACCAGGCCCATGTTAATGTGACGTTAAAAATGGAACGATTTGATGATGAGGATAGTGAAGTACTGCATCACGACTCTTTTAGCTGCTATAAAGCTGTCAACTTTGCTACTCCTTCGCCAACTTGCTTTCACACGCTGAACTCCAACATGTGGTGGTAATTTGGCACAACTGGTTAATGGGCAGGTTAGGATAGAATCTTAAACAGAAAAGTGTGATGTGTACTGTGTGTGATGATTTTTTTTTTTCATGAAATTGAGCTTTCCATGTGCCCCGTGGCAACTGTAATCAGTACCCCTGTTTGGCAATCGTTGCTCTGTTCAGCAGATTGCTCAAACCGAGTTCTGTTTAAAGATGGATACTTTTCATTTGTTTTTCCAGCGTCTATGCCATGTTTGGAGGAGGTTTAGCGAAGATGGACTGTCTGGCCTGCAGTACACTGAATGAAACTCCGTCTCCACTTAATATATTCTAACAGGCTTTTTGATTCTATTTGTCTGGTAGCCTGGGGAGTAAACAAGCAGACATAGAAAAGGCAAACACATTATAGACAAATCACAAATGTTGATGGACTCTTGCGCCCTCTCGGTATGACACTCCACCTCTTTTTCTCTCCCGCCCCGCCTCCATTTATATCACTAATTCGTCAGTCCATTAAAGTGTAATTAAATTAGCCCTTCATTTGATTTCAGCCCAGTCTCTCCCCCTGCCCTGGCTGAGCTGCTAGAACTCCAGGAAACGGGACGCATCTCCTCTTCGGTTGCCAAGCAGGTTCATTCAGCCGCACAGGCCGCGCAATTATCCCGTCCTGTCTGTCACTCAGTACACACACTCCAGCCGGCGCTCGTTTGTATTCTGTATATATCACCCTTGTCTTACTGGTTTCGCGCCTCTCTCAGGTGTTTCAGGAGATGTGGAGGTCATCGGGAAAGACGGCCTCGCAGATCATCCACAAGCAGGACTTGGGGCTTGTTAGCGACACCGCGCAGCTGCACAGCATCTGCCAGAAGGTCGTGGACTCGCATCCCAATGAAGTGAGGGCTCACATGCAAATTCCCCACCTGCAATTACACTGCTTTTCTTCTATATACCTGTATATTTGAGATGTTTCATGTTGGCTATTCCTCTGTGTAGGTTCACGCCATCAGAAACGGAAATGTTAAAGTCCTGAACAAACTGATGGGCCTGGTGCAGAAAGAGACCAAAGGCAGAGCGGACCCAGTTCTTCTGAGGGCGATTTTACAAGAGAAGACTTCTTGAAGGTTCTGCGAGACCCTGCCACGCCACAGGATGAAAGTCGGGTACCTGTGTGAAAAAGAAAAGATAGCAATGTTTTTGATGTGTATGAAAATGCAGATATGCATATAAATGTCCATATTGTGGCACACGGTACCTTTTCCTCGATGGGTTGATGAAACTGTTGATGGTCAACCTGGAACTGAAGCTTCCACCGTCACTTCCCGAGAGGATGACATTTTGTAAATACTGTACAATGTTTTGACAATGTAATGACAATAGTCATTATCGTCTGTATTTACATAAGCTGGTCTAAAACGTAATAAAGGTCTCCAGATTATCACACATGACAAATTTTTATCACCGTTTATATGTCAAAAACGACATTCAGCATGAATCCCCAGATGCAGTACTTGCATGTTTTTATATTCTGATCAGGTAATGAGATTTGTATTTAAAGTAAAACAGTGTAAACTGTTTAAAAATGATGCAATTTGGTTAAGAAAAAACCTTTTTATGATTAAATACAAGTTCGCACTGCTGGCCACTGCCATACCTGCTGTATTGGTCATTTGTGAGGCCTGAAAAACACAGGCATTATGAGGAAACTGCTGTCATCCAGGTGCCGTCTTATTAGGAGAGACAACAGAGACCCTGCCCAGCGCAGACATCCAGGCATGAAAGTGATCAATGAGCTCCCTCTTGTGGTTGAACCACGTTACTTGTCCGGTAATACTTTGTACACGACGCAGCATTGAATACAGCTTCTCACTGATGCTGAGGTACAGATCCTTTAATCAGTGCCTGAAAAACCTTAAAACTTGTCAACCTTTTTTCTATTCTTACTTCCCCTCCTTAGTGGTTGATACATATTCAATATTAAGTGAAATCACTGTCGTCTGCCCTCATTAATTTGCTTCATTTAATATTTTCTACATTTACTACAGTTTAGCAGCTGGGGTAATTATAGGCAAGTCTTAGTTTGAAACAAAGTCATTACCAGCAACTGTCCCCCTGCAGAGATGAGAAAATTACATCTTCCACATATGAGTAGTTCTAAGTCTTCACTCTGCAGCAGAACACATACTGTGCTGTTTTGTGGCCTGCTGCAACTGCAAGCAGACAGCCTGTTGATACTGCACAGCCCTGGAAGCTGCTGGACATCAGCTGTAGCACACAGCTTTGATTTCTGCATCCATAGTCTGTGATGCAACTATAAATGGAGATGGTTGTGGTTGGTTGGTCTTTTTGACATTAGTTGAAATCTGGAAGAAGGTGACAGCTCCCAGTGCCTCATATTTTATCTTATGCATGAATATTTTCTCCAGGTAATGCCACATTTAGTTTCCTGCTGTTTCTATAATAATCTTTGTGCATGCAAAAAATAGGGCACTTTCCTTTGCAAAAAAAGATTTATCTCACGAGCTCACGAGCTGTCAAAAGGTTCTCTGTCACAGTTTGCTTCATCTCTGCAGTATGTCATACTCACTGCATGTAAATGGAGAAGATCCACTCCTGTGTGAACAAGACCTAGTTCTGAATAGAATGTCTCTCTGGGGGGGTTGCTGTTTGTAAAGAAGATGTGTATTTAATGAGGACATCAATGTCTACAGAACAAACAGCCGCAAACCACCTGTGGCACAAAGGAAAGAATATATTGATGGTGTCAGGGGAAACCTGAAAGGCAAAGCAGCTGGGTTGTTGCTTGGAAAAACTTGCACTTGTTAGTTTGTTGAGGTGGTGGAGGGGGGTACTAAACATTAAGCTTATTCAGTTTCATTTACCAGGAGTTGTCTTTATTGAAAGAGACGTGTCTTTGTGTCTCACACATCAGTGACAAACAGTGACTTGATCACTTCTCTGACAGAAAACTGAGGGCATATTGTTTCAAAGAGGATGGGTCTTTGGATCCTTTGAGACACAAACTGGTCTCTAACCTCGGTTGTTGTACCTGTTTTCATGCCACAATGCTGCTAAAGCAGGGACTGATTTTACACTGCGCTGGGCGCGTCACGCAGACTGAAGCTGTGCTGGCTGACGGGCTGCGTCAGCGGTGACATCGTGGTATGAAAAGGCTGATAAAGTGCTCGGCAACATTCTTTTACCAGAGAGAAAAGACTTGTTCAACAGTTCTGAAAATGGCTTTGATTGATACAAATATACATTTCCAAGCCATTTCTGTTGCAAAAAAAAGAGCTACTGCATAATTCATTGCCTGGCTGCATAGCATCAAGTAGAAACCAAATGGATATAAATAGGAACTAAGTTACTCAATACAGATTTCAAACTAAAACATAATTCTTCATCTGATTAGATGAATTTATGAGATGACAACACTGATCAACTCACAGTGCCACTGCAAATTTTCTCTACAGTTGTTTCTACCGAAGTGTTTCACTTTATTATGGCTACTCAAAGCAGTCCATCTCAGAGGCTGAATCTGAATCACCAGTAATAACGACTTGTCATACTTTTAATCTAAATTATAGGATTTTCTTAAATCGTGTAACAAATTTACTTAAGAAATGTCATGTTTAATTTTTAAAAATATCCCAATTACATTAGCTGCATCTTTATATCATGCCGTGGATGGACCGAGATGGGGATAGATTTATTTTGCTTCGAGAAACTTAAGTTTCAAAGCAAAACATCATCAAAACAAACATACTGTATGCACAGCTTCTATCCCTATGAACTTTCCTTTACACCTCGACAGCTTCAAATAAATCATTCACTGTAAAATAGCACGCTACTCCATTGTAAATCCATTGAAAATCAGGCAATAACGTGAACTAAAAATCATAATTTAGGCACTAATTTAAAACTATTTCTGTCCTGGTACATTCACTTAATAAAGGCATGTTTTATAACAAAATATATCTCTTGTATCTCACTTTAGTAACCTATTGGACTAAAATAGGATAGAATAAAAGACAATTAACAGGATCCCCTCTGCAACTGCTGCAGTCTGAGATGGTTTTCCGTGAAAAACTACAACTTTCCCAACAGTGACACATCACGACCAAAACACCCTACACAACCTACCCTACACAGAAAAGATGTTGATGACAAACCCCAACTACGAAGCCTCTTGTACAACCTCTGAAAAAACAAATGTGGCAATATAAACTCTCAAAAAAAAAAAGCTTAAATACCCCAATATCCCATTCTGAAAATATTCCACACTTAATCATACTCAAAATATCCTCAATTTGCATAGTGTGTCGTCATTAGAATATTTTTCTTACAATATGTACATTATAAAGTATCACTAAAGTAAGGCAAATTAAATAGAGCAAGAACAATCCTGGTTTTGGTGCTATTGTCTGGAGAACACGTGGAGCCCATTAATGTGAGAAAACGAGTGCATCCAAAAAAAAAAAAAAAAAAAAAAAAAAAATCGCTTCACCCAAAGAGAGAACAGAACGTGCAATTAAAAGACTCCTGAGGTACCATCGCAAATCAACAGAGAAATACACTGAACAAATGTACGTCTAATGCACAACGACCACTTCATAAAGACAAAAGTCACTAACAAGTGTTTAAAAAAAATTAAGTCGTGTAACAGTTGCATAAGAGACGGAGAACAAAGTTAGGATGTGTTTCCTGTGATGACGCCTGCACTGCTGCCAGTCAGCTGCAACAGTGAAAGTAAAATGACATTTTCATGCTGCTGATGATGCTGGTGTGCGATCCTATGGCAAAGAGGCATCACCTCTCCAGAAAGGCCACCTGAGTTAAGAGAAGCACAGAGCAGCAGACGTCATGCTGTGATTGGAGCTGGTTGTAGAAGACATTCAGAGTATAAGAGGACAGATCAAATAAGGGCTGATGATTCCTTAAAAAAAAAAAAAAAAGAAGAAGCTGTTTTTGTTCAAATCCTCTCACGACAGTCTTTGGTTGGTGAACCTGGAGATCACCTTGGTGAGCATTATATTAAGATTTACCTGCTCAAAGTTCAGACCTCCTCCTTTACTGCCTTTACACTTAACAGAAATAGAAAGATGAAATATAAAAGCAGATAAAGGTAATTATCTTTTGCTTGGAAAATAAATACCATTATTTTTAAAATAGTCGTATAAATCACTGAATCTAAGAGGTTTCTTCATCAAGTAGTGCCTGGAAAAAAAATAGAAAATCACCATAAAAAGAGAGTCTCTTTTAAATCTTTAAAAACAGACTCATCACAGAGGTCTACTGGGACACTGTTACTCTTCCATAGGAATGTAAGATAAGATGGAGTGCTCTTGTGCAATTGCAGCCAGTTCTTTGAGGAACTCTGTGAAGAGGACGGTAGCGAAGACCTCGGTCCGATCCAAAGAGATGGTCCTGGGTTTTGGTGGCGGCGAGCTCTTCAGGAGCCTCCCCGCCTCGCTGTGGCTGGAGCCACCACTGCTGTTTTTGTCTGAGAACATGAAGGATTTAAGAAGTTGCAGTGAGAAAATGAAAACAAAAAACATATGGTCAAGTATAAGTTGTAATTTAAGACATTTTGTAAACAAATATTACTGCTGCTGATTTCTCCATTTATTAAAAATTTGGTCCAAAAAGTAGGATCCGATTTTTTAGGATGTGATCACCATAGATAAGAAAGTAGAGACACTAAAAAATTCCTTTTTAAAATTCCCATCTTTTTCTGTTTGTATCCACAAACATCCTTCTAGCAATGTTTTTTTGTAGCTTGCACAACTGTGAAACCGCAGGGAATCTAGTTCAAAAATGGGGCCTGAAACTCTGGGGCTTTGCAGAGATGGTTTGCTCAACTGCAAAGACGCGCAACTTAACAAAATCAAGCAGAATTTATTCTAGTTCAAAAGAGCAGCCAAGAGACAGCCTGATAATGAATGCAGATGTTGTTTTGAACCATTTTTGACAAGTAAGTGGGACCAAGGAAAACAACAGTGAAGCGTTTGTTTCACAGAAATATTCCAAAAAAATAGACTTTAATCTTCAACCAACTGCTGTTCGGAAAAAATGCGATTAATTTGATATCCGGTGTCTAATTAAATTTGTTTAGGATCTAAGTAAAAAAATAAACTGTAGCAGCTTATAAATATGATGATGATAAAACGTAACAAAGGCTTTCTAACGACATGACAGCACTACATGACAAAGTGAATATCTGGAGTTTTTTCAGGAATGAGTCATACTGTTAAAGGCCCTGAAAGCCTCTTTCTTTAATCAGCTCCATCACAACACTTCTGCCAGAGCTGGAACACTTCAAATCAAATGGTGTTTTTTAAAAGTCAAAACTGCTCGTCACCTGCTGCTATGAACAAAGTCTCCCGGGCCAGCAGCCAGTGCTGGGCGGCTGTGATCAGCTCTGGAAAGTCCTTTCTGGTGGCAGCCAGCTCTTCTATCTGGTTCTTCACGGTGGCGAGTACCTGAGAAAAGAAGAAGAGGATTACAGTCACATCTGAAACTAATAAGGACAACCTTGAAATTTAAGTGTCACAGCCTGACCGTCTAATTATTTTAACCACAGATCTCTTGTTCAGCTAAATTTGATAAAACAGAAAAAGAGAAAGTCTTCACTTGATCTTACTCAGAGCACTCAGATCTCAAATATCGCTTTTCGTTACTATTTTCAATCTCGTCTCTGAAAAGCAACCTGCATGTTTCAACATCTTTCAGTAACGCCTTTCTTTTTCTTCTCATTTTGTACTTGATGACAGACAAGCCCCGGGGGGAAAGAAAGAGTAAATGAGAGCAAACTCCTGCCCACACATGCACACATACCCACACACACACACACAACATGTCACCTGGTACAGGGAGCGAACGGTCGGCTGAAAAACCAAGTTGGTGTTGAGGAGGAAAGAGCGCAGGAGAGGCTGAGGGTAGGCCGCCAGCTGAGCCAGGATGCCCGTCAACAACAAGTTGACATAAATCGAGTTCGAGAGCATGTTCTCCAGACGAGACAGCAGCACGCTGACAAACGGACCTGCAGGAAAAGTAATTACAAACTCTACTTTAATCGTGCTTTTTCAAACGTGGTCAATAATGTGGCTGCCGCAGAGCAAAGATTTCCCCTCAACTTACCTGTAAAAGGCACTGAATAGCTTCTACTCGCACTTCCGTTACGAAGCTTGGTCCCAAAAGGTGAATGCAGTTTCTCTGGCTCTGGTGTTTCGGCGGAGTCGGACGTAAAATCCATGTCCTCCTCTTCCTCCTTTTCCTCCACAGGTGTGACGGGCTTCTTCACATCTCCATCAGCTTTAACCGGTTTGCCAGCAGCTTGTGTGTCCAACGTACGAATGAGCTCCTCATACTGAGCCAAGAGGTCATTGCCCAGCTCAGCAGCAGTCGTGTTTTGGAGGTTGGAATTACAATCTGTTTGACCTTTGGCCTTTGCTTCCAAGCTGTTCTTGCCTTTATTAGCCATCACGTTGGTTGGAAGCGAGAGTCCGTTTTTTAAGGGAACCTCTGCTGAGTTTATTTGGGGTTCTTCTGAGTGCCGACCGCGCTCTACATCTCTGGCATCTTTCTTGGCAACAAGATCGTACACCATGACGTCGTCCTGGAACTCGTTTTCCTCAATGTATGAGCCTTTAACCAACATGATGGCCGTTCTTCTCATCTCCTGGATGTGCTTTGGAGGCTCAGCGGGAGGCAGCTGTGGAGGTTTACTCTCCACTGGGGCATCTGCAGTCTGAACTGGGCACGCGTCGTATGTATCGTCCCACTCCAGCTCCAGCTGGGTGATGGAGGGCTGCTCTGTGTTTGGCGGCAGGCGGGGCGGAGGGCGTGGCGGCAGTGGATGTGGGACTCTCTTGAGTGTCGTCTGGGCTTGTCGACTCTTGAGCCCTGGCTCCTCGAGGACGCCGGGCTGGTATTTCTCAGGAGGGGGGTCCTCGCCGTCATATGGGGCCGACCAGACCTGACAGGCCCGTATGCAGTTGCTGATGCCCAGGTTCGCATCATGGAGGTAATGAAGGTAGCTGACATCCAGGTAGATTTCTGACCCGATGGTGCAGGAGTTTTCATCATCCTCTTCTGAGAAGCTCTCTTTTTCCTCTGGGAAAAACAGAAAGGAAATGTTGATAGAAGCTGGCGTGAAGCGTCTCACTGCAGCACTCACACAGAGCAAAACTAATGAGTTTGACACGTAACTACAGGGGGCAAAGTGATGTAACATGGCGAAACAGCAGGAGATCTCACGATCTGATAAAACACCTATCATCAATGTCCCAGTTATATGCTGATCAACACCTTGCAGTGCACTGTGCTCAAAACCATATGTTTGAACAGATTTTCCAAATGTAACATTAATAAATTATACTTGATGTTATGATCATTTTGTTCAGGCCTCATAACTGCCACAGTGAGTGACTTTCCATCTTCCACTTTAATCCTGTTTGTTTTTGACAGTACACCACCATTAGAGAGTTCCTAAAAGCAGCAAAAGCAGCAAAAGCAGCAAAAAACATCCCCCTAAAAAGCTGAATACAAATCGGGCTGAAAAGCAGTCATTCATTTGGACTAATCTGCGACACATACAGAACAAACATTTTAAAATATTCAGGCTTCTCAAATGGTACGACTTCCAGGCTCCATCTGGGGAGCTTTTCAACATGGGCATTAATTAGCTGCACCATAGACGGATGATTGTTGTTTATTACAACTTGGATCCTATTTTTTTGTAAATCTGGGCATCATTCCTGTCTATAAAAATATCATCACACACACACACAGAGTTAATTGCTGAAAACTGGGAACGCAGCAGCATCACAAAAAAAAAAGTCAGGTAGGGTAAGGAAAAGGATGCAGGCTCTAATAAACCTGACATTTTTTTCCTTTAATGCTCTGTCCCTCTTACCTGTAGTGTCTGTGTTACTGGTCTCTGCACCCTTGGAGAAGAGGATGGAGTCCAGCTGACGGAGGGGTGGGGGGCTGTGATCGGGAGAGCAGCAGGATGGCGTTAATGCCAGGATCTTGGCTGCTGACACCGAGTAGCAGTCCCTCTCCCTCACCACACGTCTCTGACTCAACATCATGTGATTACAGGGGATCAGGTACCTGGGGAAGCAGAGGAGAACAGATCCCATTAGGGAGAACCAACGGTAATTCGTGGGGGTGGGGGCTGAGTGGACAGATGGCAATACAAATTGGCGTGGTGGGAGGTAGAGAGTAGAAGCTCATCATATCACAGACCAATTTGATGTACCAGGCTTTCTAACTGGGATGAGGTGCGCGAGCCACTCACCTCAATACAAGCTGCAGCATCACATCCTCACAGTATAAGCCAATGAGAGTGCGGAAGAGTGCCAGCGACACGGTGCCCAACTGGAGTGCCGAATGGAAAGACAACGAAATACATTACAACTAATAACAATGAAAGAGGAAATGGTTTCAAGTGGCTTCTTGCATAAATATAAACATATATCCAAACCCTAACCCTAAGCCCACGGAAAGTATATATTGAGAGGTATTCAAAATAAAATATAGGAATGAATTACAGGATATTCTGTTTTAGTTTTCCCTTTAGCCGAAGGCACACCACATCTACAAACTGACATGTCAAACAGCATGAAGCTGAAAAAAAGGAGTTTGACTAGCTAAAAACAAACAGGAAAATAAAATAACTGAAATGTGACACAGTTGCATGTTAGACGGTGTTTAACTTGGCTGTGTCAAAAGTGTGAAAAGCAAATGTGTTTTTCATTTTTCACCGAGCTTCAGGCGTGTCAATACTGCAAAGACCGGAGGGAAGTCCTTCAGCCATTTACACAGTCAAACAGAGATGTAAAAACACATTATTCATTCATGTTAATTGCTCAGTTCTTCCAAAATATTTGCGCAAGACGCCCTGACATAGAGTACTGTTTAAAAATGCTGATATCAGTCACCTTTGCTAACAGGATAAGGCGCTGCGATCCAGCATCACCATGGCAACGATCTCCTGGCTTTGTACTGGCATTTAAGTTTCACACCACGAGTCCCCAGAGTCTCTTGGGTCATTTTAGTGCAGTTTGTGTGTGTGTGTTTTTAACAGAAAGCGTGTGCACGCGTCAGTCATCTGTTCCGTAACACTACCTGGAAGGGAGTGTTGATGCGGCTGACCAGAGTATCTAAGATGTGCACGCTCTCGTGTTGGTGGAGGAGGATGAAGGAGAGGAAGGTCTGCAGCAGGGCCGGCTCAGAGACACTTCTCAGGAAGAGGTCGAGGTACGCTGTGGTGGTCATCACCTCCTCCAGGGTCAGCTACACAGAGACACAACATCAATGAGCAGTGTGAATGTATGTTACAGTCAGAAAAGACTCTTTCGATACAGTCTAATTCTTCAGCTCTGCATCAATTCAATACACTTACAGTTACTTACAGTTCCCAATCTCCCAAATATGTTGTTACCTCTTTTTAAGTCCATATCCAGACACACACATTGCATTTTAAAGTGTGTAACAACATTTTCCAGCAGTATGTCCCTCTCCTCCAGTAATTTGACAGCAGCTGAAATGCCACCCATTAAGTTACTGAGAGGATATGCTGAATATACTGTGTTCTGGGCCAAACAAGGCTTCATATGGAGGTGGAGAAAAGGTCTAACCTTGTGAAGAGCTGGTGCTAGGACGGGCACGAGGAATCCATTGTAGATGTAACTCAGCAGCTGGTCTCTGATATCAGGGTGAGCCACCTGGGAACAATCAATAATAAAAAGGCAGGTATCAGCAGAAAGCTGCATCCATTAAAAATGTGTGGATACATTTTTTCATGTGGCAGACACACACACACACACACACACACACGTTTACCTGGATGACAGCATTGCAGAATTCCAGCGAGTTTAGAAACTGGACGAGCGAGGGCATCTGGAGCCAGTCGTCCCTGTGGAGGCAGTGCCACTCTTCGTTGGAAACCTCTAGCTTGGTGGGCAGAGATGAGTAGAGGCCGCTCAGCCCTGTAGCCAGCACCTGAGGTGAAACAAGTCTCAGTATCATCCAAAGTCTGAATCCAGACAAGGTCACAAGCTAATGTGGGATAGTTAGATACTTTTTCTCTTTGTTCCTGGGAGCGGGTGATGGTGATGGTCACTTGCCGTGAGCTAAATTATAAAATACCCTCGGAGCAATTTCTTTATAACTCTATTCAGCTCCAACAAAACCACACTGTGAAAAACATAAATTCTCTATTACTCTCTATTTCTCTATTACTTTGTACCAGTATTGTAGAAAAAGATGCCAAATATAGATTTAATCTGATATGTGTTGTCTAATAAAAATGTAAAATTACATAGAGAAGATTATGGAATTCATTACAAATTAATTACAGAGACAGTTTATGTCCTAAATGATAGATGCCCAGCTTCTATGCTGTCAGTTTTACCTTTGGCTTCACACAACAGATTTATGTTTTACTACTCTCTGCGAAGGAAAAATACTACTGCAAATCATTTCTTCTTCTCCACATTTTGTTAATATAATGCAGATGTAAGTGCAGCACTGCAGAAGCCTGCTCCTCCTCTCACATACATAAGGATTTATGCCTCCTAAAGGTCAGCTCTGAGAACATAATAAATATTTCAGCAGCAAAGTGTTATACTGCCTATCACGCTCTTGCTATAATAACCGTGATATGGTAATAAGGTCACTAATTAACGTCATCAAACTCTCCACATAACAAATGGCAGCATGATTTCTGTCTTTCCTTAGTGAAGCAGGTATTAGGATTTACAAGGCGGGATTCAAACAACAACAGAGCCTATCACAGTTCAGTCTAATTGAACTGTAAAATGAGTGCATCATTAGTGTTGCAGTGATGTATACATCCTCTATAGGATTATCCTTGCAGCCCTCCAGTGGAACCAATTAAATACAGACTCCTGTTATTCATCTGGCATTGCATCAAAAGCTATTTTTCTTTGCGCTGTCTGCAGCTGTGGGTAAATGGCATTATTTACATGGGATTAGCTCACAACCGTGCCATAATCTTTTGAATGCCAGACATTTGTGACATTCATTGCCAGTGAATGTTTTAACCTTGTTTTGAGCATAGCCATGAATTCTTCTGTGTATTTTGGCCTAACAAAGAAAAGTCAAGGGCTGGTGCCACTGAATGAATTGGATTTTTTAGGATACAAAAATTCTTCTACATAGGGTTTGCATTAGTTGAAAATCAAAGAGAGAGCCTGAGTCTTGGGAGATACCAAAAGCCATCAGGTGACTGAGAGAGGTAAAAGTGATTTATGATTCCAGACTGACCGGACAGAAGTAGGTGTTCTCTGCGATGTGTTTGGCCACTCGCTCGTTCTCAGCAGACAGCGACATGATGAGCAGCAGAGCATCTCTGGCTTGCTGGCCCACTATGCCCTCCCTGTGGATGAAGGGGATGAGGAGGGAGAAAATGAGGAAGTTGGTGGCTCCCTGATCCTCGCTGGTGTGGAAAAACAACTCCAGAACTGACGGGTCCTTTGCCAGAACGCAGCACAGCTGGTTGAGAAGCAGCACCAGCTCGGCTTCCACCGCAGGCACCGCCGTGCCCGAGCAGGACGACAGCAGCATCATGAGCGGCCGCAGGATGGGTTTGTGATGCAACAGCGGCTGGTGCGCCTGCCCCACCAGCATCTCGTACATCTTCAGCTGCTCCAGCTTCATGTCGTCCGTGAACTCCCGGCGCAGGCTCCACACAAAGAGACGCTCCATCACGTTCTCCATCACCACAAACTCCAGGATGGGGCCCATGGCACCGGCCTGACCGCTCTCCTCCTCCATCAGCAGGAACAGCATGTGTTCCACATAGTTCTGCACAGCGCTCGCCTCGTCTCCGGGGATGGGGCCAAAACGAGGGCCGCCGCTAGAGCCAGCGCTGAGGTTGATGACGCTCAGGGAGGGCAGGGTGGAGCTGCTGCGCAGGGGATCATGCTTTTCTAGGATCTTCACCACCTAGGGTAGAAACAAGAGGATAATACACCCTTTTGAAAAGAAGAAATAAACAATCATATAAAAACCTGTCAGTAGGAGGCCAAATCTTTATTAGGTGTTCAAGCAAACAAATTCTTGTATGTGGCAAAACACTGCTGCTCACTGGAGGACACCGCTGACTGATAGACTGGGGGTGAGCATCAGCAGTGAGAGCCATCTTTTTCAAAGCATATCATAGATGGAACAGGAATCTGGAGTTTAACCTCTCACATTACGTATGTGCTGTACTATGGACATGAAACCTATGGTAATCACTATTATCTTCCTATACCAGTTCATCTTATTTGTGGAGACAGTGCTTCTATTACTTGTTATATTGGGCAAAACATAATTTATTTGTTCCTGACAGGTTAAGTATCAGCAAATATGAGGCACAGATGAACTCAGTTTTGGTAGCACGGAGTGAAACAGCTCTTTGTATATACTCTCTGTCCCTTGTGTGTTCACTGCATAGAAACCAGTCTCACAATAATGGAGCCAGTGTCCCCAGCCTGCCGCTGCTGCCATGACAATAACTGGCTGAACTGGGCACGGCTGATGGAAACAAGAGAGCAGAGTTTATAATCCCTGCCTGAGCCCAATGGAGCATGACACAGTGGCCTGATCATCAGGGGCTCATCCAGTTCAGGATCTCCAGCTCCATGCAGGGACTACGTCTGAGGATCAGTCAGGGATTTTACTTTGTAGACAAAATGGATTGTGTTCAAAGCAGCTGCTAGTAAGTGTGAATGTTTGCTATAGGTTTGATTGGGTGACATTTCAGTTGATAATCTGCATCATTAATCAGAAAATATGCCATAGAGGAAATTGAAAATGAGCTCAAGCACTGGGCTCAAGTTGGATAAACACTGAAAAGGTCTAGGCTTTGATTTTTATCCCCAGGACAAGCTGTAATAATGGGTGTTTGCACAACAGTAGGGCGAGTTGTGGGAGGTTGGTCAGATAGTAATTCTGAAAACTGATGATGTCACACTGAAGGTAGCAGCACACTGTGGTCGTGCTGCACTGAGGAAATAGGCCACAAACAGCAGGATAAGTCTGTGTGTGGAAAGTGAAAGAGCAAAAACTTTATCATCTGTACTTTTATTTGAGTTGACAGATGCTCATAGAGGAAATGTTTCTGTAATCTGAGAACCAAAGCTGACGGTCTATGTTTAATGCAAAAAAAATGTGCAAATGTGAACCGCATCATAAAACTGACATCTTTATTTGTGTGTGTGTGTGGGGGGGGGCACGACCATGAATGGAACAAGTCTGTAACTCTGTAACACTCTGCCCACAGCACACTGTCCATTGCCAAGCAACAGCAACAGACAGATCACTTTGCATGTCACAACAAACACCGCCAGCTCTGTGAGGCCTGGAGAGCAGCAGATAAGACAACTGTGACCCAGGCAGAGCTTCTCACAGATGGATGAGGCTAATATTACAACCTGTTACTTGGATTTCAAGGTTTTCCGGACTGAAACCAAAGTCAACGGGACTCTTATCAGGCGACAGATTAACTAAGCATGGAAATAAGACTGCAGGAGTGGAACTGTGCTGGCAGTTTGCCTAAAGCAAAAAAAAAGCTTTAATCTGGAACAGTGAGTTCTCATTTTTTCTGTTCACAGTCAGAAGCTGGGACCACTCTGTCTCCAGTATTTTTGATTACAACATCTTCTGTCCCAATTTTAAGTAAAACCAAGCAGACAGCTCTGACAAACCTGCCACATGAATCTGAGTCTGTATACATGTAGCGTTTTGCATGAGCTGGATACTGGTTGCAGTGAACACAACCACAAAGTCAAGGAACATGAAAATCAGTAAAAATGTTCCCACTGTAAGAGGACTTCAAGCTTGTGTCAAAAACAACCCATGTGAAGCTCATATATAAGTAAAGCACATTCTTGATTGAGGCGGGACTTTAACTATAGTTTAAGAAGGGCTTGTAGTTTAGTCTGTGCACGTGCATTAAAACCTCACAGCTCCAGACCCAATACCACAGCTAATCCCTACAGGCTTGTGCAGTTTTGAACTCAATGTAAAACACAAAGTGGAATTCTGGTTAATTTAGCTACAAACACCACAGAGCTGACTCACTGACATGAGGGTCAGACCCCACACTGATAGATGGTCATTTTGACATAAAAGTGCACATTTCTACCCCCACCCCCTAATGTCTGTCTTAATTTGTTCATCTCAGTGAGGGAGCAGTAGGACAAGCCAGGCTGCCTGGTCCCACAGGGGTCAACAAGGACACATGCTGCTGCAAAGAGCCAAGAGTCTGAGACAGTTGACATCACGCTGCCAAGATTCCACTGGCCATGACCGCACTGCTAGAGTTAGCCAGTCAGTTTCTACCGTCGGGATTTGTAGTAGGAGTTAACAGAATGTGAACCCTGCACACACTCTTACAGGTTTGATGTGACCTGGATGTGTTTTAAAGCCCGTTGTTCCTGGGAACTGACTGCCATCAAGAAGGTTGCAAGGTACATAAAGGGCTAACTACATGATTAACTGGCCCTTTCTGTGATTGTGTTTTTTTATTGTGTATTTTTATTTGACAAAACTTTTTAAAAACTTTGTAAATATTCTAAAGGAACAGTTAAACATAAGTTTGGTAAATACTATCCATAAAATAATAAAATTGTAATTTTTAACATTTCTGTAATGATGGATTTTTGAGTTCTTAATTTGGTATCAATCTCCTCATCTAACTCTCGACAAGGAAGTGAGCACATTTCCAGCTATTTCCAACTGTTTCTTTAAGACGGGAGAGCCTTGATTTAGTGCTTGGGTTTACCTGAGCCCAGTGGTTCTTGAAAACTATCATGCAGGTCTCTGGATCCACCCCTTTCAAGACCAGGGACTGCCCATCTTGATTTCCATTGGCAACCATTGAGGCCATCATGGTTGACCAGATCATACGCGAGTTAAACCATGTCATAGACAGGAGAAGGAGGACATTCCTGACTGCTTGCTGGGTGCAACCATAACCACAGGAGGAGGATTAATCACAGAGGACCTGAGGAGCCAGAAAAAAAAAACAACAAAGATATCATCATCACACGTGAAACTGTAAAAAAGTTAGAATAGCAGCACAGATTCAATGTTTTGACTGGTGACTTCAGCACATTGCTCTCCCTCTCTGCCTCTGCATGGCCAGACATCAGCTATGACAGGCATGCAGGAAGGGGAACAATAACAGGCAAAGTCAGATGACTCAGTCGAGGGGAGTAAGAGACACATCTTGCTCGACTTTGGCTCAGAGAGCTGCCTGCTGCACCCTGGACTTTTGGACTGAGCTGTCAAATTACTTTTGGAATACCTCAGACACCCACATAAGATTCCTGAAGGCCCCCTGACATCATTCTCATTACAGAAACATTTTTTGAAGGCGAACAGCAACTGGGTGTTAACTTCTCTGACTGCAAGGGGAGAGACGAAAAGAGAAGATTGCTAGTTTGGAATATCAGTCATGATATTTTTCTGTGGCATGTGCTCATTTCATTTCTGGATGAGACACAATACGTTTGCAATGTTTTCGGGAAGGCAAAGCTTGCAGTGCTCACATATCTTGTTTTGATGATTTAAAAAAAAAAATCATTATTATTTTAGTTGAAAATAGCCTGCGGGCAGCTTTGGAGATCAGTTCCAACTCTCACATCGGCACCATGGAAATTTGGAAGATGCCTACTTTCCCCCCCAGAAAGGAACAAATTTGTTGTTTCCCTTGGCAATGACATTACTGGAAAGACTGGTTTCTGTTTAAACAAGACTATCTTTATTTGACAAAACTGAGAAGAAAAAGGAGTGTTTTTTAAAAATGGATGAGATGGCTTGGCCTAAAAAATAACTTCTAGGTTAATCCAGTCGCTGTAACATGGAGGAACTTCAGGAGGAAGGATGTTAGGATGTGACTTATCTCCCCATGTTTCCTCTGCTTGAAGACAGTGGATATTTGTCACAGACATCAATAAAGTCTCAAAGAATACTGTATCTGAGAAAATCTGTCATGAGCCAAGAGAGCCTATATATAACCTCTCTTACAACTAAGCACATTTCCCAAGAATATCAGTCTACTACAATGCTTTGAACCACAAATCTGTTTGTTGTCCAGTGTCCCAAAAATTTCACTCAAAGTCACAAATGCCAACTTCATCTTTGCAGACAATGGAAGTCAGAGGATCAGTACTTGTAATTATGAATATCTGTGAAAAATGTTTATGCCAATCCATCTAGCAAATATTGAGATACAGGTGAAAAAGATAAGTAAAAGCGTGGCCTGTTGGTGGCACAAGATAAAAGTCAGGAAATTGTTAGGATTCATCCTCTAGGAGCCATGAATCTCTATAGAAAATTTCATGGCAATCGCTCCCATAATTCAACTAAAAGCCAAAGATAGTCAACCTCATGGTGGTGCTAGAGGAAAAGTCAAGTAAGGAGTCACTTCAAGCCAGAAAGTGAAGACTAATGAATATTTGTACTAAATTTCATGGCAATCCATCCTATAGTTGTTGAGATATTTCTGTCTGTAGTTATGTCTGGACCAAAGTGGTAGATGGGCCAGAGCCATCCCTAAAGACATTTTTTAGTTCGGCTAAATAAAAACTTCAATCCAGTATGAAGTTAAATGATGACATGACATAGTCTGTCTGTTCAACTCTAAGTTAACACTGAGACAAAAAAATCCTACAACACAACACAGGACGTTATGGACTCTGTCACCACAGGGGATCAACTGTAAAACACACAGCAGCTGCATGCCACAATACCAAATTAATGGCCTCTAGCTCCTGCCCCTAAAAACACTTTCCAACCAATCACAGCTCACCCCCTTCGTTTGAATTGACTTTACCCTAGCACCCCACCAACCAGAGTTTAGGCATAACAAGGCACACAGTCAAACTTTCATCATCTGCTTTCACTTAGAAGAGCGTACCGGCTGGTTGGGATCTCGAGATGGAATGTAAAGGCAGCATGGAGATTGTGTCAGACTGTGTGTGTGTGTGTGTCTGTGGGGTTTCTTACCTTCGCTGAACCATCTTCAACAGGGACAGGTCACTAAGCAGACAAGGTCCTCATTCTTATCCTGTTGTCACAAAACACAAAAAAGGAGATTTGACGATATGTAAAGAGAGGGACAGGAAGTGAGTGTCCGTGTGAGAGGCGAGGCATGGTGGGAAGTGACTGGACGTGAGTAAGCTCCTCCACATGCCGCTTGGATGGGGATCGAGAGGAGGAGGCAGCGAGGGAGGGAGGAGAGAGCAGGAGGGGGAGGGGGGAAGAAAGGGAAAAACAGGGTGAGTGAAAGTCTACAGAAAAAGAGGTACAAGTAAAATGACAACAGCAACAGCATGCATAAAAAGTGAACATTAAACCGATCATATGTCAGCTGTAAATATGCCCATAGGGATAAAACATCAATATTCATATTCTCATAATGCCTTTCTCATAGGAGAATGACACCATTGTCCCTCCCAATTAGTGCTGTGATGCCAGTGGCGTCCTCCTCAGCTGCGAGAGGCCCATTCCTCAAAATCTTCACAGCTGCCCTCTCCCGCATTAAAACCGGGCGGTCGTGGGAAATCATGTCACATGACGCGGCAGCCTCCAAACGCTCCTGGCTTGTAAATTGCAAGCACGTTACATGCATAAGCAACTGTTCAAACTGTGCGCTCGCCTCCTGGCCAGGTGGTAACAATTAAAAAAATGGAGGATAGTTGGGGGTAAAAAGCACCTTCATAAAAGCATGACGTGGTGTAAACAGAGACAGAGAGAGACAGATGGAAGAGAGATGATGTTTGTGTGGGTTATTGTGTGCTAAAGAGGAGTCATTGAACATTCAGTTTGTTCTTCTGGCTTGGTTTTGAGCCTTGCAATGAACTCACACATGCATTCTTTCCCTTAGCAGCACACTGTACAGTAGAAGCCACCCATGGAGTCATTCACAGCACAACACTACTTTTATTTAAGTCACTTCATGTATTTTTCATGACAAAGCAGCATGTTGAAGAAGGAACCTTGTGATTAAGAAACAAGCTGCTGGAGTGACTGAGACACAGCTGCTACAAAGCTTCATTTTTCAATTTAAAAGTCTGACATCAGATTTTGGAAATGGACTGGCAGGCTGACAATGCTAGACCTGACAGATCACTTGACATAATTTAATCATTTATAACCTGAGTGATGGTAGCTGTGTCAGCAGTGAAAAACTGATCAAGAGTGATTCATAACAAATTACTGTAGATCCTGACCAATACTATTTAGCCAATTTAACCTGTTAGTGAAGAGAAATGCCAGACATGTTTGAAGTAATTTATCCATTATAAATCATTAACCCCAATATCTGTTGGGCACAATACTTTAAATTTTGTTGCTTGTTGCTTTGGATGTTTATGGTCTTATTTGTTGCACAGTACCATCAGGGAAGCTGTTTGTTTGGTCCCCAATTCAAGACAGGAACAAAGAGTCCTGCCACAGATGAGCTGGCCCCAGCAGGACCCCAATCAATCAGTTTAGATGTATTATCTCCTGCAGAGCCTTTTCTGACTTGAAAATGCAGCAAAACCACAAGAGAGCACAGTAAACCGTATAACATTTTTGCCAGGATAGCCTGATTTGCTGCAGCCTGCCCACCTCCCACCCTTTTTATGCTGCCTCCACCTGTTTCAGCCTCGCTTCTCTCTGACGTTCAACTTTCTGCTCTTTCTTTGCAGTTCAGCTGTCTGACTGATAGTACAGCTGTCTCTGGGTTATTGATGCTGACAGGGTACACTCTGAAGTTTGAAAAGTATTTTCTGTTGGTTTTTTGTTGTTTCAGTGGTACAACAGACTGTGAGATTAGCCTGACGTAAGCAACGATTAGCCCCTCTCAGACAACAATACATTGGCAATGACTCCTCTCAAATATGCCCCATTTATTACAGTACATTTCAGTCTTGAACAACCAGCCAATTAGGGGTCAAGACTTGGATTTAACAACTCACTACACCACAATGCAGACCAGCAACCTTATAATCTTCTATCTAATGAGGCTCTTAAAAGTGCATATATTTTCCAGCAGAACAAAGAAAGCAGCTCGTTTTTGAGGAATAAAATGTGCTTTTTCCAACTAATCTCGCCAAGGCCTGTTAACGAAAGGATTGCTCATTAGCAGTACCTGCTGTCATGTTGTCACACAGCGGGAGAGTCAACCCAACAGTTTCCCAGAAGACACTGTTCTACTTGCCCAAAATAACCTGAAATATAGTACAGCCAGAAAGCAGAGCGAAGACATAGGTTGCTGAAAATATGCCTTTAGTGTGTGTGTGTGTGTGTGTGTGTGTGTGTATCTGTGAGTTGGTTCTGGAGTAGTTTTGAAAGTTTATGTGAGAATGCAGTGTTATGTGTGTGTGTGTGTGTGTGTGTGTGTGTGTGTTTACAATGTCAGACTGCAGGCACATCAGTTGCACTGCTATGCAGGCCTCAACGGATTCTCCAGATTTCGTAATTATCCAATTATGGCAATTTGATAATTACACATATTTGTTGCCTCCTCCTCATCTCCACAGCTGGAGACATGATCAACGGAGCAGAGAAAGGAAGCCTCGGGTTGCCCTCAGTGAAGATATAGTTAGCTAACTGCACAGATACAGTAAATGCTCAATTTCCTTCCTGCATGAGAGGACATTAGACATCACAGCGCCTCAGTCTGGAGAAACACACAGTGCTGATGATAATAAACATCATTCTCACAATATTTTCCTTTCCTTACAGCGTGTTGCTGTTGAGGACTATTAATTGGTTTCATTTCTAACACCTACAAACTTGTGGAGTGTTTTTTTTATATTATGGCAATTGGCTGAGGGTGAAGCAGCATCATGACAGGGAGTCAAAGAAAACGACACTGCAAGACTTAAAAACACTTCTTATATCACTGAACAATGAGCTCCGAGTTTCGACTTTAACTCCAGTCAGTGTTGGTATTGTGGCGTGTCGTGACAAATAAAGCAATGATTGTGAAACACTGAGAAGTGTAAAATGTTTTTGCTTCATTATGAAACTGCAGTGGGCCAGAGGACATCATGAGCCGGCGGCCACCTTGGTGTTCCAGATTAATTTCTTCCTTTGGCAGGTGATTCCAAACTAAGTGAGGGCCTACTAGAATGACCGCCCCATGACTCTGACACATTACTACTTTAAGTTCAGTTGTTTGACTCATCATTATGAAAAAGTAATTAGAAAACACCCTGAAGTTCTTACAATCAATCTTCTGCTAAAACTGAAAAACTAGAATTTCCCCCCATTCTATTCAAGGGGAATGGTTTTACTCGTGGTTCAGGTTCTTGTTTCCCAAAAACGAATGTGATGACGAAACAAGAGCATGGGCTTGGCCTTTGTTTGTGGCTCTGTTTTTTTTTTTTTTTTTTGCTAAAATAGCTTTAGAAGACTTAAAACCAAAAAGAAAGGAGGCAAAAGAGGTGAATATGGCCTGAAAATAAAGGAGCTTGCCTCTGGGGAGTTTTGTCTTTTTTTACCTCTTTTGACTTTGTCTCTCTCACCTGGTTTCTGGTTTTGTCAGCTTCCCGTTGTTCAAGAGTTTGTCGTACACACAGGTGTGGCCCGGACAAATAGCTGAGAGGCGAGGCACACCCTGTGCTCAGAATAAAGATCATCTTTCTTGCTATGCAGGAATTTTGAAGTTCACAGGCAGATTTGATCAATTAATTTTCAAAAGTTTCATTCATAGGTCAATTCCACCTGAAACGGCCCTCCAGTTTGTTTTCCTCTGCTGAGGGTGACACATACAGAGGAGAAATTTCTGGTGGCCATGTGGGTGGCAGCCATGGTAACCCAGTGACTGACAGGCACATTAAAGTGATAGCAGCTGCTGAAATATTTAGGGCTACAGGTGAAGCCACTGAAGAGCCAGATAGTGCCTGGTCGGGAAATTTATGGCCTCCACCATTCTCACCCAATCAACAACACAAGCAGGAGGGGAAAACAGCCATGCATTTTCTTATCTATGTCTATTATTCCCTTCAGGGCAGTGACCACTGTGTCAGACCATTCATCTTTAGGAGAGAGAGACTCAGAGCTCAGAGCTGATTACACAGGTAAATGGGACATAAGGATATTTTAAATGTGAAAATCTGGCTTTTCTTATTGTGATTCTTACAGTTGTGTTTTGGACCTATACTGAGAGAAGAAAGAGATTGATGAGGAATATTTAAGGCCTTGTTTGACAATTTTTAGCTTGATTGGCTCCAATGAAATGTCACAGTATCATACATAAAGTATAATTTTCCATTTGAAGTGTCCCTTCAAAGCCCTTAGCTGACTATTTCTGTGAGACACTGCGGCCTACAGGCTCTGAATAATGACTGTAACCAGCTTATGGGATAAGACTGTGATTATGTAAGCAGATAGCGTCGCTCTGTTCTGCATGTCTTTGGTTTTTCACATGCACATGGAGGCAAACAGGGTGTTGGCTGTTGTATTCAAGCTGCAAACTGGTTTCAGAAACATTCAAACACTCAACACTCACTCACTCGCCATAGTGCACAGCGATCACAAGGACAGACTCATTTACATGTCAAAACACACACATGCACAGGTGTTTCATTTAGCCAGGAGGGATTAAGAGAAGAAAGTAAAAGAAACGGGTCAATAAGCACAACAGTACCATAGACCCTGAGAAGAAAAATACATCTTTCTAAATACAGTTTACTCTACAAAAGTGATAAAGGCCAAGCAAAGGTTACAAGAGCCCTTATGTCCCATTGTTGGGATAAACTTCACATGCTGCCGCTCGCTTGGAAGAGACTTTTGTCCTCAGTCGGAGAGATAAGGCTTGGAAGAGCTTTTAACTCCAGACGAGCACAGATGAGACTGTATCCTACTTCCTGCCACTGATATTGGTAAAGTGTGACATCATTCCTCACAGCACAGGTGTACACATGTGTACACTATGTGTATTGATTTCTCTTCGCTACTGCCCAGGGAGTAACACAAAAGTCTCACAAGTCCTGATAGGTTGTTTGTAACTACAGGCGCAGGTATGGGGCACCTTTATCATCCGTCCTTCTGTCAATTTTCTCGACAACCACTCATTCGACTGACTTCAAACCTGGCGTGCACATTACTGACAACCCAAGTGCCGACTTAAACATTTTTTGATGAGCTCTTTTTGAGAAAGCATCAAACATTGCTTTTCTATATGTCATTTGACGTAAAGGAAAAAGGCAGAAGTACACTGCGAGGGCAGTTCAGCACCTGGACAATTTACAGGTTATTCATGTAAAGATGCTTCGCAATGCTCCAAAGAAAGCAGCGAGCCGCATTAAGACAGGGCAAACAATCATTTTGAACAGGCACTGCATTTGGGGTCAACGCCAATAAATGCGTGGTTAAACTGATGAGTCCTCCCACCAAATTTCATTGCAATCCAGCCAATATTATCAAGACATTTTATTCAAGGCCAAATGTCAACAGTTGGTGGCGCTACAGGAAACAGGGGGATCGCCTCATTAACATTCATCCTCTCAGGGACTGCACAACTTTACTTACAGATAATGTCTGTACTTCATGGCAATCCATCCAAAAGTTGTGGCCCTGCAACTGCGCAACATAAACTCTTGTGTCATCACAACCCTCCTAAATTTCCAGAAATGTTATTGAAAACATTACCTATGTTTCCTCAGTAGTAAATATGACCCCCACCCTCCCTCCCTCCCTCGGCCCCTCCCTCCCTCGGTCCCCCTCTGTCCCTCCCTCCCTCCTGAAACCACGTTTCACTACATATTTCCCCTCGTGTTTTCCTCTGACCCTCACAGGCTAAATTACCACATTGTGTGTACACACAGTGTGGGCTGGTGACATCAGTCTGACTTACATGTTGGTATGAAAAGACTTCAGCCTGTCCCCCACACTACAATAGGCTTCTGTCAGTGATAAGAGCGTGTTTAGTGTGTGGGTCTATCCTATCTCTGCTCCTACTGCTTCCTCTGTGGTTCGTTTGCATCATGTCTCACTCGCTGGTAAAAAAAAAAAAAAGGTTTGCATGCTGAATGGGAGGGGGGAGGGCAGAAGATACGGCATGTCTGTGAAGTTCAGAGATGTTTATCAGAGAGAAGAGAGCAAGCTGCAGCAGCACTTGTGTAATTAAGCCAAATGGATGAAACAAGGGTACTTTTTTTATAAAACAGCAGAATTCCTTTTTTTAAAAAAAGCTATGACACACAGCTGACTCAAAACATAAAATTTTGGGAAAACAGTGTGCACAAAAATGCCTCTTGGGCTCATCTGTGTCAAATATTTGCTTAGGTGTGGACGTGTTTTTTTCCCTCCAAATTAGGTCTAACTTCTCTTTGCATTTACAAAGAACTGATTTTAAGGCCAAAAGGGATGCAAACTTCTCTTGACCATGAAGATATGGACTCCCTTAAAAAAAAAAAAAATGTCAGAAAGAAATACTTACCATCATGGAAAATTAATAGAACGGCTGTTTTTTTCCCAAAATGCAAGCTCAAGCTAAATCCTTTAATCCAACACAGTGGCTCAATTTAGGAAACGCTGCCAGTGACCTGTTGGTTACTTTTAAGAGTCAGCATCAGGGTCTGAGCTGGGGGGGGGCTAATCCCAAACACGGGACAACGCTGAGCTCGCTGGTTAACGGAGGGAGTGGGGAAACAGGTTAGCAAATACATACGAATCTCCTGCTTGATTAAATTTTCTACAAGTTCAGACTAAGTCACAATGGAACTGTTCTGCATGCTTTTATTATTATTTTTTACAACATCATCAACGTTCCCTGGTTAATGCTTGAGTTTCAGAGTGTCCAAACTGGCCACAGACAGCAACAGTGAAGGTGAAACTGATCTGATCCCGGTCACAAACTTGTGACCTGAACTTATACATCTAAACAGCATTAGTATGACCATTATTCACAGTCTAGTGAGACTCAAGGAGATGCTGTGTGTGTGTGTGAATCTCTTTGGTTTCAGGTCTGAGCAGTGATGTTCCTAACACAGGCTCTTCATCTGAGTCCCATTTGAATGTCACTAGCAATCTCACAAGCCACACAATGGAGATTTATATATTTGCAAATGTACAAAGAGGAGCCCAACCCCAATGCAGCAATTGTTCTTCAACATCAATGGAGGCTCCTAAAGAAGTTAACATTGATGCTATTGCATCATTTGGTCCAGAACTAGAGAGCATTTTGTCACTGAAAGAAGAGCAAAGAAATGACACCAAAGGCTTTCCTCAGTGAAAGAGAGGTTTTCCCTCTTCTCTCATCTGGCCTCGGCTACAAGCGATAGACAGTGATAGACAGATGGTTCATCCCATCACATGCCAAATATTTTTTTTGAAAAGGCGCCTGCCCTTTTCCAAACAGTTTCCAACAAAGCCTTCCCAGATGGTTCTGCGTGACAAACCATCTGGCACGTCAGGTTAGCCGCAGCATGTAAGCAATTATGTACCGCAGAGATCAGATTGCATCAATTCAGATAGCATCATCTGAGAAGCAGGCCTGAATTAAGTGTTAAAAACCACCAACAACAACACCACAGTTTACTGCTTCCCTACAATCATCAAAACCTCAAACTTTTACATCCTTTATACTGTCCGAATAGCTCATTCACAATGATATATTTACATCCCATCCTCTCACAGCAGCTGCGGACAGAGTGCAGGAAAGAGCCACTGGTTGTGTGCTAGTAGGATTTAAACAGGATCCACATGAAGGAAATGTTTGAAACCAACTCAGTGACCACAGCAACCACATCTGACGATAACATGCAGGGGTTAGATTGGCAAAGGATATGAGTATAGTTCAGCTGTTAGCACATGGCCTCACTATGGACTATCAGTCATATGACAAACACATGGGGAGTGAGGGAGTGGGTGAGGGGAACAACTGAGAAATCAATTGTCATAAAACTAAGCTATTGTGACATTAGTAGACAGTTGATCATTTGAACCAGAAGTCCAGTGATTTTCTGTAGTAGATATTAGACATTACCTGATTGGTTGAGGAAATGATTGATTAGTCAATTAGTATCTGTTAACAAGTTTTTCACATATCCAGCTAACTTACAAAAAAGCAGATTTACAAACCACCAAAACAAACAGGGTGGAAAAAATAATCCCCCGTCGCAGCAGAGTAATAAATCACACTGAGGATGAGGTAACTCTTCTGGCCTTTTCTCTACAGAGAGAAGCTGAACAAAAACACAGGCTTACTCATTCATATTGGACATGTTTTTCAAAAAAAAAAAAAACTAAACTAAAAAAAACCCTTAGTTTCCACCAGGTGACTGTGAAAAACACTGATTTAGGAGGTGGAAGAGGACACCTGTAGAGGAATTACACTCACATAAGATGGCCAGCCATGAAATATTCATAATGTTTGCTTGTAACTCAACCCCCACACCCCCGTATTCTGTCTCCCCCACAATGGACTTCTTAGGACAGGGGCCTGAAAGGTGAAACAGTAAGAGCTAAGCTGTAAAATAACTTCATCAGGGGATAAAACAACAGCAGCAACACGTGGATACAATACTGCCTGGACTTTACTGTATAGCGTCTGCAGGTTACTAGGAGATTATGAAACCAGATGCATTTGAGAACGTGTCATTAAGCAGAGGCTGGTTTATTGGCTGTGGTCGCTAAATTGTGAGCTATAATTAGAGGTTGGGTGGGTCTACGTTGTCTCTATGGTGAGGGCACAACAGTAAAAGACACAGTGGAAACGTGACAGAAAGAAGTCATAACGCACTTTGGTGTTTGCACTTCTTAAACTTTACAAGGGTGCAAAATAGTGGAAGACAACCACCAACCCACCCAGAAGAGACCAGTGTTTGTCCCCGGGCGGCACATTGGAGATAACCCAATTCTTCCGCCCACCCGCACTTGTCAATCACAGTGTCCGCAAACTGAAAAAACGCCCAAAACACGGGCGCACACGCACACATGGTCCAATGAGACCAGAAATACCACTGTCATGTAACACGTCATAATGCTGCAGATAAACTTAATAGTTTAAGTTAAAACAAAACACAAACAACTGTTTTTTTGCTTTCTATCTATCTTTCTTTCTTTCTTACCGTCGGACTCGGACGGATCCTCCGGTCGCACGGAGAGAGCGCACAGGCGTCTGAGTGGCGTCGAGCAGCAGCAGCAGCAGGTTTTTTAACCGCAAACAATAACAGAAGTATATTTCCTCGCGGGGATTTTTGTAAAAAAAAAAAAAAATCCGTTTCGGTCTCGGCTTCACGAAGCTCCACTTTAACAGCTGCCTACAGGGAGGTATTAGTGGAAGTGTAACCAAGCTACTTAACCTGGCCCGTAGCGCGTGCGTGCGTGCGCGCACAAACACACACTAAAGGTAAAGCCACACTGATCCTCATTTGGACGCTCCTCCCACTGAGAGCTACACCAGGGCCACATCCACCGAAGGAGTGTCTCTGTGTGTTTCTCTCTTTCTCTCTCTTTTTAAAACGCACTAGTCTCCCTCGTGAAAAATACAGCTCTGAGAAAATGTGTACGTGGTGCCTTCACACGGGGAAAACTATAAATTACTGGAGGGACGCACATCAAAGAGTTAAGGGGATGCTATAGCAGGTAATATATGTTGATAATTGTGTTAGGGTTTAAATTCGATCAGGTGTAGTATATGATGTGGTTTATCTACTTACACATGGGATAAATCATACATCTGGTCGTGTTTCCAAAACACTGAAAACCTCGCGAGTTTCCTATTTTTCTACACAGGAAAAAAATAAACCTGATCATACCGATTGCATCTTATCATATAGGTTAATTTTATCCGGACACTATCAGGAGAAGACATAAGAAATAATATCGATTTGACAAATAACTCTGTATGACGCCATCTGTTGGACAAAAACGGTGAGACACAAGGAAGCTGATGATAAATGATAAAAAAAAATATCTCTGCCTAATTAACTCGTTGGTTTTATAAAGTTAAATTACTTTTTTCTGTTTCTATAAAAAAACTAAAATTTGATACAAGAATCTCTTACCCTCCTCCTTATCTTTCTTATCCCAACTGTGAAGATAAATGAAGATACTTTCTTCTGTGGCTGTGTTTTAAAACCACAGTCAGCTATGTTTAGGATGTAAGATGTATTTTTTTCCCCATGTTAAATCTTTTCCTTAAAATTTTGAGATTCTGAATGAAGACCTTTATACTGTAGGCTTTGGTATCACTACAGCCACGCAGTATTGCTACCCACAGCTCGGGTGAGATCATGATCTTTGTGGTTTCTAACATGAAATTATACTGTGGAAAAAGAGACAGAACCAGCATTTATGCTTGATTGAAGGATATACTTTGCCCACGTCACAGTTTAAACAGTTAGAATAAAACTATCTAAAACACACTTTCCAGGTAAGCTGTTATTTGATGATGATCATTGAAGTCCAACCATACAACTTTTGAAAAGCTGGGCCTTGGGGTCAGTAAATTACACAAAAACTGAATTTGACCCGGGCCTTAAAGATGACCGTGCGACATCTAGTGGAAAGACAGTTATACTGCAATTTTCCCACAGTCAAGTTTTCATTTTGAAAGTTTACTCCGGACTTTGCTCTTTATGGCCTCTATAAACTGCTTCTGATCCTTTTGGTTTGTTTTCCTGAGAAAATAATATCTCTTAGTGATGCTGTCAACCCAAACACTATTTTTTTTTTTTTTTTTTTTTTGGGGGGGGGGGGGTGTCATGTCAACTTTGGGAATGATGATAATTTCATGTTTCCACAGTCTCACCAGGTACATGACAGTTTATTGGTGGTTCGTCAAAGTCATTTCCCTAAGGAGATAAAACGCTAAAACCGGATTATCTAAAAACTTTTTCAGCAAAAAACGCGAACTAATTGAACATACTACTTCCTTGACACATCTAAACAGTGTTTACCGCGGGCTAACGGTGTAAATGTTGTCGATGGGTTACTCGTCATCACCACGTTTATCCACTTTAACAAAACGCCTGCTGCCTGCTGGAGTCCGTGCGGTGCAGTGGCACCACCTCCATGCCGAGCAGGGCAGAGAGGTCCGCTGTCGTGGGCAGGACACGCTGAAGCTTCTAGAGGTTAGGGACACCAACTGATGTTATCGACCGTGTAACACGGACGAAAGAGCAACCGAACGCTCCCACAAGCTCGTGTGGTTGTTATTAATTTCTGCACCGTTTTAAATCAACAATGGCCGAAGCCCGGCGTGAAGACGAGAGCGAGGGGGAGCGCAGAGATCTGCTGCGGGACATGCGGAGCAGGAGCCAGGCGACAGGTACTGATGTTTGTTTGGGAATGTAACGACTGATCGGCGGATTATCTGTTGATAACATGGCGCTCCTCGGAGGGACAGCTGTGGATTATAATTGGCTAGTTTGTGCTGAGTTTGACAAATTGACTTTTGTTTTTAAAGTGCCTTTATGTTTCAGTCACTTAGTGTTGAAACTCATTTGAATTGTGAAGTGCTCAGTCACAGTGAACATCAAATCTGTATATTATATTATATATATTGGGTTTTATTGGGGGTCAAAGTTATATTAGGTAGTGTGATTCAAGTGCAGACAGATAAGGGCCTGCATCTGCACCTCTTGCAAGAATAATGCAACAGGCTAAACAACTGTGGCTCTGCTATTTAATTATTATACCGTGAAGAAATGATAAAAGCATCAAAACATTAACTACTGCACTGCTTGCATTTGAAAATCATCAGCAAAAATGTAAAAGCCTACATGATTTTGCAGCTGGGGAACTAAAACATGGGGACTCTATGATTTTCTTTTTCTTCTTACAATCAGGAGCTGCTGAAACTTGAAATAAGCTGTAACAGCATCTTGTCAACCAGACAGACAGGCCTGTGTAAATGTATGAACAGATGCACACTTACAAACATTAGACAGCTTTTCACATAGATAGATACATTAATCAACTTGCTTGGGGTGAAATTGTCATTGAATGTTTTCACATATGCAGTTGAACTTTGATACTTCTGGTGCTCTATTAGTCACTATGAGACACAAAGACACGAGCCACAAGACTTGAAGCTGAGTGATTTGGTTTCTTTCTGTTTTATTTAAGGTTTTAGTCAGAGCAAGAGATTTTTATTTTATCACTGAAAAATCCATGAAATGAAAGTATCACTGATATGAACCGGTGGCCTCCGTTTTCTCATCATAACACACCACTGCTTGATGGAAACCTGTCTTTCATCCTCTTACGTGAACATAATTTAGTCTCTGTTCAGTCAACCATCTAGCTGTAACAGAAACGTATAGGTCCTCACCGCAACACGCTTAAGAAGGAAAACAGCTCTCTGGCTCCTACAGATTTGTAACGTCAGTCCTCACCCTGTGATTTAATGAACAAACATTAGCTTCTGTTTTCAGCCCCTTGCCTCACATACAAGCTCTAAAGCTGTCTTGCATCTTAGAGTTTCTCTCTATTATGGTTCACAAGAAGGTTCCTCAGTAGTATTTCATGGTTCTCTTTGTTCCCTGTTTTTCTTAGCAACACCTGGTGTGTAACCACTTATTTCTCAATCTCTCTCATGTCCTGCCTTGCTCAGACTACCCCTCCCTTGCCCCCCTTGCCCCCCTTGCCCCCCTTAACCACACCCTGACCCCACCTGCTGTGTGGATGGGAATTCCTGTCAATCCCTCTGTGCAGACAGGCCAGGCTGCTGTGTCATGAACGTGCCATTGTCTGTACTTGACGCAGTTTTTCATGCTTTTAAAAAAATGGTTAGAACCTGATACGTCCCATCACAAGAGGTTGGCATTGGCCTCATTTCAGGTAGTTTCCAGTGTGAATCACTCGTCCGCGCTGACACCGTCTAATCTTCTCTGACTGCAGGTCCACATCAGCTGCTGACATTGTGTTATCCACATGACACCATGATCTGTACAGCCTCGATCTGTCTTGTTTTTCAAGTGAGGGCAAAGCTGTTTTGGCCTGTCCCTCTGTTAACAACAAAGACTTGGATTTTTAACAAAAGTGATGCTTTGCAGACACGTTAGAATTGTTTCTCAAGATTTCATGCTAAGTCTAACACAGCAAACCCTGTGGGAAAAAATGCCAAAGGTGAATTAAGACTAAAGTGAAAGCCTTGATCAAACTTTATCAGACTCACCAGGGTCTGGTTCTTAACTAGTGTGAAGTTGTGGCTGGTGTAGAATGACACACAGTCAGATTGTTTTTCCTTTCCTTTTGTCACCAGCTGCTCTGTGACTGCTGTTGCTGTGCTGAGTAATGCCAGCATGTGTTCAAGTGAGAGCGCGGCTGTGAAGGGGAAACCGGCTCCTGCTGACTTCAGCAGCTTTCTCCTGTGTCTGCTGGGTATTTTCAGGTGTCAGCGGCCTACAAATACCAGGAGATACTCACTGATTTGGAAAATGATTCAAAACAATATGAGAGGGCATGTCAAGCACTTTGGCAGGGTCTGCCATTTTTTAAACTTGTTGCCCTCAGTTGAATGTTTGGTGGTTGAATTAACCTTAAATAAAGTAAATTATACTTCCAGAACTACTTGATTAGTGAGTCTATATGAGCTTTGTCCCGTGTATGTCTTTTATTTATATATGACAGTGTTGATTCATTCCTGACTGAAACAGCTATCAGGTGCTCTGGGAACCTGTTAATTGTGTGTGAACAAAAAACCTTGGTGAAGCTCAAGTGCTCTAAAAATATAAAAAAAACTCCTAATATCTTGTGGATTCTATCATTAAACATTCATCATCACATGTGGTGTGTTTCAAATTTATTTTTATTTGTTTAGTTCAACCGTTTCCTATACTTTGTTTGCAATAATCACCTATGAATTTGTCCTCATTATTTTAGTTTTTTGTGAATCCCATTGGCATGCTACTTATCTGCAAAGTCATTTCAGCTGCACTCACCAGGATGAAAGGTGATAATTGTAAAAAGTTTGATTAGTATATTGATAGCACCAGTTCATTCTTTAGATGAACAAATCTGTGACTGACTCAGTAAATGAGCAACACAACTTTTGAGATTAATTATTAAATACTATTAGACTTATTAGACACCAGGGGAAAACAATAGGCCCCTGTGACCTTTCTCTTTGTGTGGAAAAAAAAGACAGTAACGGTGCAATGTTGTGTGGCACCAACTGCCACTTCCTGAATGACCACATTCCAGGTGATCAGATTGGCCACGTAAACACAAGAGCAATGAGATATTACAGGGCCCTCCCCTCCCTCCGCTCACTTCAGGTTCTTTTGAGCGCAAACACACGATGGAGCAGGAAGGAAGATACTAATGGAGCTATCCTGCTAGATTTTGTATTTAACTCCAACAGGTAAGGGGACATTATTTTGTGGTATCACTAAAGAAACTTAAGTGTTGTTCGGGGTTGGACCACATCACGTTCAGACTGGTAGACTACACAAGGAAGAGATGATACTTTATGTAAAGCTTTGTCTGGTAGTTGCTAAAGAATACATCTCTCATTAAGTGAAAGTACAGAAGCTCCTTTCTCGCACGTTGTTAAAGTGTAACCTGAGGCAGTTGTGGCGGCAAGAGATAACAAGTAACAGATGTGACAGGTGGATTTGACTGCCGACAGATCATGGTTTCAGGTCAGAGGCATGAACACCAGTGTTGACTTTAACCTCTGCCTCAAACTTTTTTCCTCCAAAAGGTTTACTGCCCAAATCACCTCTTTCTAGATTAGATTGCTTGTATTTCTGATACTGCTCCTTAGTTTTCTGCAAACAACACTCATTGTTTGAGTGAGGTGTGACATGTGTTTGCAAGAGAAGGTACCAGTTAGTTTCACTTTAGCCAGGGCACATTATGTTTTTTGAATGGGAAAGAACATTATCATAGAATCTATGATTTTACTGCTGAACATGGTACATGACCTTGACAAATCCTCAGGACATAGTTGTGGAATCAAATGGACACAATACCTGTGCCTCTGTTTTAGGATTTATATCTAAATGTTTCAATGTTTTGTACACATACACTGTTGTTGTTGGCTGTACATCATCCAGCTACAGTAAAGCTCAATTTATCTGTCTGTTTGCTGTATATGAGTTCTTGCAAAGCAAATAAAAATAGCACACTTATGTTATCATTAGTCCTTTTAAATTTAGGTTCCAAGCACATTTATAGGCTGACTGGTTCATCAAGATTAAATTGCTGGTCCAGCTGGTAAGGGTTAGGTTCTTGTATTTCTAGTTCATACGGTCTTGTCAGTAAATAGTAGTGCATTGCATTTTAAATTCATCAGTAGCCATGACACATTGTGTGGCTATGGATTTGAAAGATGAAATGACATGTCGCTCCTTGCACAAAACAAATAGTTCATATATTCCTAAGCAAAACGCACTCTTGCTTAAATGATCATCATTTGTTTGTTATGATGGAGGGGGGTCGCACTCTGTGACAAACACTCTTTATTTACAGAAGACAAGATAACATTTTCTGTTCAGTCACCTGAACTGTATGTAAGTTCTATACATGGTCATTGTGTTTATGTCGTGTTGGGTGATGTCTTTTAATATATAGATTTGATTTTAATATTTAGGTTTTTACATCAACCTAATGAAGTTTTGGAATTTGTCAGGCATGTCCAGCATTACACATTCGCTGGATCTGGTCACTCTGTTCCTGAACAGATTCTCAGTTAGATTTTCTATAAAACGTATTGCCTCATGACACATGTCAATATCCCACTCAAACATGTACTGTGATACAGCATTTGATATCTTACTCGTGAAACTTCTCTGTATTTCTCGACAGATCATCCCGAAAGAACCAAGCCAGAACATTTAAACTCCAGGTATGTTATTTCCTCTTGAGCTGAGATTTTTATATATTTTTGTATCTCTTTAATTCCTAGCCTCAACAGCAGTTGTTTAGTTTCACCTAAACTCTTACCCGTAGCTGGGTCAGGTTGCTATAGCTTTAACAGACAGATCTGCTGTGGATGAGGTTGTAAATGGACCCAAACAAAGAACTCATCCATCCTCATTGACGTACAAAAGGGAAGGTCAACATGAGGAAGAATATAACTATTTTTATTTGTTTTACAGACATTAAGGAGAGATAAACATTTTAAAACTATTTTTGGCTTTAAGATCTGTTTGTTTACAACTTCACTAATCAATTAAGTTAACCACGTGGAACCAAGAGGAGGGTTGAGGATTGTTGGTCTTCTCCCCAGATGCTTTATATCATCCTCCTGCAGTAGGTCCTTAATGAGCAGGATATGCGTTAATGATGAGCCTGCCTCTGTTTACCGTAGCGTTGGTGAAAAGACTGTTGACACAGATCGGAGTATAATGTTAGTTTAATCTCGGCATCCTTCAAAGAGAATGGGAAAAGAAAGGGAATCTTAATATGATGAAGTGCTGGTACAAAGTGATGATATTTAAGGATTAGAAAATAATAAATTTACACCGTTGGGAGGAAAACAACCTGAGGGACAACAGAGAAGAGATTTCAGAAGAGGTTGGTTCCCACATGGAGATGGTGTTATGTAGAATAGTTTTTGTTTTAATGACGGTCGTATGTTCTGTATTAAACCTGGACGTGAAGGTATTTAATGGTTATTCTGTTCCTGTAAGGTACAGTGGCAGGATTTATAATGGAAGTATGGTTTGTGACATAAACTTGCATTGATACTTCAGTTTTCTTTAACCTACAAAAAATAGTTTTGCCTTGAATAACTAACACTTTATTGAATATTGCAGAAGTGGATAAAATATTTACCTAAATAAAGCCTTCTTGATATTCCCTGTACCAAACCATAAGAATCCGAAGAGGACTTTTTAAAATTTTGTATCATTATTGGTATAACCAGTATAAGGGCTGCATATAGTCCATTATAGTACTTGTCAGGGGCGAGTGAAGAGATTAATTTTTAACACCTGAGTCACCACAAAGGTACACAAACTCACTCCTGACTCCCACACCTGATTTTGTTTCCGGCTCTGTGCTGTTTTTCAGTCAAGGACCTCTGTCAACTATACGAGCTGCTATCAAACGAAGTAAGTTTGACAAAACAAAGCCTCACTGTCATTTTGAGATCAGTTTTATTTCATCAATGAGTGTTTTTTGTTGAAAGAAAAACTATCAATCAGAATTATTGTTGACAATGGCATGATATCTGAAATCTATGTTTCCATTCAGAAATGTAGAAAAGCAAGAAGGTAATGTTTTATAATGTGACATTTGTTCATCAATAAAAACTTAAAACACTACATTTTATTTCTTTCAGCAAGAACAAACTCTCAAAGTGAACATAACAGAGAAAGAAGGTAATGTCCATCAGTCCCAGTTCAAGCTACTTCTGCTGTTTTATTCTCATTGTTGCCATTTGAAATATGCTATACATTGTCAAAAGGAAATGTGTAGATATATTGTGACTGTCTTTCAGGTCCTTATGGTGCCCATATGGTTTGTCTTTCAGGCGACCAGAGATCACCATTGTCTCAGCAGAACCATTGGCCAGTAACAACTGGTTCCCAGGAACCTCTGTGGTTTTCCCTCCTCCTCCTCCTCAGTCAGGCTGGTCTGCAGGCATCCAGGCTGTTTCCCAGGTGGGCTTCATTTTATTGACAGTGTTTGAATTCATGCCTGTCTGTTTTTCATCAATGAACAACACTAACACAGCGCATTACTAAAATATCCTAACATGCACCCTAACTGGTACCATAAGTGGAAACGCTACAGTACATGGGAAAATAATGTGTGTGTGTGTGTGTGTGTGTGTGTGAACACTTCTCTTTTTCATGAATCAGCCCCCACCATCCTATGACCAGGTGATTCAGGAGAAGACCCAGGAGGAACACACTGTCAAACCCACTGCAGCCCCCCGCCGTTCCACCTGCACTGCCACAAGTGCCACGCAGACAGACCCTGTGACAGAAGAGACCACCATTGCCACTGTCCCACAATGCAGTGCTGCTCCAAAGTCAGCAGAGAAAAGATCTCTAGGTAAGGCATGCAAGAAATACTATGGCCATTGAGAATGTGCCAGTTTCAAGTTTCAATCTTATTTCAGTTCAAAACATGATTGATTGGTTGGTTTTGTTTATCTGTTTTCAGGTAAAAAGCCCCCAAAACCACGAAGGCCATCAGTGCCGACTCCAGTGGACCAAGAATCGGCTACTGAAAGTGTTACACCTACTGTTGGGAAGGTTGGAACATATACTACAGCAACCATAAACACTGAGGACCGAAGTGGCCCTCACTCTGACATAAAGCAGCCCAACCAGACAGATCCCACTCAGACGTGCACCAGATCTGTTACTGTACACTGGGATATTCCTGCAAATAATCTCTCTGTGCCTGCTGCCCCTGCTGACACTACTCCCTCTGCTTCAAACTCCAAACCCAGTCAACGTCCCGTTCCACTTCCTCGTACAAAATCACGAAAGCAGGCAACTGCAGAAGAGGTCAAAGTTCAGTCTTTGGTCCAGCTAGATGAAAACTGTGACACGGTTCGGTCTGATCTGGAGGACGTGTCCACAAATAAGTATTTAAAAGAATTATTAGAGGTCTTTAGTGCAGAAAACAAGTGCGAAGACAACTGTGACACAGTTAACAAATCAGACGAGGCCTCTCAAGGTGAAGATGCTGTTGGGGAGATGAACACCAGCCACAGTCAACGTAATATTCGGGCCAGGATCCAGGCCTTTGAGAGCCAGGCCAGCACTGAGGATGGAAATGCGGCTGAAGCAGCCCGACCACAACCTCGACCAAGGAAGGCCGCCATCAAACCTCCAATTGCTACTAAACCTTCTGTGGCTCTCAAGCCTCAGTTTAGTGCAGATGATGTCTACCAAAATGTCTTGTCCACAAATGTACCCCAAAATGTTACTGTAGTCCCCCCTCAGCCCCCTAAAAAACCAGCTGGACTATCTATAAAAGAGGAGCTGGAGACTTTGCACAGCAAGGGGGCGCTCCCAAACCGATCACGGCCTTCTGTATTGACCAGAGCCAATAGCATCTATGAAGAAGAAATTTCACCGGTTCCTCCCGTACCTCCAGCAAAGCCTGTTAAGGAGCC
Source organism: Psettodes erumei (assembly GCA_016785225.1). NCBI lineage: Eukaryota > Metazoa > Chordata > Actinopteri > Pleuronectiformes > Psettodidae > Psettodes > Psettodes erumei. The sequence goes on from JAFBJZ010000375.1 coordinate 1,951,756, forward strand.
TCTTAAACCCAACCTGAACATAAACAACCACAACTCAGCCTCCATGTTCACAGAGAATGAGTATGTGAACAGTCTGTCAAGTGAGTATAGTGTGTAAGATAAAGTGTACTAGGAATAGGAATGCACTGACTAAATAATTTAATTGTAGATTTCATTTTTATTGATAAGTTAATTGACAAAGCCCTTGTTTTATCTTAATAGCAAAACCAACAGGCATTTGATAAACAGTTATAAAAAATGGAGAAAAACAAGAAAATCCTAAGTGTAAGTAACCAGCAAATACTCAAAGGAATAGTGTGGACACCACTCATGTCAGTGCAAGAATTACGGAGCTGGTACCAAGAGGCTGTTAGTTTTGCCTTACATAAAGGGACACAGCCAGGTTTGGTTTGGCCCTAAAACTCCCTTGACTTTAACATCTTTTTGAAAGTCTGTGTGTGGATCTAAAGCATGCTGTACATGTAATTTGCCCAAACTTGTGCAAACATGCAAACAACTGTAAATGCTCTGTGTGTCTCTGTTCAGATCAAATCCCAGTGAAGCCTCAGCGCAATGTGGACGCCAATGGAGCTCCTTTCACTAAACAAACAAGGAGACCGACCACCATCAGGGTCCCCAGCAAAACTGGTTCATGTGAGTCCAGTAATCTTTACATGACTGTTGAAATGATATCTCAATTTCTGCCTTGTTCATTTTAATGCACTGTGGCTGTAACTTGCATGTACCAGTAGTCTGTGTGTGGTTTAATGATGAGCATGTGTTTTCAGTACGTTCCAGTAAAAGATGGGTCTCTTCTCAGTCTCTGATAATTTTCAGGACAATCCTCCACCTCTCCCTGTTCAAAAGCCCGTAGGCTCTCTAAACAGCTCAGTCCACCATAAACAAAGCCTGAAACCTGCACTTTCCTTCCAGGTAAGGTTTTCCATTGTCATCATCTCCAAAGCCTTGAAGCTTTTAAATGATTATTATTCTTTTTAGACCAGAAAATATTTTTACATGTTATGTGTTTTTTTCTTAAAATTAAAAAAAAAAAAAAAAAAATTATCGCTAAAAAAAATATTTTATACATTGCTTTTCATGCATGTGAATTTATACATTTACATAAACAATGAGAGGGTGCATTCTTAGCTCAGTCAGGTTTATCCTCTCTGTCAGATCAGGACCTTACCTACTTTATTACCTGTTCTTTCCACAAACAAATAAACTATTGTTGCCCAATTAACATGATGCCATGCGTGTGGTCAGCTGTGGCTGAATGCTTTGTGTTGTTACACAGTTGCTGTGGTTTCCAGTACTGTAGACTTTCACTGAGTCTGTTTTAGTGCTAATAAAAATACACAATCTTCTGCAGGAGTCTTTCCAATCTGGGTCAGAGCCGTCGCTACCACCTCGGTAAGTGAGTGGGGAAAAATATCCTCATAAATGAACTTTAAAATGAACTTTTGTAAAAGTACCACTCTCCTCAACTTGATGGTGGCGTTGCGCTCCAGGAGGTCCAGCACACCCAAAACCCTCCCACCGCGCCCTCCTCCAGCCAGAACTGGCCCGGGAAGACCTCCCCCACCTGCCCTTCAGGCCACAGGGCGATCCCTTTCAGCACCATGGGAAACTTCAGCTAAACCCCATATGCAGAGGCCCCACAGGAAAGGACCTGTCTTACCTCCCAGGCCCAACCCAGGCCACCGTCTCTACAACAAATACACTGTAAGACACATCCCATTGTGCACCTGTGCACTGTAATCATGTTTCAAATCAGCATGATTAGCACGTTTGTTTTTTCCCTTTCTTCCATCAGCTTGAACTTCCCCATGCAATTGCAGCCGTTGACTATAATGGGAGCAGCACAGGAGAGCTGTCATTTCAGGTCACTGAACTAGTTCATGGGCTTACATGTTGCATCTCCATGAAAGTGCCTTACTTCACACAAAACAGTACAAGTCTTGGTTCTACAGCCCTCTTTGAAAGGCTCAAATTCAATACCTTTGTTGGTTTTGTCAATAGAAAAATGAAGTACTTCTACTACTTGAGGAGATCGACCACAATACAGTTGAGTGCCAAGCTGGAGAGGCCAGAGGCCGAGTCCACAAGTCTTGCATTAAAGTCATAACTCCTCTTGCCTCAGACGTGTCCCCACCACAGGTAACCTGTCCTTCTTTTATGAGTAAAAAACACACCCCTGTTACTTGAGCCTTAGTTCCAGCGAGCTCCAATACATTAACCTTTTAAGTCATTGTTCTTTCTCTGCACAGGGTGTCGGACCAAGTGCCTCAGGTGGAGGCGGTTATGGGCAAAAGGTGCAGGCCTTACATGACTTCATCCCAGGTGACGCATCCAATTTAGCAACTAGCACTGACTGAGAGTGTGCATTTAGATGTTAAAGTAAGATGGTAAATTGAAATAATACATTTGGGAAACACTTTTATTTACTTTGGTACCACTAGTGTCTGTGTATTAAGTACTGCACTAGAGGTGGAGACACTTAGCTTAGCATACAGACTGGAAGCAGAGGGAAACCCATACATGAATTCAATGAAAAATGAACACGATGTCTTTGCTTCACACAGAGGGTCCAGGAGAGCTGGGTCTGAGAGCAGGAGATGTTGTGACCATGGTGGAGCAGGTGGACAGTGAGTGGTACAGAGGCACCTGTCGGGGATCCACTGGTTTCTTTCCTGTCAGTTATGTCAAAGTTCTGGTAGGTTTTGGATGTGGATCACCTCTTTGATGACAACAAGGCCTGTAATTTACAAACGTACAATGTTTAAGAATTTATTTCAATAAGGAAATTTGTTTTCGATTCTCCACGTAGTCAGATTCTCCAAAAACCCTACCTGAAAGGAAACCAAAGCCACCATCCACATCAGCCAGGTACAGTTTTTACATGATAAAATCTTTGCAGAGGCATTTAGACACTTACCTGAACTAACCTGTTGTTTGAAATGTTGCTGTGTCCTGTGAAGTGGTCCGCGATGCGTGGCGAGGTTTGACTTTGAGGGCGAGCACAGTGATGAGCTGTCGTTCTCTGAGGGGGACGTGATCCAGCTGAAGGAGTACTTCGGACAGGAGTGGGCCCGGGGACAGATCGGTGTCTCGACTGGAATCTTCCCTCTGAACTTCGTGGAGGTCATTGAAGACCTGCCTCCTCCTCCAAGTCAGCAGCAGACTCGGCCTGGTGGTATCGCGCTGCCTGGTAATTGTTATTTTTGTTTTCTCCTGGTCTGGTCACAAAGAGGTAGTGAGCCAAATTCTACTTGAGTGTGTTAATGTTTTAAATGAGAATATTTATATGGTATCAACATGTTATTCTATTGATCCTCAATCTAAACAAAAGAGCAGATGTGTCCTTTAGTGAGGAGCCTCTTTCCATCCTTCTCCTTTGTGTTGGCTGGCATTTCCCTCTGTGGCACGACAGGAATTTGTGCTTCTGTTTCTGTTTCATTATGGAGCTGTTTACAAAAGGTTCCCTCAATGGTGAAGCCTGGAAAACACTCTCGCAACCATTTCTGTAGCCAAGAGATCAGGCAAGCAGCTTGGATGTCATGACTTGAAGACCAAATGCAGTCAATGCAGTCAGTCTAAAACCTTTTGAATTTTTTATTTTTACTGAGGGGAAATTAGTAAACGCAGACTTAGACTTCATTGTCGTCAGTGGTAGCTACTGCATATGCTTTACATGCAATATTGATGATAACAATTACATTTTTTATTTAGTTCTTGATTGGATGTCATATGCATTTTCATGTTTAATAACCCATCTTTTTTCCCAATAGGCATGGTGGCTTCTCCAAGTACAAACCCTGAGGTTGCCAAACCTGCCCAGGTAACCAATATGTATACAAGCAGTAACATCAATAGGGAAGATGTTTTTTTTCCTAACACTACTGTTGAAACAAACACATATAAAAATCTGTTCTCCTGTACTTCACCTTTTGCAGGTGTCTCAGTCCAGCGTGGAGTGGGTGGAGGCTCTGTACGACTACGCTGGGAAGTCGGAGGACGACCTGTCCTTTCAGCATGGCGACCGCATCCTGATCACCCAACATGTCAATGCAGAGTGGAGCTGTGGCAGGCTCAACGGCAGAGAGGGCATGTTCCCCAACGCTTTTGTCCAGAGCAACACGGGTATGAAGTTCACACAATGAGGCCAAGTCACGATTATGAAATTATTGTGGAGTTCCACGGAAAGGGCCAAGCTTAGATAGACAGACAGTTCATCGCTGTCTAATTCCAGTCTGTCCCTGAACTCATCGATAGGTTGATAGGCAGTTGAGAGTTACTAATACTAATACTTAATCCATGCTTGAAGATATTCAGGCAACAGCTGCTCAAGACAAAGAAAAACAGCAAAGGCTCACAGCTGTGAATGTGAGAGTAGGTTTTGCGTGCAAAAAAGTGACTCAAACAATTGTTAGAATAGCTGCAGGATAATTTACTGTCGGGTGGTTAAACGACTCATGGGTTCAACTACAAGAAACAGATTAATAACAAGTGCTTTACTCGTCTTCCTCAGCAGCTCAGCAGTCATCGGATAGCCGTCAGAAAGAAGCCGCTGGTGATGGGAGGGCCAGAGCTCTGTTTGACTTCATGTCCGACTGTGATGAGGAGCTCTCTCTGCAGGTACAGAGATTGATCGAACTTGCTCCTGTCATTAATCCATTTCATAAATTCTAAGAAAAAAAAGTGTAATTTGAAAGCACTACCATCAAGATACAATTCTTTATTTCTTCCTCTTTCACAGACTGGGGATATCATTACCAACCTGGAGTCCATTGATGAAGAATGGTTCCTTGGTGATTTGAGGGGGAAACGGGCCCTGGTCCCTAAAAACTATGTGCAAGTCCTGGGATAAGGAGAAGTGAGGTGCTGTTGGATTGGAAATTACATCTGAGGACAGATGCTTTCAGCAGTTCAGGGCTGAAGTGAACTGCCGTTGACTGGCCTACAGTATTTCACCTCCAAGTAGTGCAACATACTGTATCAGCTGCAGCATCAACTTAAAATTAAGTGTTTACTGACTAACTGGTTATTCAACATGGTTATTAATATTGAGTAACGCTGCCTGCCAATGTAAATATCCTGGATTTGGATTTGCTATTTGACTTTATTTTGTTTTCTTTACCATTTGCACCACCTAGTGGTTTGTGTCCTTACTGCCTTACCCTTACATTTAATTCAAGTTACAGAATTAACATATGGTTAAAAAAAAAAAAAGTTCATACCTTAAGATGTGTCCTAACTTTCCTTCATAACACGGTGTATTGACTACATGGAAATATTCAGATAAAAGGTCAGACTACTTCAGTGGAACAAAACCAGATTAGATTACAAATAAATTCAATTTTGTTGCTGGTGCAAGTTGTGATTCACCCCCTGGTTCTATTCCTGATAGCCATGAAAACAAAGCAAACGGTACAGTTTGGTGGTCATTTACATTTTTTATTAAATCTGTCAGGGTGTTTTTTTAGACTGTCTCCTGGATGGGGGGCTCGTAGCCGTCAGCCCTCTCCACCTTGGCTCCAGCGTCGTCACCGGTTGCCTTTGCGGCGCTGCCGGAGCCGCCCTCACCGTGGAGCTCCATCAGTTTGCCCACTGCAGCAGAGGACAAGAGGCTTTTAACTCAGGCTCATCATAACTAAACATCAACAGGACATTGGCACTTAAGAAGCAAGATGTGTTTAAGGATTGAGAGATTTCACATTCTAAGGGAACATCAGCTGATCTCAAATGAAAGTAATCAGGTGATCATATGGGACCGAAACAGTTTGTCATCACGTGTTCCCAAAGATAGACATGAAAAGAAAACACGGGTACACCCAGTGTTACTGCTCTTCACATCACTTACATTCAAACTTGGGCTTCTTGAGCATCTTGACCTTGCGGACATAGACGTCGTGTAGAGGGTAGATGGACTGGCAGGCCTTCTCGATGTCCTTGCCAACACTGTCAGGGATCCTGGAGCACGACATGATACAAACGCATTAATGCATGAGATAATCACTGTTTTCAAAAATAACTCCCCATAAACTGGCATCATTAAATGACCACCAATTAACAGTAAATTCATCCACCAGCAAAAGCCAACATATCTATATACAGCTCATTCAGGAAACTTTGACTTACAGCTTGTTGACGACTTCCTTCAGGTCATTGGTCTGAACTTCACGGGTCATGATCTCCATCATCTTCTTGCGGATCTGGCGAACCTGCTGGTGCTGGGCGTAGGAGGTCTTTCTGATCTGGTTGGTGCGCTTCTTTGTGAAACCCACGCAGAACAGACGCAGAAGGTAGCCATCGGTGGTCTTGACATCCACGTGGGCTTCAATCATGGTCTGAGTGAAGAGATAACATCCTTACCAATTAGATTTTGAGCTGCTATATTCCATAACTGTGTGGTACCATCCAACTTTTGCTGCCCTCATCTTCCCAAAAGCCACATTTCCTTCTTCACACAAAAGATATTTTCAGTCTTCAGACAGGTAGTACCACTCTTTACTGTGCATTGGTATGCAAGTATGTAATTCATTGTACATAAACAAGTTATTGAAAGAACAATGTATGTTTAGTTACTAAATGAATAATATTGTCTAACCATTGCTCCATATGACAGGAGCATCAATTTACCAAACCAGAAATCCTAATGATACTGCAAATCATGAGATGAAGAAATATTTATCAAACCCAATCTAACTATTGTTCTACTTTCATGGAACGCCTGAAAAGCCTTGGTGTAGTTGCATCTCAAACAATATAGGACGGAACTATTTTCACCCTTCAGGTTACTGAAAAAAAATGCACAGCACCCAAATTGATAGTTTCATGCATTTTTCTATTTAACTATTAGACACCCACATTACACAATTTAACTGCCATCCCTACCAGATGTTCCCAGACAAGCTAAAGATTCAAACCAGTGACCTCCAGTCAAAACCCCACTTCAGTGGCACACAAGTGACTGTTCCTGACAATCAACCAGTGGTGTATTCAGAGAGATATCCAGTGCTAATCTCACAAGCTCAGTCATTACCTGCCACTTCTTGACCATGGAGCACATCTTGTCGCGGGTCAGGTCCATGCCGTGGAAGTTGGTGAGGCAATTCTTGCCCTGGACATCTTCAGTGATGAGCTTGAATTTACGGAAGGCCACCTCGTCGTTCTGCAGATCAGCGAGGCTCACCTCAAACACACGTCCCTTCAGACCATCAGAGGCGATTCCTGGATGTTTGTAAGATGACCGAGTTAAAAAAAAGAGACATGCAACAGTGGGCCTGAAGGTAATGACAACAGTAAATGGAAAATCAGTTGTTCTTGTAGGTAATCATCCAACCATCATTTGGGAGCAAAAGAGTTTTTCATCATTCATTCCCATTGCCAAGAGCAAACACACACAAGCATTTTAAAACAGGTTAGATATTCTTTAAGTGTATGCAAGTCTCATTTTTTCCAATTAATGATCTCACTCATTCAAGCCATCATATGAAGCTTTGCTTTACTCAGTGCTAGCCTGGTGCATGGTTGGCAGCTCAGTATTGTCATACCCGCCGTATACCTACACAGTAAGATTTTAGATTATGGTGACTTACTGGTTCCCTGAGTCCTGGTGACCAAGGTCTTGCCAAGATTGCGGATGTTGAACATGGCTGGTGCCTTGACATCATACCAGTCCTTCTTAGAGAAAGGGTCCACACTGCAGGGGAGTGAAAGGCAAACTCATGACACGCAGAAATAAACCATCCAATATTCGGCACAGTACATGACACATGAACAAAGTGGGTAAGCATGTACTGCGAAAGTGACTGCTCGGGTTAGCAGGAAGCATGGAAGGTTTATCTTAATCCCAGCCAAGACACCAATGTCCGACGATAACCTAAATGCACCGACCCTACGATCTGTATAATCGGTTTGACCGCGGTACAATTTATCATATAGCGAAATATTAAGTTTGACTGCCATGTTGATGGGTAAGATCGGCTAAATTCATGCTAACCTTTGGTAGCCCTTAGCAAGTAACGTTACTGTCCCTAACTGGGCTGCTATACCCGCACAACTCTTTAAGCTTTCCTTGAACACACCCAGAATGCTACAACTGAATAAGACACGTCTAATGAACTAATAAACCAGTCTATTTTGAAAAACGAGGTTCAGTGGAGAGTAAAAGGGACACGGCATGGTATAGCTACGTCCAGCGCCAGAGGCCGGCGACGACGAGACTAGCGTCGGCCCTGCAACATCTACTTAAAATCAGCTTCATCCTTCACATTTCTTACACTCAGGTTACCCTGTTTGAAAATGCTAAACCTGATTCGTGTAACCGTGTGTGAATTTGCTACTTACATCTTCTTTTTGGCACCTTTTTTGCCGCCTTTGGTCAGCCTCTTATTCTTGCCGACTGCCATGTTGGCTACAGGGAGTGAAAGAGGAGGAAATATAAAATCCCGCGATAGTTAAAGAGATAGACCGAGAACGTGCGATTTGGCTAATCTCGCGAGTCCTTGTAGATTCTTTTGGCGCCCCCCGATGGGAAAAACGAATACTCGTTAATATCATGTGCCTCACGAGATACAATACCGTTTACAATGTAAACTGTATGTTTTACTATGTAAACTTTACATAGTAAATTAACTATCTTTGTGGTGTCTGTGGAGGCAAACACACACCATTATGATTTTGGCAATTTTGTAAAGAGCTCGGTCACTACCACTGAATTTTTATAATCAATTCCCATATTATTGAATTTTGAAACACATCTTTCTGAATTTATGTGAAGTAGCAAGCTGCACCTATTGGACATATTGGAAAATATTTAAAGGCTATAAATTGAGCATTAATTAGTCGGTGGTGATTATATTTCACAATTACTGTATAATCTTTATCAAATTCAACTGTAACATCTTTTGCTTACAAATCATGTACACCACCTATATATTGTGTTTAATTTGTACTTTACATTTTTTTTACAATTAAAATAATTGGTAATGTTAATTAGATCATAAAAGAAGAACCTGTGATCCTGGGCCAACCCATCAAGATAAACCAGTCTGTAGGTGTGTTAACACGTCATGCAGGTGTGTAGCTTGTTATCAACCCACCCTATTACTATAACAAAGGGAAGAATTTTGTCTGTTGTACACTAACTAAAGTGGCAGTTTATTAGGTACACCTAGCTACAATGAATGCAGTCTATGACAACAACCCTGCGTTTAATCCTCCATTTATAAAGGTTCAAAGTTTTTGTTGAAACTGTTGAGAAGGGTTGATTCTAATTTCTGTTTCTGATGTAGCTTGTTGGTGCTGTTGAACTGTCTTGATTTATACTCAGAGGTGTCCCTGTTTTTCAGAGTACCCTCACTGATGTAAACAGGGTGGACAAAACAATAGAAACGCTCGTCGGTTATGAGACTTCATTAGATTTATCTTGGTCTACTAAATAAACTGCAAACAAAAGGTAAACTCAAAGATTAAAAAAGCACATACCCACATACATACTTGCAGTATTTGCATTGACATACAGGTACTGCAGGTAAACAATAAGCATACAATTTTTCAGGTGCAGCTGGTGAAGTAAACATCATATCGTCAGTCTAATAGCAGAAAATAACTAATTTTTTGGCCGAATTGAGATATTGACCTACCTAAAACTGTTGCACCACACTAAATAATTGCCTGTGTCCTCACCTAAAAAAAATTGAGTTAGGCAGATATGCTATTAGGCTGACGATATGTTTCTACATATACAAGTAACAAGAGTCTTATAAATCCAGGGTCTCTATGCATGCAAGAATATTCTGAAAATGGAATTTTGAGAGGTGAAAGCTCTGTAGCCATTGAACAGATACAAAGATGCAACAAAGACAACCTAATATATATGAGATCTTACAACTAACATAGGATTCAAAGGCTACCCGTAGCATTACAGCTGTCCCTTTTTGGTGTCTTCAAGTTTTTTCTTCCTTCTTTCCTATTAGCAGTTTCTTCTTTTTATGTCATCTTAAAGTCTGCTATGTTATTTGCACAAGCATCACATTTGAATTGGTGGCCTGAATGACAGCTTTAATCTCCTCGGAATTTTCTTTTGTCACCATTAATATCCTTTAAATGAATCTCACAAGCTTTAGTCAGACACAGTCTGAAAGTAAAGCTCTTTGCAAGTGTGCTCATCGATTTTACTACAGTTTTTGACACCAAGTTATTTGCATAAATCATAATCCTCTGCTTAGATAGTAAGACTGTTGAACAAGATGGCAGGAAGCGAGCAAAAGCCAGTTGCAGCTAAACTCTGATATGTGACTGAAGTCTCATTATCGCTATAGTTAGAAAAATAATAAGACAAGGTTTACTGTATGTTCAATTCAAAGGTCAATAAAAGCTTTTCAACTCCTTATTTTAAGAAGTTAAGAATTGGGCTGCAGAGATCAAGTCTGCTGATTTCAGGTCATTACATCAGAGACAAGGCCAGCGTCTCATGGGTGGTGCTGCTGGCTGCCATGACTCCCAGGGTCCCTCAGGGCTCAGCTACACTTTCCTGGGAGGTCAGTGGTAACAGTGACGCCAGCTGCCTCTGTGGCAACAACACATGTAGTTGCTGAGCCATCCTGCAAAGAGCAAATATAAAATAGCCAGTGTGAGCAGAGAAAGGACAAAACAAATACTTTAAGATATGGGCTTTTAATATGTATAGAGTAGGATTTCCCTGCATGCAATGTTAGACATGGATGAAACTGGTGTCTCTCTTCCATTCACTATGTCAACACCTTACATGTCATGGGTTATTGGTGTTGATTTGAAAAGGCAAGCAGTGCTGAGCTGTCACTTTGTTTCAGTGTTTGGATTCCTTTGCCTCAGCATGCAGACAACATAACAGATCATCTTAAGCAAAAGATACAACTTTCCTTCTTGGGGTTCATAGTATGGTACAGCATTGTAGCAGTTAATCATTCATTTGCTTTTTTAAAATATTATTGAGGTGTGATTTTTTTAACGGTTTGCTGAAATAGATTTTTTTCAGAATCATATATAATATCCCAAATCATCACATGAAATGTGGTGAAAGTTTGCCGAATTTCTGTATTGTACTTTGAAATGTTGTAATTGTGTAAAGGATAATTAACTTTTTATACTTGAGTAAAGTGCAGTAAATTGTACATGAGTACTTGAGTAAATGCATTAATTTACCTTCTGTCACTACTGTCACATCCCTGGGAGGTAATAAAAAGCAGAAAGACACTCTATGTGGTTATTTTGCAATTTGTTGTCGTAGCTTTACATTTAATTTTACCTGTACATGTCTCTTTGTGGCTATTTTTTATGTTTGCCTATTAGTGGTCTTGCAACCAGTAGGTCTTTTCAGTAATCTATTAATGGGCCAAGTATAGAATAGACGGCTCCTTTCTGTTTTTCTATGCGGTGTGTTATGTGCACTGTACCTGGTGCGACCAGGGGCCCAATAGCACATTTTTGCCCCGAGGCCCTGGAACGGGTTGATCCGGCTGTGGTCGTAGTAACCGAATACAGCTGCAGGCGCATGTTTATTTTAAACGAATCCCGGTGTTTCGCGCTGAACAGTCACCTGAGCGGCACACCTGCCACCGAGCTGAATAAAACCAGGTCCTCACTGCGCATGCGTCGCTCACTCAGGGGCTACACTGTCATGGCGGTAGCGAGCTGAAGCTGCCGGGGTGAAGCAGGAAGAGAAAGCAGCGCAGTTGGGTCAACGCTGACATTCAACCAAGAGTGTGGAGTTTGCCGGGGAGGACCGAGCGGACCTCCGTCCTTCATTGACTCCTCCCGGAGCTGCCGACGGACTTGTCCTCCTCCAGTTAGTGAGTTTTTTTTGCTTCTGCAAAGCGCGCTACCTGTCAAGTGTGTGGACTCGGTGACAAAAGCAACTTCCACTGCCGTGCGGAGATATGAAAGTCTCTGTCCCCTCGTTTGCCGTTTGACCGAGCGGAGGAGAAAGACTGGTTAAGGACGAGCTCCGCTTCACCTGCTCCCCTCCTTCTTACCTGCAGCACACTTCCCCTCGGCTTTTGGCGGCATTAATCCATCCGTCTGTTATCAAGTTACGGAGCACAGAGAGGAGCAGTCGGTGTGGATTGACTGAGGACGACAAGCAAATTCAGTTTGCGCTTTTTTTGCCCCACTTTCGAGGTTCATTCGTTTCACAGCTTTTGGATGGGGAGGGAAACATTTCGCTTGTGTGTCTGTAGTGACTGTCAATAACTCGGCTGAAGGGGACACAGACCCCCCTCACCCCTCTCTCGCTCTCTTCCGACGTTTGGCTGCTCTGTCACCATTGGAGGTGAACAGGTGCCTTACCTGTGAACGCCACCTGTCCTTCCCTCCTTCCTTCCTTCCTTCCTTAGCAATGGCTAGCGAGGAGACGGCGGCCGCGGCACAGGCAGGTGATGCAAAGGACGGGAGATCGGGCGCCATGGCGCTCAATCCCGGAGTGCCCATCAGGGGGATAAGGATGAAATTCGCCGTGCTCGCCGGCCTGGTGGAAGTTGGGGAAGTTTCCAACCGAGACATTGTGGAGACCGTCTTCAACCTGGTAAGCTGATTAAGAGAGCTCAGTGTAGGCCTTAGATAGCACGGACACGGCGTAGTAACAGCTGACTGTGACATGGAAATGTGTGGTCAAGTATGACATCAGTCAGATTTGCATAAAAATGCACTGATGCTCATGCAGCGCTTAAAAAGCACAAAGTGAGGTAATACTCAATAAGCAGTTGTCTTTAACATTATACTTATTCGCTGTAGTTTTTAATTATTAAGTCATATAACATTGTGGTACTTGCACTGGACTCCTCAGAGGACTTTCAGCGCAAAAAACTACCCTGTTGCTGATTTTTTTAGGCTTAAATATTATATCACACGGCCTCATTTGGCCCAGTTCTTATTTCTTGTTGTCAGTCTGTTTGTCTGCCAACATGTTGCAGAGAACACGTTATTAAAACACCCTGTCCTTTGCTTTTAAATTTGATCAGACATGATGACCAATCACAGAATCATCATGGCAGAGAAGCTGTTGCAGCTAATCAGTTGGTGCTGTTTGTGACATATCTGGGTCAGTCATAGTGTGTGTGTGTATGTGTGTGTGTTTGCCTTTTCTGCCCACTACCTGTTGCCCACTCCCTAAACCCCTTTTATCCAGCTTTGTCCGTCTGCAGCACTGATAGCCCCTTGGCTGCAAGGAGTTATGAAATGATTTTGTTGCTCCTGCACGTGAATGAATGAAAGTACCCACGTCCAGGAAGTTTACGGTAAAGGAGAGTGAGCGTGCTCAGCTAGAGTTCCTATGGTTGGGTGAGAGGCAAACGGAGGGAGGAGAGGTGAAGGTGAAACCTGCAAAACTGCTTTGTCACTGTGGCAACACAATGGAGTCCTTTTTTCGGAAGGGGAGGCTCATCCTCCATGTCTTCTGGTCGTAGAGTTAACTCCAACACCAACCCCCACTGTGGGGTGTAGGCTTCTCCTCAAATGTCATGAGGTTGTAGCACCTTTAAACACAAAGCTGTCCCGTCATCCAACCAGCATTGACTACCACTAGGTCTATTCAACACTGTCTACATTTTTTTCCCCCCATGTACTGATATGTTAATCATATTTTTAATATTGCAGACGGCATTATGTAGGTCTCCAACTAACAAATATATTTTTGATTACTCATTTGGTTTATGAAATATCAGAATATACTGGGAAAAAAAATCCAACTTCCTGGGGCGCAAGTTGATGTCAAATTATTTCACCCAAACATATTTAGGTTATTAGCATATAAGACAAAGAAATTCTTTCTTTAACTTCCAGTGTGAGAACCCTTTTAAAAAAAAATGCTTGAAAAATGATTTGATGAAATCATGGAACAATTAATTGATAATCAGTCGGTTAGAATGTCATCTTCATTGCATACTATTTAGAAGGATGATGCTCATTAGAAAGTAGGCCCAGGAATTGTAGCTGCAGAGCATCAACTTTGTGGCTTGTGTTTCATTAAAGGTATATTAGTTATTTTTTTTTTTCTTAAGGAGCATGCTAGCTGGAATAATTGAGGCTTTGGCTGCAAATCAGTTTTGTCAGTCTGTCACTGCCATTACGAAGCAGCAAATGTCAAACAAAATATCACATTTAAGTATTGTTTTCATCTGCAAAATCCAACCAGAGAAAACTACCAATTAGTACATGTTTTTCTTTAGACTGGGAAAAAAAGTCATTAATATTTCAGAAAAATGAGCTGCAGAGACAGCTCGGCACATGTTTTGACAGAAATATCAGAGTGCAGCTCTGCATGTGTCCCTGGGACCCCCATGTTCAGCATGGTCAGCATCATTTTAGGGCTTTGGGAGATGACGACCTTGCATTTCATTAAGCTACGCACATTCTCTCGTGCCCGTCACATCCTCTGTTCATCCTCTACTTGCGCGCTAATCTGATTTCTCACATGGGCCGGAGCTTGCCCTTTAGTGGCGTCTCATTTGCAGCCTCACTGAACGAGTCCTACGCTGTATATGGTTAAACGCAGCACAGTTCTCCCAAGAGACTTGACTGAAAATTGAATAATGTGACCTAAAACAATAGTTGTGTTACATGTGAGCTGGAGCTGTAAACACCAGGATTCGCTTGTTTTAAATAAAGCAGCTCATTATGGTAGCTTTGTTTTTGCCTCCAGTCAGGAAGTTGCTAAAGAGGGAAGAAGAGTGTATCTCATGTCTGTAGTCAAAGAAGAGTTACGTCCTACTGTACCATAGGCTTTAAAAAAAAAAAAAAAATCTGTTGGTACATCTGGTCCGTGCCAGCTGCATACAAGGTAATAGGATGTATCGGATAAAAATGAAAGTGAAGTAAGTAAACCAGCGAATGAGAAATTGAAACCTTTTCAAGCCTCCTTTACATCGACTGTAGTCTGATGCTTCCTCATATTCTGAGAAAGTATCAGTTGCCTTCATATGGTGCGTTTGTTTAACCTTTCTTCGTTGACTAGCTTAGTCTGTTTAGAGCAAAGATGTTGGTCTCAAGGCAAAAAAGTCCACACCATAAAGATTATTTAAAAAAAACGTACACAGTATCACACTTCTTATTCTGTTGTTGTTATGTAGCACCAGCTTTGTCTGGAGCACTTATGTTTTTGTTGGGTGTCCATCTACAGGTCTGTCCCATTCTCGTGAACGTGGTTTCTCAGGAACGCCTTGAGGGAATGTCTTAAAATTTGGTACAAATGTTCACTTAACCTCAAAGATGAACTGGTGAGAATTTGGCAGGCAACACACAAAGGTCAAGGTCACCCTGACCTCATGTCTCACCCAACTTGACTAGTAGGCAGAGTCACACAACTGTGAGGTGGCAGTTCTAGTGTTAAGTAGTTTTTCCAACAGCTGACTCATCTAAACAGCAGGTTTGCATGCAACCTCCCTCAGAGAATTTAGCATCTTTTCTGTAGATGACGACCACGTGTGAAAAGGTAGATTTCAGCTTTAACCTGAGTATCTTTACAGTGACTTTTAACCTTTTATTAAAGCCCCGTGCACATGGGTGATCTTGCTCGTTTTGTCTGACTCGTCCTCAGGTCTCAGGTTTGTGGGTGTACAAGCGTAGCTCTGTTCTCCTTCAACCTGAGCAGACGTCCAGTCAGTGGTTTTGATCTTGTGGTTTGATTTTACTGGTCGTCGTATTCATCCTGGTTTTAGTTGCTGCTACTCAAAATGTTGTACGAAAACAGTATTCTTCAAAACGTATAATAAAGCTCCACAGATTAAATTTCTCACAGCTCCACCTTTTTACCATTTAGCTGTTTTTAAAAAGCAATGAGTAATATGTTTTACAAGGGTTACTCAATTCTGCTGAGTACTCTGTACACTGTACTTCATGCACCTCCATGTAGTCGCTGTCATTCTTAAGTCTGTGGTTTAGATAAGACAGCCCACAAGATCACACAAACTGATAGTACAGTATGCTTGTCGCACTGGAAGCGGCTTGTTGAACGATTGTAGCAAAGCAGGATAAAGTATTGGAGACCTGTTTCTAGCTATATGTCAAGTGTTAAGTCCAATGGTCACCGGTGTTTTAGGCCTGGTGCAGTGTGCCAGCTGTTGAGAGAAATATGTGGGTCTTTTGGGCTTGGCAAATGTTTTACTTTCTTCACGAGCCATTCGTTTATACTTCCTGTCCTCGGGCACGTAGCACGGAGTCACTTTGTGTGTGAGCTCCTGTGCTGAATGTAGCTGCCCACAGTTTTACTGGAGGCAGCGTTGCTTTTTTTTTTCTTCTTTTGGTCTGTCTATTAAAGCATATAGTGGAAGCTGCAAGGAGCTGCAGACTGAGGTGTTAATTCTCAGCTGGCTGTCCGCGGCAGACGGTACCGGCTGATGTGTCGCTCTGATGTCAGTCGACAGAGAACAGACGGCCTGCAGACAGTATTGGTGCAGGCGTGATGCATGATAACGTGCACTTAAATATGATAAAATAGATGAGTCAGTTACAAAGGATTTCCATTTTGCAATGTAGGTGTTAGGCGTCCAGTTTAGAGGGCATGGTAAAACTCATTAGACACAAATAGGAGTGCAAAGGTTGATGTGTCAGGGCCCTGGGACAGTAAAGGTATTCTTAACGGACCGTCCACCATCATTTGCCCAGCCGAGCTGTTTACTCATGCTATATTACGTTATTAAACAAAGTCCAATATGTGGTCTGTGTGTTTAACAGTCTGTTCTGACATTGGAATTTCTACAAAAAGCCAACAGAGCCTGACAATATCTGGCCCCTGTTGTGTCATCTGAGCCATTTATGTGCTAAAATCCAGTGTGCGCCTTGGTGTCGAGCAACAGTGTCACTTTAATTGAGGCTCTTTGGCAGTGCACTACAGTACAGTACAGTGCAATCCTGCCCTCCACAAAGTGGAGCACTGAATCTTTTAGGGCTCTGCAAACCATTGACCAATGGAAAGCCTGTGAGGAAGAGCTGGGCTGAGCCCGGCCCGCGGCTCTTCTGTCGAGTGACACAGGAGATGAGCGCGTTTGTGCTGTGGAACATAAGTTTGACTTAATGTGGAGGCAAGGTCTCGGGGCCGGTGGGTGGCTTTGAGAACAGCAGTGGAAACCACACCTACGTATCTGTCCACGTGGTTGTGTTCATGTCCCTCAAAATGTTGGAAACTTCACATTAAGACACTATCAGCTTCTTTTTAATGTACTTCATACTGCAAAGACAACAAGTCTGTAACTAAGGGGGCGACCGCAAGTTGAACTAAAAATTCATCCATCCATGTCCCAGTACCTCAAAATGGATCTGTTCTCTTACATGACTCTGTGATTAACAAAAGCCTGGTGATTATGATTATTTTCAGTGGATGTAATTCATAGAAATTCAGTTTCATGCCTGTAATCATTTAGTTAGGACAGGCTCCGCATTTTCAACTGTTAAACGCCTTAATTTGGGAAGTGCCTCTTGATATTTTCAATTCTTTTTTTTGCCACTGAGCACATATATTGCACCTAAACTGCCAACCCCAATACAATTTCTGAGGTTGATACTGGGCTCTAGCTATAGCTTGAAAGTCCTCTTATGTTTCTGGTCTTTGAATATTTCATGTTATGTGCCTGTGTTTAGTTTCTTTTGCAAGTAGGGAAACTGCAGTAAAAGTAGACACCTTGTTTTGTTCTAAATTTGAGGCTCTCTCTATTTCTGTTTGTGTCAAAGAGAAAAATGAGGTTCTCTTCACTATTATTTCAAGGAGTTACACTCTCTTTGTGTTTCCCTCAACATGCACGGTATCTGTTTTTATGGTGCGTTGTTGCCCACTTTATCATCTGTCGTGCTGATGTCAACAGAGATAGGCTGTCATAAGTGAAATTGATTCTTCTAAATTGTATCTTCACTGTATTTATTGTTTCCAGTTGTCTGTTCACTTTGATGCTCACAGCTGCAGGGAAAGATCATGCAAAGTAGCTCTAGTATGTGCTCTAGTATTTTTTAATTTTATCAGGATTTTCAATCGTGAAATTGATTTTAGTGGCTTTATTTTTGGTTTTAGCCCTTTTCCTGCTAGTTTTTGGATTTTTACTGAACCGACCTTTTAATTCTTTATCGGTGCCGCTGGCAGATTTCTAGCATACTCCTCCAAATAGAGGCAGTACAGAGTATAAACTTTGAGTGATTTTTTTTAAAAAATGTGGTAAATCGTCACAGCGTCATTGAAATCAGGACCCAGAGGATCAAGATGGCAGCTCGTCGTAATCCCTAGCCCTGCCTCTGCGAGCATGATGCAGACAGGAATGCAGCAAACTCATAAAACTCTCCCTTCAGACGCGCATAAGCTTAACACAAGTGCCAGGGGGGCGAGGGCGATCCTCGTCCTCTCTCCCCAGGCATGCTTTGCCCTCTCTGGTGGCAACAAAGAGCCCTCTAATCTGACACATGAATGAAACCCTATCTGCTTCTCTCTTATCTGTCGCATCAGCCCAATTCCACAGTCACACCTTTTTTCCTTCTTTCTCCCTGAAGCTAAAAGCTGTTTGAACCACTGTTGTCTATATAAGCATGACTTGAATGTTTACGGTCTCAAGTAAATGATTAGTTCCATTTTCACCTTCAACGTACGTTTGTGTCAGGAAGCGACCATTTTTTTCCTAAAAAAAAAAAATAATTCTGCGACCATTTTGGCTGCAACGTTGTTGACAGTTGTAGCACTGAAATCAACATGGTGAGCATGGTTTGACTGTCCAGCCTGCTCTTTAGCTTGTTACCTGGGATGGACCGTTTCTGCTCACCTGCATTGTGTGGCATTTTTTTCGTGGCCCCCCCCCCCGAGCAGATCAGATAAAGCCGCCATCGTGCCTCGTCGCCCGCTGTGTGCTGACAAACAGGCAAGACGGCCTTGGGAGGAAATAGAACACAAATTTACAGTTAATGGACGAGAAAGCTCAGGACAAAGTGTTTTTGGGGGGGTTTGTGAGAAGCTGAAATATATCTGAAATGGTAGTTTTTTTTCCCAATTCAACCAAAATTTTGATGTGACTTCTTGTTGTTGTTGTTGTGAACAGCCCATAACACAGAAGATTTGTTTTCGCATCTTCGTTTGGACACCGTGCTTGTGAAAACATTATGTATTATTACTTTTTTGTGTCACCCAGTAATAAAAAATCAATTACCTTCATTGTTTGTTCAAGTTTCATCCCAGTGAGCGCGATTGTAATTATAAATCTGCTTGAATTTTGTGCGCTTATTTGTAGACTAATTGGTTTGTGCATACAGTTAACAGAATAAATTTTCCACCAGACGTGATGCTTTTAAAAGTCCTCCAAGAAGTGTTGGTGTCGAACACACAATAAAGTTGTTGCAGTGAATCCCAATTAATCTCAGGGGGCAAATATTTTAAGGGAAAAACTCCAACTTGCCCTCTTTGTTCAAACCGATCGACATGGTGAAAGAGCCGAGGGTTTAGTGAAAGATTAACTGGTTACACATTGCTGCAGTGCAGTTTTAGGAAACAGGGCCACAGTGTAGTCTACTCCCTGGCCTACATCTCTCCTCGTATTGTTTCTTCTGTCAACAGTGCCGGCTCACGAAGGCAGTTGAACAGAATGCTACCGGTTCTGTTGGAGGAAGCTGGGAGCACGTTGGTGGAGACTCTCAAAGACCAACATCCTGATAATTAAATCCTGCCCCCAAGTCAGCCACAGGGGCAATGAGAGCCTGCACTTTCCTGCTGTTTTTTTTTGTATGTCGACTGTAAATGTAGCATTCAGAGAATAGCTGGGCTCAGATTACCCAGATTAACAGAAAGAAAAATATATATTTTTAAATTTTAATTAAAGGAAAATCTCTCAGGGATTTATAATCTGGACACCTAGGTGAAATAGAGCTAAGGCTAACCTGTTTGCACAATTTAATATAAAAAGAGGTAAATTTAAAATTGAAGGTAAAGACAGAATGAGATATTCTATGAATTGTGTAGGATGATTTGAGATGGATTCAGAGTTCCTTTTTAATCTTAAAGTGACATTGAACTTTTGAGGGTCCTTTTTAGAAGTGGACACCATCAGCACAAAACAGACCTGCACTGAGCAGGTTTCACATGTTGGCAGAACAAAAAGTCAGTGGAGGGGTAAAGGAATTTATTCTGCATCTGATTTTAGTAATGTTTAGTGAGTAGAACCTTGTCTTCAGTCTTCTTTTTCACAATCATTAACGGTTTTGCATTTCCCTTTTACCTTTTCATTTCTATACCTCCATGTACAGAAAAACTTCCCACTAGTGACATTTACCCTACAAAAAGACACTGAGGGTTCTTCTCTGCAGCAAACCCATTTTGACTTTCTGTTTTGACGTAATCTTGCTTAGTGCAACTTTGGCTTTATGCACTTCAACATGTTATATACACATACACACACACACACACACACACACACACACACAAAAATTACACCTCAGTGGGCTTTTGTGTGGTCCCTCCCCTCACCCAACCATCTATTTTCTAGGTCCTTATTGAAGTCAGGGTAGTGGTGGCAACAGGAAAATCAGAGGCCTGTGGATTTACTGTTCCCTCGCAGCTTTTCATCAGCTCTGTAGCAGGCCTGTGAGGAGTAGTTGCTCCCTGAGCTTATCCAGGGTCTGGCCCAGTAAGTCCTGCCCAGCCCAGCTCCAAAGTGAGTGCATCTTTACCCGCTGCCATAACTACAGTCTGTTTTCACCGAGCACCAGTGATAGACACACCTGGGGTAACAACACCACAAAATGCTGGAATTAGATAATAAGTAAACCTTAAGACTTATGTCAAAATAATGCAGTTTTCATCTGATACCATTTTTCTTTTTTCTTCAGATATAAACTGTAATTCTCCCTGCCGAGATCTTTTTTTTTTGATGGACTCTTGCTTTGCATTTGCATTCATCTCTCTGACGATAAACCTGTCTGGCATGGTTTTGCTGATTTATAACTTTTCTGCTGAAGCTCTTACGTTTGAAGGGAGAACTTTCTGTGTTAAAACATAGACTGTAAAATTTTTTTCCCCATTGGATGTCTGTTTTGTTGCTTAGTTGTTACTCCCTCCAGAAAAAGACCAAACCCAAGGTAGTTCCTTACTGGAGTCACAGCGATTCGCTTATGTAAATTCACCTTTGACCTCGCCCATGAAGGTAATTGTCAGTGATAAAATGAATGTGCATTCATTGGATGTAAGATGCACCGCGTGAATCAACTGAAGATGCAGACACACTGCTTACACACATCAGGCAAACACTGTTGAACAGTGAACAGTGTAGCAGAGCTTTCGGCTAAACAGGAAGCAGTATTAACCTCCTGGCCTGCTAGCGTCTCGTCACAGTGGGGGGGTGTAATGATATGCTAATACTGCTTGCCTGCTAACCAGGTTTCAGTGTTAGATGTGGAAGAAGGTGTGAATATTAAAGCATAATAAGAACTCCTGCTCCTTTGAGAAGGAAATATTACACTGAAGCCTGAAGCCGTTGCTCCACCTTCAGTTTACTGTGGTGGAGATTTCTAAAGGAAGAAAACAAAGTGCCCAATTCCCAACACGTTTTCCCCCCATTGTATTTTGTGGCACTATGTTCAGATTTAAAAAAAAAATGTTTTTAGGCAGATTCATTAGTGTGTTTGTATTTCCAAGAAACGACTGTAAACATTACGTGAAGAATGTCTTTTTACAGCTTTTTAGTGATTTCCTTTGAGAATCTTCAAACATCAGGTTTGCATGATGCAGTATGGGTCAACTTTGCACCTTTCATTTCAGAGGAAACCACATAAATATTGCTGTAATCACCATGTTTTTCAGTACAAGAAATTGATGCTGTACTTTCC
The DNA here is from genome assembly GCA_016785225.1 of Psettodes erumei. NCBI lineage: Eukaryota > Metazoa > Chordata > Actinopteri > Pleuronectiformes > Psettodidae > Psettodes > Psettodes erumei. The sequence continues at coordinate 1,973,560 of JAFBJZ010000375.1, forward strand.
TCCAGTCCAGAGCTTATGCCAGGCCTTTGTTGACTTCTCTACCCTTTGCTCACATAAATCAAATTGTTATGTGTTAAGCCACTCTGAACAATAGGCATTTAACATGATATGTGAGTGCCAGTTGAGGCACATGCACTGAGATCAGTCTGCCTCAGAGGTGGTGACAGGCGTGGCTGGAGGCATAATGTTTTCGGGTCCTCCGTCTGTCCATCTGTCCGCGCCGTTAACGCGATTTCTCAAGAAGACCGTGAGGAAATCTCTTCTCATTTGGCACAAACGTTCACCTGGACTCCACGATGAAGTGATTAGATTTTGATGGTAGGAGGTCAAGGTCACTGTGACCTTTTATAAAACAGATTTTTTTTTTGGTCATACCTTAAGCATGCTAACATCAGCAGAATCAGAATTGTGATTAAATAATTGTGATTAAAATACCTTGTTATGAATTCATTGAAATCACTGCATATATCAGTCTGATAGATGTGTATTGGAACTTGACTGGTTGGGAGAGATGTACGACTGCAAGGCGGTACTTCTAGTTTTTGCCAAAATTTTGCTATGATTCCCAACTTGGTGCTCACTTTAGTCCATTATCCACAGAGCAGATGTATTAATGGTTGGTCCATGATGCTCTTCACACTGCGCTGTGCTCTCAATTTTATGACTTCATGGATAGGTAGGGATAGTGGTGATGAAATCGTACCATGTTTCACCTCAAACAAATCAACCCTTGTGCAAAATGACTGTTGCTTAACGCTGACACAATGCTGACCATTTAGGAGACCCCCGCTTGCAAGCAAATGCTCTAGTTGCAGTGTAGCCTGTGGCATATTCCTCTGTATTAGTCATGGGATAGACTGCATGAGTCTGCTCTTCTCAAGGGATCATCTGCTTTCCACCATCCTTTAATTGTTTGGTAATTTAGTTTGTCAAAAATATTACTCTGCGTATTACTCAGCTATGCTTGGGCAATAAAACTGTCATGTTAGAATTGGGCTCTGATGAGGTGAGACTCCCATGGGTAGAGAAACTAAAACCTTTTCACTGCATGCATGTATGCTGGCTTTATGTGCAAACCTGCAGTGCGTGCATGTATTGAAGAACAGATGGCATCTGCATAAATTGGAAATGTAGAAGTGTGACTGTGCTCACTTGTATTAGTCTGAGCCTATTAAATGATGGTTTGGATTAGGTGTTGACCGATAAGGGGGCCATGGGACAAATCTGGCCTTCCAACAAGATTGTATACTTTTTATATATATAAACTTTTCCCCTCTTTGTCTCATTAGATGTAGACCTGCTAGCTTTGACTGCACAGTAGCTTAGTTTAACTGAAGACCCAATTAACTGATCTGATCCCTGTCACTTGCATATCCTTAAGTCTTTGTATACTGTCGGTGTAAACTGAGCCGCTCCACAGGCCAGTATTTGCACTAAAGCCATGGCAAGAATAATTATTAACATTGCATCAATCATTTTCCTTTTTAAATGAACTGTATTACCGTACATATGAACACAGAGGCCACTATCATTGTTGCACTTGTAAATCTCTGCTGGCCCTCCGCTGAGCAGAGATGCGAGAACTGGCCCTTGGCCGTGCTTGACTGCCGGCCCCTGGATGGTTCCTCTACCCTTGACCTGTTTTCGCCCTCTCTGCATCAGCAAATCATTTGTTGCCAAAGTCTGGCATGTAACTTGTGGGGAGTCGGCTCCACAGCAGACATGCAGTGCAGCCAAGTGTAACACAGTGTTTACTGCTGACTACCATCACAACTGATAAAGAGCTTTGGTGTTAGGGATTACTGAATAGTACAAATAGAGTGATGGCTTTCAATTTCATGTTATTCCAATGAATAAATACGCAATATCTATTTAAACATTTTATATGAAAGCAGAAATGCATTTGGGCAATATGCCCCTTTTGAAAAATGATCTCATGGTTTGACTGCGTTATTTTGAAATACCACGCTCTACTTGGGGAGGAGGAGGAGGAGAAAATTGTTGTGGAGCGTACATTAATGAACTTGTTTTGGGTATGAGAGTTTTAGGGCAGTGCAATCCACACCCAGATATTTGGATTTCTGCCAGAAACACACAGTAGGTGTTTTTACATTTGCTTGAAAAGCACTTTTCTTCCTCTTCATCTCTGGAAGATGAAGAAATGTTGACACCGAGATTTTCCATATTTCAAAATATGTATAGTATGTTTTAAATACATTAATAAAATTAATATGTTTTGACGTATGAGCTGGGGGAAACTAACTGTTTCCCTCTCACCTGTGATATCTTTCATATATCAGTGTTGTATCAGTAAGGCTAATAACAATTGCTGCAATTTCAAGGAAGTTCCAGTAAATCCAGAAAGGTACACAGCTAAAGCAGGTTTCTTCAGGACAGCTTTACAGGGTACTGTAAAGGTGTTGTTTGGGGAAAGGTGATTGTGTGCTGTTTTTTGTACACTGTTTATCAGTTTACAAACTGAATTTATACTGTTGAACTTATATTTTTAGCTTAGCACTTAGAATTTTGAGAAGCATCATGTCCAAATGCTTTGGAAAGTTTTGATATTTCTCTTTTTTCCATGCTGAGTAATTTAGTTGCAGCTCTTGGCATTGTAGGCAAAAGGCAGATCTTATCTGCAGCGTGATCTGAGTAATGTACAGGAAAGGGAGGCTGTCTCTGATTTAAACCACAAACTTCCCCCCAGAAGTTTAGTCAGTGCCATTTGCATTCGACTCATCCATTTATTAGTGTCGGATGGAAGAATGAGAAACCACATATCAGAATGTTTGATCTGACAGCATCATAATGACAAATATTCTCCAAACACACACAAAAGAATGTTAAAAGAAGAGCTTTCCTAATCTGATCTGTTTCTTCATTGGGTTATTTCAACCAGTTGATTATTTAAAAAAAAAACAAAAAAAAACCCCTAAATTGTGACAATTGTCCATTACAAGAGTTGATAGTGATTGGATTTCATTTTCAAAATTTTATTCAGCTTACATTTAATATGTAAATAAGTCTTCATATTCAAGAGGGTGGGACCAGCAAACATTTGGGGCTGAAAATGATTTATTTGCCAACTACAGTAGATGGAAGAAGAGATAAACCAACACAGGATTTGACTTTACTGATGTTTCTAACATAATCTACATCAAACATATCCAGGAGTCGATTTTGAAATGTCAAAAGAATGATGCAGTAACCCAGAAACGGCGACATCAGGCCCTGCCATCAAACATCAGTGGGACCAACAGGTGGGCAGCAGCCGGCCACAAACCACTGACAGTAAATGTTAAACAGTCATGTGGGTTATCAGTTTGGCATCTTATATCACACATGTTTGATTGAATCATCCCAAAGTCATCAAGGTTCAGCAGTTAGTTTTGGCTTCCCAGAGGCAACTGTCTCAGGAACACCAAACATGGCTCTGACGTTGTGTCTTGCCTCTTTTTTAAAAGTCCAGCACAGAGTTTTTTGTTTTTTTGCACATTAGCCCTAAAAATCATATAGTATACGTTTACTGATGCGCATTCAGTAAATATTATTTCCACATCACGCTCGAGTGCTGAAAAGGCCGTTTGCATGTAGTTCTGTGTACAAGGGTAGTCAAGGACCGCCACTGTTAACCACGATGTTTCAGGATAGAGGGAGGAAGCTGCAGTGACACAGTACAAACCACAGGAAGCAGATTAGAGTGGAACAACTGTGCTGGGATATACCGCAGACAGTTTCCTGATTCTCCATTCACAGTTCCCCTCAGGAAATTGTTTAGCTGAGGCGCTAAGCCAAACAGATGCTGAAAAATGTTACGATCATTTTTATGACGTAGATAATGGCTTAAACAAGTTATATGGCACTTTGCTGTGTGAGGGAGTCACTTTTTTTCCTGAAGGTTTATTTTTTTTAATGATTTTAATGAAGGCTTGGCTGACCTGTGATGAAACACTGCAAAAATTTCTTTTAAACCAGATCAGTCATTTATGCTTATGACTGTACTTACATTACATACTTGCATTTCTTAGATCAAATAAAGAAATCCATGTAATAGCATCATAAATTTGGATTAATGGGTAAATTTGTGAGTTTATTAAAGTTTAAGATCTTGCAAACCACGGTACATGGTTTTTGTCAGCTGCAGAGCATTGCGATGCCTGCAGCACAGATTTCCAAAATGGTGCACATGTTGTCAAGCAGGAATTGCAGTTAGCGCCTTTTTAAAGTATACCAATGACAGGCTACCATTTTGCAATGAAGCAACTTATCAAGGGTGGAGTCCTTCATGTCGAAAAATATTGATTTCACTCCTCCGTGCTGGAATTCCTTAATCTTTATCTCTTTCCTCCTTCACCTCCCTCATCCAGCTGCTGTTTTTAACGTATTGCACCAGAACCAAACCTTCCTCTTTGCCGTTGCAAGCTAAAAGTCATAGGCCTTTCTGTATCTAATGATGAAATTCTTTGTTTACCTCCTGATCAAATCACCTCTGTCCCAGCCTTCTTTCTGGCAGTGGCCTCACGGTAACAGAGAAAACGTATTCTTCAGCATGACTTTTATGTTAATACTGAATAACCAATTCCACACGGAGGCCACATAAAGATTTTTTCTCAAGCAGAAAGCCATGCTGTCAATAGATTATATTTGAGTATAGTTTTAATTTTCAACATCTCATTCCAGGAGCAGACAACTTCAGTTGGTCAAAGTATTCCTGAAGAATGCACTAAAGCCCAGACTCTGTCTAATGAGGACCATTTCCTGACCAGCCTTTTCCTTCTGTTTACAATAGCAACCACCGTGCAACTTCAGATAGAGTGCCAGATAGTCAGTATTAGTGTTAAAGAGATCTGCTATACACCTCCATATATTTTCTGGTTGCTCTGCAATTATTCATTAGCTTGATGTGGAAAAGGTCAAAAACCAATATGCTTTAGTTTGTGCATGTGTCTGCTGAACCACATGCTGTTCATGTGTGGTGAATGCACAACAAACTATTGCTATAGAATATGTTGAATGATCAAGTTATATTTCAGAGGATGGTGGCATAAAAAGTCTGATTCTGACACGTGTAATTTCATCACACCTTATACTGTCAGCAGGTGAAATAGAAGGATTGATGGTCTCATAAACTTTGATGTAATCTAAATCCTCTCTCTCTTCCATTTGGATGACAATGTACCGTAGGTCGTACTTATGTTGTCGCGTTTTTCTTCTTATGGGTCTTTGATTTCTCCCGTCAGGCAGCGCAGATGGCATAAAACACGATAAATGATGTTGTGATTGCATGAAAGAATTCACTTTAATGTAATCTAAAACAGCATAGGCAGCCAATTACATCCACATGTGTTACGTACTCTTCTCTGTGTGTTTTACCAAGCCTGTGTTCTCAGGCCAGTGGATGGAACAACAAAGCTTGCTGGAGTTATGAGTTGATCTGGCTGCTGCCTAACAATCATAACATTTAATGTAGTGTAAAAAACGACTGCCAGCCACTGCTCAAAACAAAAGCTTGGCAGGTTATCCTTCTGAAGATATTTTTAGAAATGGTGCTATTTAAATAGCTCTCTCCACTGACTGTACTGTCAATGTTTGTCTCATATTGTAAGGAAGAGGCAGCACTGTGATACTAACGAGGGAAAACGGGAGTCAGATGATCAGCCTTCTCATCTTAATAAATGATTAATTCAATGTAAATGAGTGAAAGCCTAAGAATAATTTACAAATTAGATTTAATTTTTTTTTTTTACCACTGGTTCATTAATCTCAGTGTTTCTGTGCCATCAAAAAAAGAGTGTTTGGCACGATGACATATTCATGAAGCGGATTTGGAATAACAACTTGTTATATATGAAGTGAGTGACTCACCTAAAAAGGTTCTACTTAGCTGTAATCATTGAACCAGTGTGTGTGTGTGTGTGTGTGTGTGTGTCCAAGATCACTGCATGCATAATTGTCACCACTCTACCTTCACACTACCTCTTTGACCATTGCAGAGTGGCAGGCTCATCCGCCAGGGTGGAGGTAGGTGGGTTGTATTGCAAACATACTGTGTGTGTGTGTGTCGAAAGTAAGCAAAAAGTAACAAGCTGCATTTCAGTACAGTGTTTCCCACAGAGCAGAAGGCAATTTGTGGTGACAGAAATCTGGTGGTGTGTGTGTGTGTGTGGGATAGACCGTCTCCAACTGTCATATCACGATATCAATTGTATAGCGACGCGATGACGTGTACCGCATTCATGTTCTCTCGCGCGTACGCGCATAGCAACGACACGAGAGCGAGCGGCGGGGACCGGGAGCGAAGGTGCGCGAGGGCGGTCGCATACGGGTACTTTCACTTTCGATCACGATTCAACTCGGTGTGTGCGCGCGCGCGCGCGAGAGAGAGCGGAACGATACGCTGCGTGTCATTTAAAATAAAATAAATGAATAAATAAAAACAGCGGTCAGTGTTGACTGAGCCGCCACATATTAGTGTGTGTGGGAAACCCTTCTCAGTACTGTCGTTTGGTTGTGTATTACAGCTGTAGGCAGTGGGAGCTCAGGAGGTGCCACATGTTCACCACTGCCAATACATTGAGAAGGAGCACATATCTTGCCTATTTGCAGTGTAACTGTCAACATCGCCTCGCCCGAAGTGCTACTTGAATATATATTATAATCAGTGCGAGATATCATTTTTTAAAATGCATACATTTCTTTTCTCATGTGGAGGAAAAAAACCTTTTAGAAAGCACTATAAGCCTCTTCAAGTGTAGTGCCTCATTTTCACTACGAGGCCTCGCCTCACTATTTCCCCCTCATCGTCTCCCATCAGAAGCTCACCCCACCGTATCACTGCTGGCACTGCAGGGATTTGAGCTGGGCAGATTATTTGGTTGACCGCCCTATCTGCTGGAGCCATTTCAACATGTCTCGTACATCACTATGTTGGAAATGTGAGCGCTCATCAGCGGTGAAGAGCGCAGGATTATAAGATGTTGTCAACCGCGATGCGTGTTTTGGGACGCTGCGGCGGATGTTTCAGTTTGGGTGTTGCGAATCACGCGGGGAAGAAGAAGCTGAAGTGCTTTGGTTTGACACGATAGCTTGTTAAATGACATCCAGTTAAGAGAGCTGTTGAAAAAGTAGGCCAGTGGTGTGTGGTGAAAGCACAGTTACTCTGACAGCCTATTTGTTGAGTATTATGCTGCCTTGATTTATATTAAAACAGACTGAAAACCTTAGTCCCGCTGGGTCCTTATTACACACAAATGGGTGTTTAAAGAACTCTTGCAGAGGGCAAATTGAATTGGCCTCAAAAATGACATTTGCTTATTTTCTAAACCCTCAGACCATACAACACATTAGACAAATCAGATCTTCACCTTGACGTCTCCCACGCCTTATATATCCAAACAGATGGATGATATTAAGCGATGTATGTCATTTATTCTTATTGTCCACATCGATTCAGAGCCCGATGTGAGCCATCTGACGAGCTCCAGAGATATGCCGGCCGTGAGCACAGATTTGTCACAGCCACTTTTCTATTGTCTGTTTCTGCTGTTGTCTCATTTAGGCAAATGACTTTATATTCAAATGATTTCACCCATAGAATTAATTGCAGTTTTCATTAGGGAGAGAACTGAAAGATGAACATCGACATGAATACACATACACAATGGACGGACAAGCTCATCACCCTGTAGCCATGGTTCGACACTCATCAGTGTTTCTCCCTATTAATTTTAGCTGAGTAATTTCATCCCCTTTGGTACAAAATGGCCATAATTTGTCGCTTTCTGTCACTGTCGGCATCACGTGGCTGCCTGTGATGATTTAGAAGTCTGTTTTGTTTAGCCTGGACCTCAAATAGCTCTGCTCTTTTTATAAGTCTTCAGTGTTCTATTCTCAGTCTCAGCTTCTCGCTCACTGCCAGAATATGCAGCCTCTATGGTGCGGGAATAATTGGTACCTTAGACTCATAAATCATAGTCATGAAATGCACATGCTTTTCAATAATGTTACATCTCTTATTTTTGCAATTGTAAGTATTGTTTGCTTTGAATGGCTGCTCAAGTTTTAAGCTAAGTCTAAGAAGTCTTCTTCTGTACCATTTGCACCCTGTTGTGTTTTTATTTGCAGTCAGTGTAAGAGAGGGTAGCAGGGGCCCCTTTATGGACTCAGTACCTCCTCTTTTTAAAAAACCCAAACTCTTAATGTTTTGGGGATTTGTGGTTTAATGGAGGCATTAAATCATGAGTGGCAGTGAGAACTAAATGCTTTACTGACAGTAGAATAAGCAGAAATGCTGTTTTTTTTTCCTTTTTAAATGCTAATGTCCACAAGCTAACATGCTCACAGTGATAATGCCAAGAGGCTAATGTTCAGCAGGACCATGTTCATGATAAAGTATGTTAACGTGCTAACATTTAGCACTAATAACAAAGTACAGAGCCAGACATATGCACAGGTATTTGGTCATAAAGTGAAGTTGTAGGCAAGTAAACTTTTAGCCTGACGGTTTGGGTGGGAGGAAAAGCCAGAATATCACCAAATTCATACAAAAATCCACCCAGCAGTTGTCAAGACCATTTCACTCAGAACCACAAATGTCATCTTGCTGTTGGCACTAGTGGAAAAAGCCAAGAGTTCAACAATGTCAGAAGGCTTTATTCTCAACAGGCGGTGAATTTCTGTTTCTAAAAATTTTATAGAAATTCAACCAATAGTCATTGTGGTTTAATAAATAAATAAATAAATAAATAAATATTACACCAACTCGTCCGCCTCAGCCAAGCGTATACGAATTTTCATGAAATTTTGTCTTTCTTTTTTATTTCCTGCATTTCTGCTCATGACAGCAATGTTCTTTCAAACCTCCATCATGCAACTTTTGTTGTAATGAGGGTGGATATGGTTGAAGCATTAGCCTCATGTCAGACGTTCAGTCAGCTGACATACAAGTTTAGCTCAGGCGGTACATATGAATACTGGGTCTCGCTTTCCATTTAGCCCTGCCATCCTCCTATGTTGTTCTCCGTGGAGACCATGGAAGCCAGTTTGGTCTTTGTGTTGTGGCCCAGTGGCTGCTTGGCTGCCCAGCCATGATTAATTCAGGCAGGCCTCGGGGGAGAACAGCCAGGCCAGGTTACCCAGCCAGGGATCTGGTGTCTCGCTGCCATAAAGACAGAGCTCATCGGCTGGAGCTGAGGCTGGAGCTGGCAGCCCTCCACACCTGCTCCTAAAATAGAGCAATGTAAATGATTAAATTGAACAATTTAAGAAATTGAAATATTGTAAACCTCTTTGCCATGCACCAGTGGACTCACTGAATGTTCTCGCTCAGCCATAGCAAAGATTTAAATCAAGGTTCAAAGTTGATTAATGGCTACATAATTCTACTGATCATTTATTGCTATATTTTGCACCCAGTGCCGAGATAACCCGCTGCTGTGCACGTTTATACCAATACTGGAAGCTGTACTTGGATTCAACTGGCACATTTGGTAAAGGTGGCAACTGCTGCTTTGTTTCCAGGTTCAGAGCAGAGTGCTGCCATGAGATAAAGCACATTTGAATATGACATTTCATGTTTAATCCCCACAAGCTCATTTCTGTTGTAAAATTCACCACTGAAGTAACTGTAGCAGGTTACAGCTTAAATAAATCATAGATCTGGGGTCTTTGCTCTTTGAATTCTACCTTTTTTTTTAGATATGTAACATGTCAAATGAATCATTCACCCCCCCCCATGTCAGACCTTACAAGTCCATATTTGGCTTTTAGGCATTCGATAACACATACAGAGAGGGGCAGATTGCCACCATTCTTTGTATTATTGTTGTGAATCCCTCCCTCTCCCCTCAGCTCTGCTATTGGTCTTCCAGAGCTAATGGTGCTGCAGCTAACAATTGTTTTCATAATCAATTAATCTTACACTTAATAAAGTTTATTAATTATTGTCTAGTTATTTAAAGTGTGTTTCCTCTGTAAAACATCTGATAACAATGGAAAAATGCTAAAGGCTAAAGTGATGTCATTTCATTGTCATGTTTAGTCAGACCACCAAGGTTATTCAGGAAGAAGCTGACCCCCCCCAACATGTTGCTGAATAGATTCCTCTTGATCAACTAATCAGGATGTCGATTATTGCAGACCTGTTCCAGACGAGTCACAAATCAGGTCGAAAATCATTTCATGTGCGCTTGCCTGCCAGGTGTGTGTCACTGCGATGTGGCACTCTGTCTCCATCCTCATATTTGTTCTCGGTCCCATTTGGTCAGCTGACTGATGGATGGATGACTCGCGTACGGTGTCAGGCTCATAAATCAGCCGTTACCGTGGCAAAGCGGCACCCGACATCTATTAATGGCAGACCTTGCGGCAATCGGGGGCATCCACTCTCAAGTTAGCACACTCCACTCTGTGGACCGCCGTGTGATTTATCAATGACTTACTAAGAGACAAAAAGGGAAGGAGGCAGGTTGCCAGTGGAGCACTAACAGCATGCGTGTGTTATTATACTGTAAATGTTTTACTTCAACACTGACCATGTTCCAACTTGTGACAACTGGTGACTGATAGATATTTTAACTGAAATTATTTCCTTCATGCAAATCTTTTGGATTTGTTTGGCCATCTATTATATTCTGTACTGCATTTGCAGTGTATTACTGGGCGACAGTAGATGAACTGTATATTTTTAGCTCCAGATTACAGAAAAGAGTAGTTTTCACATGCTTATATTGAATCTGACCAAGATATCTGTATCTGAAAGTCTGTCCTCCCTGCCTCAGTACACCTGAGATGAATAGAATTTTATTTGTGCTATTCATACGATTGTGGAAAAAATCATTCTGCATCAAAAACTACAAAAAATCCGTTCTGTGCCCTGTCGGAGTAGCTGGGGCATTATTTTTGGCAACACATTGCTGTCGGATTTCTTTTAAAGGCAGTTTTGAAATGCTCAGGCACCACGGCACTGAATTTAAAAATTGTACTCAACGAGTTCTCAACAATCTCATTTGTGAACATCTTAAAAACCTGTTCACATAGCTCTACGTGGCCGGATACCACTTCATGTTTTAGTTTCTTATGCTGAGTTAAATGTGAAATGTTAAAAGGGGAACAAACATCTTTTAGACAGGTAGAATTATTTCAGTGCACATATGGTAAAACAATCATCTACTAGATTTTAGCTAAAATAACCACCTTACTCTGATTCCATCTTCTCCTGTATTTCCTGCTTTCATATCTATGTAATATGAAGATATAGATGTCTCGATTCCATGTTAAATACATGTTTTGACTTTATCTGTTACATTTATAGACTAAACAATCAGTTTGTTCTTGTATGCAAAGCTAAATCAGTCACATCCACAGTGGCTAAATATTTACTTGACGATAAAATATTTTTATATCTTGAAAACAAGACTGTACAGAGTTGACTGCATAAATGTGATGGATGGCATCATTACTGTAATGTTGATACTTGACGTGAAAGAGTAAATCGATATCTGTGAAATGAGGTTAAAGGGACAAAAGGTGAGTTGCATGTCAGTGTTGTCGCGGCTCGACCCTCTGTCTTTGAGGATGTTGTTGTCCCCTCCTTCCCTATCTTGTACTCAACACCCGCCCACACACAGAGTTAATCCCACCTCACTCATTTTAATGGGACAGTTTCCATTCCCTGGACCAAATCACATTGTTTTCACACGCAGCCTGTCTTAACGGCCGAGTACGACGATCATGCTTTCATTTTTTTTGTCCATGATTCTAAACATGACAGTCTTACCCGCAATATTAATTTGACATGAGCGTTGTTATTTTCCTTATCTTTTCCTATTAGGCAGGGTTCAATAATAAAAACGCCATCACAACTATTAAGAAGTGACAAATTATGACATTTATAGCTAATACAATTTATCTCCACACACAAAGAACATTACTCGTTCGCAATAAGACAGCCATGCTGCCTCACTGCCGAACAGGCAGAGGCTGGAGATGTCCGCTAAGGCTGACTAACCTGGTGGGATGCATTTACTTTCTTTTACAGTTGGCTGTAAAAGGCAATGTGTGATCCTTGTCCTGCGGCGCACGCACACACACACACACACACACACACAGCAAAACACATTCCTGAGTGCAAAACCTGTGGATAAAATAAAAGAGAGTGGCGTCAGATTTTAAACTGGTAGCCAGTGTTGATAAACATACTGTAGATGATATGGCGAGGTTCACTTCACTCTAACTGTACCGCTGCGTGCCATCAGTGAAAATTAATTTCTGCGGCTGCCAGGCTATGTCAGCTGCTGTCAGTATCCCAGTGTCCTGAAGCAACAGACCTAAATAAACTTCTCACTGTTTGTGTCTGTCTGAATCTCTCAGTTTCACTGATGGGGCTTTTTAATCAATATGTGCTGCTCTGGGTTTTACCACAGCATCTTGAGGCTAGTTTTAAAAAGTGCAGCGTACTGACGGACTGACAGACATACAGATGGACTGAGACCTGTGTTTCTCTTCTGACCTTCAGTCAACTTGGCTTGTGGCAGTTCTGATGTATTATTAATTGCTTGTTTAGGAGTTTGGTTGTTTATTAGTCCCCCCTCCCCCCCATGAATTGCCACCTTAACATGGTGCGGGGGGTTTCTGTGTGCCAGTGATCCTGGGAGCTGTGTTGGGGGGGGTGCTCGTCCCTGATAGGATCTCACGAGGCAAAGTGGTTCCAGGGGAGGGACCTGATTAAGAGCTAGTCGAAAGGGCCTCATGAAACAGGTGGGGGCAGATGTCGGACCTTGCTTGGACTAGATAGACCAGGGCCCCTCAATGGTAAGTGTCTGGTGGCCTGGACCTTGGCCATGGGGCCCGGCCACTAGATGCATGGGGAGAAGGTGCGAGGTGAAACGGGCAGCTGACTCCGGGAACTGGTTACAGATAAGCAGAGGATGGTTGGATGGATGGATAATTAGTGATCTGTTCTGTTGACATGATGAGCCGCAGACACTGAACACTCTCTATGCCCTGTCTCCCTCCTCCTCCTCCCCCCACCGCCCCCTCCCTTACCTGTCTCTGTATCTGCCCTCCAGCTGGTTGGCGGCCAGTTTGACCTGGAGATGAACTTCATCATCCAGGAGCCCGAGAGCATCGTGTGCATGGTGGAGCTGCTGGACAAGTGCGAGCCCACCTGTCAGGCCGAGGTCTGGAGCATCTTCACCGCCATCCTCAAGAAGAGTGTCCGCAACCTGCAGGCGTGCACCGACGTAGAGCTAATCCAGCTGGTGCTCCAGCAAATATCCACCACGGACAGCATGATTGCAGGTACTGGGAACAAGTCTTTGCATTGGAAACATAGAACATGGCTGTTGTTGTTGGCCTGTATTCTTTTAATACAATAACCTCATGGTTTCGAGCTGCAGTGGTGCATTACACTCTGTGTTGCGCTGAGTGAGGACACCATCATCCGGCGCATGTCTCCCCCTGAGTCTCAGTCTAGTCTGTTGCCCATCTGCAAATTAGTACGAATTAATCCTACAGTGTTCGACTCACTGAACTTTTGCCTGAGCCAGAACGGCGCTAGCTTGGAGGGTTTGTGCGGTCAAGTGAGGACGATCCAGCCCAGCAGGAACTCGGCAGCTGAAAACAAATGTTTAGAGTTATATTCACCACCCTACATATCGTTATTTGATTTAATTCTTTTCTTTCACAAGTCTTTTATAAATGCCTCACACTTTTTTAAATTTACATTTCCAGGTTAAAATGCTTCATCTATTAAGCACTTTTATTTTTAAAGCAATAACCTCGTCCTGTCTCTTTCACACGATTTGTCTGAAATACTAGTTGTGGGGTACAGAACCAGACAGCTGAGCTTTAACGCCAGATTTAACTGCCACTTATCCTCATATTTGAAGGGTTAAATCAAGGGTAGAGCACATACACTCTCGTCATAGATCTGTCATACTGTGCCTCATCCTTAGTCAGTAATAACTCATGAAAGCAGCTGCCCAGTAGCTGGGACTCCCAGGGTATCGTTGATTTCTTTTAAATACATAGCTGTGGCACCACTGCACATGTAGATCATAAAACTGCACATAAGAACAACTGTGAGGTCGGACTCTTTTTGCAGTCACTTTCAGACAAGATTGTTGTATTGTATCAGTCTTTCTGTTTATCCCCGTATGTTTCTGTGTTTAATCCCTGCTGTCCATCTCTGTCCTGCAGACCTACTTGTGGACATGTTGGGCGTGCTCGCCAGCTACAGCATCACGGTTAAAGAGCTGAAGCTTTTCTTCAGCAAGCTGCAAGGGCAGGAAGGCCAGTGGGTGAGTCAGAGTCATGCCACGGCGGTCTGTCTTGGTCGTCTGGGACCTGCGTGAGGAATGTGCAGGCAACGCTTCAGCTGCCGCCGTCCCACAGGCCAATGCTCTCCTCACATAGACGAGATAAATCATGAGAAACCGGACTTCTGCTCTAGCGCGCCCTTGGATCTAGAGCAGCACTACATTACTGATATTAGGTGGTTCCTGAGATTACGCACAAGCTCTAAATTTACATTACTTTAAGTCTATATTCACTGCATCACTAAAAGAGTGTAAGTCCAGAGACTTAGCATTTTCACAGTTGTGGAACATTAAAATAGACTGCGAGGGCTGAATGCATCTACAAGAGAATAGCCACAGTGCTCTTAAGATGTATGACGCGTTTACAGAAGACACGTTACTACACCCAGGCAGAACCAGTGGCACAGAGGGAGAGACAGGTGATGTGAGGAAGAGAAGGAGAGTAAGCCATTGATCACTGACACTAATCAAGTTGTCAAGGAAATAGGGCGAGTTGATTTTTATGCCTCTAAGTTTCACCACCTTCCCACTGGTCTCTACTTTTTGAAATGTCCGGGGAGACGGGGTGGATGGGATGAGTAAAAATGAACTCTGCCGTGCTATGATATGGAAAACTACGAAAGCCAACCTCGTTTAAATTTTTTAACAAACACACAATGATCCCACTATCAACATGTTGTTAGAGTGACATATTTTAACTGGTTGTATACAGTACAATGCTTGTACAATGTGATCATTCAGATTATGAGTGAACAAACGCATACAAAGTTGTACATGCATGAGCTGTATGTAACTATGTTTTTGTGTGTGTTGTTTTTTTTCCCCCTCAGCCTCGTCATGCAGTAAAGCTTTTGTCAGTCCTGAAATACATGGCTCACAGAAACGGGCCGGACTCCTTCTTCAGCTTTCCGGGGAAAAATGCAGCTGTGAGTACAGTGCTGCGATGCATGCTGCTGCGCCGCAAACTAAAATAACTGCCCTCTCTCCAAAATGTGTTTATACATAAGTGACGATCTAAAGAGTCAGAGGTGTTTTAGTGTTTTTGAATGTTTCACTACATGTGAGGAGAAGTTGATGTGCAGCGATGGTCGAACCTGACCATGACCCCCTCTCTTAATGTAGTCCTAGTTTCCTTCAACTTATAAAGCCTTTTTCCCCAGAGGAATGTAATGAGGGAGAAAGACGGGGCTTCTGATACTACATGGTGATCTCTTCTGAATCCCTTTCATAATATGTGCTTTCTAAATGTGCTGTCCATTGAGGCAGCCAGTCACTGACCCGTGTAAATTTGTGTCTCATTGATAAGCTTTACACATTCGCCCAGAAGTTTTCTCATCTGCCATCACAAGTCAGACCCTCCTCAAGTCCCAAAGGCTATTGCACTCTTTCTGAAATGTTATCAAGGATGTAGAAATGGAGCTGTGTTTAATAGCATGCTCTCTGTGTGTGTGTGTGTGTGTGTGTGTGTGTGTGTAGTTAATGTGTGTCTGACTAAATGACTCATGTTGGGGCGTTTCAACTTTGGACTATTCAGATGGTGCTATGAGGACTTTGCTTCATTCAAAACCTCTCCTTCTTGTTCCTCCTCATTAGTCTCATGGCAAATTAGGCTGCACTCTGTCTCCTTTTGTTTGGTCGTATTGCAGACTCATAATGTGTTAATTTAAATCACACTCACTGGATGAACTGCAGTAAAATATACATTCCAGGATGAGAGCTTATCCAGATCGTTTTCATGAAAAACAAGCGTCATTAACAACTTTAGCTTTCTTTGAGTGTGTGGCTCTCTCCAGTTTCAATATTCATTGCACTGAAACTTTACAAAAGCATTTTTTTTTGCTCATGCATGATTTACCACATTCGTTGAACTGTGTGGTATTGTTGTTCCCTCTTCCTGCCACAGTGCCTGGTGCTGCATGCCAGTATGTTCATGTCAGAAAGTTTTTCTCACACCTGACTCTTTCATCAGTCAACAGCAACTAAGTCCTTGGAGCTTTGCAGTGAATGTAATGTTTTAATGTCTTTATTGTCTTCAGGTTTTATTTGTTGGAAAACTTTTCATTCCAGCAGTTGCGCAGCTTACAGGAAGGTTTACTTCCCTGTGTTTGAATATATGCCCCACTGAATGTTGCATTAGTCTGTGCTGGTCCATTTTACTGTGTGTGTGTGTGTGTGTGTGTGTGTGTGTGTGTGTGTGTGTGTGTGTGCGCGTGCGCGTGCGCTAAGGTTTTGAGTGCAGAAGTCTGCCCTGGGTGTCATTTTGTTCTTCTTAACTCTTATTAGCAGTCGACTGTGTTTGGCAGCGTAGTTTGCAAAGCACCTTCCTCTTGCTGCCCTGCAAACAAAATAAGAATGCCTGGAAGCACACTCAAACATTATTTGTAGTAATAGATTTCTAAATATTACTCCCTTTTCTTGCTTCATATTTTTTTGGTTAAAACACCTTTTTGTTGCCACGCGTGACACGACACGACTGATCTTCGTCACTAGTTAATTACTTTTTGGTAATTTTAAAATGTTAATTAGATCCTTTCATTACACAAGTGGCCAGGGCCCATATCTCAGTTTCTGTCTTGTTTTGTCCTTCTTTTCCCCAACAGGCTATAGCTCTGCCCCCTATAGCAAAGTGGCCGTACCAGAATGGGTTTACGTTCCACACATGGCTCCGCATGGATCCTCTCAACAACATCAATGTAGACAAAGACAAGCCTTACCTGTACTGGTAGGTAACATGGGAACAATATTATTCTGCTCTTTGTTAAATTTCCTCTGAATGTGCCACATGTGGAATGCAGAAAATGCCTCAGGAAATCGTGGACGTTTTAGTGTAAATACTATAAAGGGTGGGGAGCTTGTGTTGCACAGCTGCATAAGATTTAAATTATGTATTTAAGTGTTGACATCCCCACAAAGTTGTATCCAAAATGTATTTGAAGCCCAAAGCTCTGCTGCAGAAGTGCAGCATCCAGCGTCATGGACCGGGGGGGGGGTCAGTGGAGCTTCCCCCTCCATCTGGAGCTTCGTCTCCTCATCCTTCACTTCCTCTCAGAGGAGCAAGTAAATCAAGCCCTCTGATCATCTTATTTTCAACCAAAAATTAATGCCTGTCAAGAATCTAATTTGTACAACAGTGAAAATGATAACCAACCCGGGAAGCCAACGAGCTGCTTGAAAGAATCTGTAATAAAAGCTCCTCCTCAGCCCTGTGCCCTTTTTAAAAAGAGATTAATTCACTAAATCACATGCAGGGGCCCCATCTCGCTGGGACACAGAGACTGATGGGAAGAGTCTCTGTGAAGTTGAGAAATTATTGTTTGCTATCTTTATCCTTTCGAGACCCTTTTGAAGTGTTTATATGATATATTGGACACTATAACTCATGTTGCCCCTGAATGTAGTCTGCATGAAAGTGAGCTGCCTCAAGTCGAAACTAAAGCCGTGTGTGTTTGTACTCTCCCTCAATTTCTTTCCAGTTTCCGCACCAGCAAAGGCCTCGGTTACTCTGCGCACTTTGTGGGGGGCTGTTTGATAGTGACCTCGTTAAAATCCAAGGGGAAAGGATTCCAGCACTGCGTTAAGTACGACTTCAAACCGCAGAAGGTACGAAAGGAACAAACACAAAACAGAGTAGTTTGGTAACCCAGGCAAAACCAAATATTCCCAGTCATAAGAAGACAAAACCTGGAAATGTCTCTGTAAATAGATCACTGGTGTCATACGTCAGCACATGCACACGCACAGACACACCGATGATGCACACGCAATAAATCTAGACCTTGCTCTAAGAAAGAACTGTCGTGTCTCGCCTCACTCTGGGGAAACGCCAAACTGGGAGGTGGGAGGAATGAGGGCGATGGGAGAGCGGGATTATCCAATAGGTTCAGTCTCTTCCACACGTTGTAGACCCACACCGTCACAGAGAACCACTTCCTGTGGAAAATTTAAAATGTCCTCCTCCTCCCCTTGAGCATAGAGGCGCCACCTTACCTCCACAAACCTCATGAGGACTCAAGAGAACTCATTTTAGTTGACTTTTTCATCCTATTTTTAATGTGCGTTCTTCCATGTCCGGAGGTATCCATAATAACCCATTTCACTGCAGAAGTGGTAGTAACCTATTTCACTGGTTGTAAGGCTGGGGAGAAAACTACATACTGATGTAGGTGGGACTGTAGCTCGAGGGCAACGAGTCCTGAAACGTGATGGAATCAGGCTAATTGAGTAGGTTGTAACCAAGTACGGACTTATTGATATCATCTTGTGTGTGTGTGTGAGCGTGATTGATACTGTACTGTGGTGGTTTCGAGTGTGAGCGTGTGCTTTGTGTTGTTGCAGTGGTACATGGTGACTCTTGTTCACATCTACAACCGCTGGAAAAACAGTGAAATCAGCTGCTACGTGAACGGGGAACTGGCCTCCTTTGGAGACATCGCCTGGTTTGTCAACACCAGCGACGTAAGTAGCAGCAGTTTGGGGGGAAAAAAATCAATAAGGGCGACCCACAACTTCCTGTGATATTAGATTTTTTAAACAAACTGAAAAATTGGTTCAAGTCTTGGAGATATGTGTTCACATACAGGTTGTAACAGGTAAGCACAAACTGCTGCAGGAGGGTTTGCCAAATCTGAAAGGCAAACCTCCTTTTCATGCCCTCTTCTCCCCAAGATTTCTAATCTCAGTGTTTTGCTGTCAGAGGGTCTTGGAGGTGCAACTACTCTCTCCATCTTTTAGTATGTATAATACAGAGGAGAAAGGCTGCGTATACAGCCTGCCCGTCTTACACATCACCATATGAACTCTGTCACAGTCCCCAGATTGCTTTCTGTCACGCTGAGATGTGAGGTTCTTAAATCAAATTTTGTTCAGGAATGGGGGGAAAAATGCCTCCACAGTGTCATATAATCCTCTAGATGTGTCAGAAAGTAAATTAGCGGCTTGATTGAGACGTGGCCACATCATTCTCAACACTTCTGCTTATGCCTCACTGACCATGACGCGAGGAAGATGGAACATTATCACGTTAGCTACAGTATGCTCAGAGTTTGAGGCTGTGTGTTGCCATTTATAGCTAGTATTCACATGAACGTGCCCCTCTCTTCTTTCTCACTATTTTTGGTCTTGTTTATCCTTCCTCGCTATCTTCCTTCCTTATTTCCTTTCTTCCTTCCTTTCCTCTGCCCTCCCTCCTTTCCTTCCTTTTCATGTATTTGTTTTTTTTTCCCTTTTTGCTCCTTCAAATCCTGCCTCCAACACCTTCCCTCTGCACCCCACCCTGCTGTAGACATTTGACAAGTGTTTCCTGGGATCGTCAGAGACGGCGGACGCCAACCGTGTGTTCTGTGGCCAGATGGGAGCAGTTTACCTGTTTGCAGAGGCTCTCAGTGCTGCTCAGATCCTGGCTATCTATCAGCTGGGTCCAGGTTACCAGGTTGGCACAAAACCTGACATGTCTGTGCAATAGAAACTTTTATTAAAGATATATAACTGTTTCCACAACATTACAATGATTAATATTCCTTTTACACAGCTGAAACGAACACATTTTCTTTAGTGGCTAACTTCTCTCTCGCCTCTTTGACGTTTCTGTGTCCAGGGCACATTCAAGTACAAGGCTGAGAGTGACCTGCTGTTCGCGGAGCATCATAAAACCTTACTGTACGACGGCAAGCTGTCTTCCAGTATTGCCTTCACGTATAACCCTCGCGCCACAGACGCTCAGCTCTGCCTCGAGTCCTCCCCCAAGGACAATGCCTCCATTTTCGTCCATTCTCCCCATGCTCTCATGCTGCAGGTAAGTTGCCCTCTAATGTAACATTTTGCTAGTAAAGCGGGTGATAGCTCTTCCCCTAAGAGTTGGCGTTGATAGTGCTTAACGGTTAAGCTGGAGCCACGATGCCGAGTTGACATTAAAGAAGTGTCAGTGCAGATTCATTCACCAGCTGTACGCCAGCTCCCTTCCCCTCCCACTGCGATAATGTAAGTGGCCCAGTTGGCATCTTTTCATCTTAATAGCCTCCTGAGTGCAGGGTGCATACGTGTCGCGCTACCTGCACTGCTCCAGCTGCTGAAAGAAAACCATCCTGATGCTCTAATTGTGCAATTAACTTTCTCTGACTGAGATTTAGTTTAGAACGACAACTCCAAGTTGTTGTGAATTTTTCTTGTCAGAAGCAGGAGGCAAACACAGAAAGTTTTCCATCAGCTGATTAGAAATACAGTACATACACCCACGCCATGCAAACGCATAGTGCTGCTTTCTTCACTCCCTTTGAGTTTTCTTTTCTCGAGCACTAATTGAGTTTTCTCTCATGCCCTCTCATCAAAGAAAATGCTTTGTTTCCTTTGTGAGGGAGGCTCATGCTGCCGCACAAACATATGCGCCCTACACCACACACACACACACACACGCACTGTGAAATATGAATGACTCTGTGACCTATATTTTCAGCTTTGCAATGCCATGCTCAAAAATTCCAGTCCTATAGAGAGGGAAAAACTTTTGCCAAGCTGCTGTTGTCGTCACAACAGTGGCACCAGCTCATGCACCAGATCAATAGACAGTAAAATAAAATATGGTCAGTTTTCCAAATCATGAGTCAACAAAAGAGACAAAACTAAATGCATTCTAAGGCTGACTTGAATGAGTTTTCTTCAAACTCTCAAATAGGAGCATTTCTGCAAACAGAATTCATTATGGAAGCTATAAAAATATGTTACCAGTGGCAAAACCATAATCAAAGGGACAAATACAGTTTGTATGTGATTTTAAAAAAACAACAAAAAAAACCCTCTCTGTAAGGTCTTGGCATCTGTTTGCCTCCTACTGTGGAACTACTTTCAAATTATATCAACAGCGCTAATTTAGTGCACATCACTGTTATTTTCAGAGCAAATATCTGTTGACCCTTTTATAAATGCTGGGCTTGTACATATTAAACATGGCCATATGTGTTCTTGTTTGTGTAGGACGTGAAGGCTGTGGTGACTCACTCAGTCCAGAGTGGGATACACTCTATCGGAGGCGTGCAGGTCCTCTTCCCTCTGTTTGCACAGCTGGATTATTGCCAGCCTTCCAGCCATGAGCTGGACACTTCTGTCTGGTAATCGAACACACACACACACACACACACACACACACACACACACACACACTGAACAGTGTGAATTCAGGATTTTGTTTTGTATCATTGAGTCATTGTGAGGCACATCAAAGTGTGTGTATATTAAAGGCTACATACTGGCACAATTGGCAACATTTTTGCGTAGGGGTGACCTGTGAGAGTTTACTAATCTTATTGTTGTTATTATTTCTTATGCAGGATTGAACTGAATAGGCCTATACACTCTAATCCCCTTTAGAAGTGAAACACTGACAGACAATTTGAATGTGTTTACTTTTATGATGATACTGGGCCAAGCATAACTGCCTACTGAGGTGAATAAGTTTGGTCTTAACAGTGACCAGACATTTTGCCTTATTGTAGTCAAACAACCCCTGCTGCTTATTGTTTAAAATTTTAAACATGTCCCAACTTTTCTGTCCATTACTAAGGGCTGTACTGGCTGTGTTACAACAAGTTTTTGTGCAACATGAAGTGCTATCGCTGTCAAAACAGAGGCTCACGGTACATGTTTAAAAAGCAATTCGACGTGATGTTTTATATTTTGAACTTTTGACTTAATGCTGAGTGTGAAAGCTGCGAGGCCATCACACTTATAAATTGCCGTGTTGTCGTATCTGCTGCCCTCAAGGTGATGCTGACTAGAATCTTTTCTCCCAGCACAATGGGGACACGACACCCTCATTCAATCACATTTCATGTAGGATATGCTCTTCACAGTCGGGGCCTTGTCAGCAGCTTACATTGATTATTGTCACTGTCTAACTCGCTGTCTCTCTTTGTCGCTGTTTGTCTGTCTGCGTTGTCTGACCGTGTGCCTCTTAGCTGCACTTTGCTGTCCTTTGTGATGGAGCTCCTGAAGAACTCTGTGGCTATGCAAGAGCAGGTCCTGGCCTGCAAAGGCTTCCTCGTCATCGGCTACACGCTGGAGAAGGTGAGTCACAAACACAAATCGGCTCAGCTGACAAAGAAATACACAAGAGAGCCATCTCCCTGTACCGGTGGCTGCACTCGTAATGAACCCAGCACAGTAATAAGGCTGATGTTGATTCCCTTAACGCCACAAATATACTAACAAAGACCCACACACTGACACTTAATATGAGACAGACTGTGTTTAGAGGTCACAGCTGGCTTGTGTGCTTGTTAGGCAGAAGGAGAGATCCTCTTCATCTTCTTTCTGCATTTGTCCTTTCCCTCCCCTTTCTTTTCCACCTCAATTTGTGGTGCTGTCTGCATCGCTGTCTCTCTGCCCGTGCTCCAGTCTTCCAATGTGCACGTGACGCGGCCCGTCCTGGACATTGTGCTGGCCTTTTCCAGATACCTTAGCAACTTGCAGAACGGCCTCTTGCTGCTCAAGCAGCTGTGTGACCACATTCTGTTCAACCCTGTCATCTGGATCCACGCCCCTGCCAAGGTAATAGGAATACACATATACACACACACACACACACACACACACACACACACACACACACACACACACACAGAGCAGCACAGCAGTGTAGTAGTCTGCACTGGGTTACAAAAATGGACATAAGCAGCATATGCACAGGTAGATGGAACACACAAAGATCAGTTGGTGCACACAAACATGAACGCTCACACAGACCTGCACAGTCCGAATCCCTTCCTGCTCTGTATGGTCCCGCACTAGTTTTTATATCCAGTATTTCAGAGTTCAGTTCAAAGTCCAAGGTTAGCCCTCCACCTGTGACTCAGTTACCGTGTAAATGAGACTGGTTTTCTTACAACCTTTATGGGCTTAGAGGTCTCCACTTTCCTCTCAAAGCTGGGGCATATTAAAACTGGATTAATTCTTTCCCAATATTGTGTGTGTGTGTGTGTGTGTGTGTGTGTGTGTGTGTTTTCATGTGTGCTTTATTATTTGCAGGTGCAGCTGACACTGTACACTTACCTGGCGACAGAGTTCATCAGCACTGTGACCATCTACAATGCCATTCGCAGGGTGGGCACTGTGCTGCAGGTCATGCATACGCTGAAATACTACTACTGGGTTGTCAACCCACAGGACCGCAGTGGGGTCATCCCCAAGGGCTTAGGTGAGAGTACACACACAATGCAAAGATACCTGCATTTATTGTGTGTATATATAATATATGAATCAGAATGTAATGCAATAATGGCACTCTTTTGATTTATGGTGTTCCTGCGGCTCTTCTTGCGTTGAGCATGCACACAGAAATATGGATTCATACATACAAACACACACCACACAAAAAACTCCCATGTTCTCACTGCCAGTTCTTCAGGTCACGTGCAAAAAAATGAAATGAATGATCATCCAAGCATTATTTTTTCTGTTGGTGGTTGCGTTTGGCTTCTCAGACGGTCCAAGGCCAAACCTGAAGGAGATCCTGTCTTTGAGAGCCTTTCTGTTGCTGTTTGTCAAACAGCTCATAATGAAGGTAAGCTTCATGTCCCATGATGCCGAGAGCCAGATCTAACAAGTTTTCTCTCTGTAAAATGACAGAAAGTCTGAATATATTGATAAACTGATTCGTATGATGTGACGCGAGGATAAATAATGCCTGTTATTTTGGGATTTCATACAGCTTGTGGCATTGATGTTGTCATACTTCATTTACTCAGAGTGAAATGAGCGATGAATGACCTGCCCTGTTTGGTCATCATGGTTTCATCACTTGGGATTGTTTCTTTTTTTGGCTTCTTTTCTTGTCAGTGAAATATCTTTACAAAAGTTTGTGCCAAGTTTATTAACGAGGCTCCTCTCTCAAAGCAAGCGTGGTAGCTTTGTGCTGATGTGTTGGCTCCGAGCGGTCCCCTGTGAAACAACTGTGAAATGATCTGTGTAATTATATTCTAGGATCACGGAGTCAAAGAGGACGAGTTGCAGAGCATCCTCAACTACCTGCTTACCATGCATGAGGTAGGCCTGCGCACAGTCACTCGTGCAGCGGCGGATACCTCACCACCAGATGGCAACATAACACTGCTGTGCTGTTGGGCGACTTTGTCTCTCGACCATCTGATGTGCAGAGCAAGAGCAAACAATTCCTGTTCCCAAAAGGCAGCTTTGCTGTTTTTTGTTATTTTTCCAAGTCTGCCAGATAGATGTGCCGACAGAGGTGGTTTTGTTGACAGCAGGGTGATACAGAACAAATGAATCAACATCAGATCAGTCAGTAACACATGTAAAAATATAGGACTACAGCATTGCCTGAAAAAGGCAGCGATGTTTAGCAGCCCCTCATTTTATACGGCATGTGTTGTAATTCAGATGCTTGTGATGTCCTTCAGTATCTCTACTGAATTTTTACTATCTGCCGTCATTCGTACTGCTACTGCCGCTAGCATACAAAAGCAGGAACATAAATATCAATCAGTAACTGCACACATATTTGCCTTTTATTTTCCTTTCTGTTCAGCTGACTATGAATTCCTCATAATTTAAGATATCCTCTTGAAAGCTGACTCTTCAGCTTCAGCATACACAATAATTGTCCCACTGCTTCTCGAATACCAAACTAGCCTGGACTCCCTTCCTGTCTGTTCCCACAGGATGACAATCTTATGGATGTGCTGCAGTTGTTGGTGGCTCTGATGTCCGAACATCCTGGGTCGATGATCCAGGCCTTTGACCAGCGCAATGGGATTCGGTAATGATCACTGTTTTTATTATCTAAGGAAGTGCTTGCAGTTTTGTTAGTATGGTTTTCATCAAATTTTAAAAAAACATTTTGGAGCTGATTGTTTTAATTTTCATAATTTTAGTGTTGCGCCACTCTAGGTTTGTGCTCATTGTTATTTGTTTTATTAAATAACACTTTCGTAAAAGAAAGGTAGAACGTAAAAGAAACTACTAAATAATCTCTAATTGGCTGCTGCAATTCTGTTAAATGTAAATCATATAGTTCTAATGACACTTTCTTTTTAATTATTAATTCAGAATGTATTTCATTGAGTTCAATTTAGCTTTTTTTCCCCACAGTGTGATTTACAAGCTTCTGGCCTCAAAAAGTGAAGGAATAAGAGTGCAGACGCTCAAAGTCATGGGCTACTTTCTGAAACATCTGCCACCAAAGTAAGTCAAATACCAAAGCTAAACGCTTTATTCATATTTTTAAATGTACATTAAGTTATAGCTTTGATTTGTCTCTCATTCAGTTTGTCAGACATGTAAAATGCTCATAAAGGCACATTTTTATTTGAGTGAAATGAAGAAATGACTGAAAATACTCAGTTACAGTTTTGTGTAAATAACATATATATTTTTTAAAAGAAAGTCAGTTTCATAATGATAATTTTACATCTAATCACAGAGCAACTATGAAATATTGTAACTCACAGATGAATCTAATTATCCAGCTAAATTTCAACAAAGCCTTCAAAATGGTTCATTGTAATGCTGTTTCTTTACTCAGCCGTAGGCCTCACTGTCGTAATATTACGTTTCCATAATTATCATGCAGTTACCCAAACCATCCTTTGTTTTCTTTTCTTTTCTTTTGCATTCTTTACATACAATGTGTCTCTTCTGAGGTATTTTGGGTGGTAATGCTTGATGAGATACAGCTCGTATTGCAATTCTCATTTCTGGTACTTTATGAGTATCAGAAACAATGATAGGCCTGTCTCAGTAAAAACTTTTAGGCCTTGTGATCCAGATGTGAGATGGATTGCAAGGCTATCTGCAAACAGTCCACAGTTGCTGAGTTACAGTGCTACAATTGGAAGTGATCCACGATGAGAGATGAAAGCGACAAAGATTTTTCACGAAAGGACTTCACTTACTTAGTCAGCAGGGATTCTCTTTTTCATTTCCTCCATGTCAGATGTCAGCTGGAGCTCATCTGATTTATACCACTACACATTTCAACTGCTGCAGTCATTTGACTCATCAGAAAATCCAGATCTTGCCCTTTATAGTTTCTCAAAATATATGGTTTTCGAAAGGCATTTTACAGTACTATTTAATGTTACTTTAGAAATTACAAAAAGAGTTTTGTCAGGAATATTGTTTTCCAGTTTAGAAGAGGTGCTGCATGATATCCTGAACAATGCTCTGACAAATACTGATATGTATACCGACTGACCTTTGACCTCATAACGTGCTGATCAGGAGGAAATCCGAGGTCATGCTGAGTCACGGCCTGTTCTCCCTGCTCACGGAACGCCTGATGCTCCACTCCAGCCAGTTCACCATGACAACATATAACGTGCTGTTCGAGGTCGGTACTCTGCCTGCGCTCACTCCCCAGGCCTGCACTTACTTATGCCGAAATAGCCTTTATAGTAAAAAACAATGAAATGCACTAATAAACCTCTGTGTTCAAAAATACGCAGTATTTGTTTTTGCATATAATGTACATTTTGTCTGCATGATTCACTGCTCAATTTGTGCTGCACTAACTCGCCTAGATTTCCCTAATTAATGTGAAAAATTAATCAAATGCATGAAACAATAAATATTACGGGTGATGACCTGCAGAAACTTGATTTGACAATTATTTAGCTATATTCCACATGATGGTGAAACATATACACAGCCGTGTGTATCCTTAGTGTGGTTTGTTTCTCTGTTATCGTTAAGACCCATGTAGATATTTATGACTTGAATCCTCCCCCCCCCGCATCTGTCCCGTGGTAGATCCTTACAGAGCAGATCTGCACTCAAGTGATCCATAAACAGCATCCGGACCCTGACTCCACTGTGAAGATCCTCAACCCGCGTAAGTGCCTCCTCTGCGCCACACTACGCTCCTAAATCATCCCTTGCAGTGTACCCTCTACATACCTATTGCTCCATACTGCACTGGAGGATATTCCCTGTGGAACTGTACGATCTCTATATACAGTCAAACAAATGAAGGATGTAAATTTTGCAGCCAGAGGGTATTTTCATACAGCCGAACCTAGCGTAGTGCTGGTGCAAATGCTTTGTTTGACAAATACACACACGTCTGCTAGTTTTATTGGAAGCCGGCATCATGATTTGTCAGGAATAGTTTACATATAAAAGAAATGATAAATGCTATTAAATCAAGATGGGATTTAATTCAGTGTGTGAGAAAAGCCTGAAAAATGCCTTTAATTAATTCAGCCAATTGATTAATAGTGTTTAAGTGAGTTTAG
Source organism: Psettodes erumei (assembly GCA_016785225.1). Taxonomy (NCBI): domain Eukaryota; kingdom Metazoa; phylum Chordata; class Actinopteri; order Pleuronectiformes; family Psettodidae; genus Psettodes; species Psettodes erumei. The sequence continues at coordinate 2,001,116 of JAFBJZ010000375.1, forward strand.
TTTCTTGTTTTTATGCATTTGCTTAATCATATAATGTTCATACAGTATTTGTGTATATGTTTTATATTACATATATATAAATTACATATAATATATTTTTTATTAACATAAACATTTAAATCACCTTTATCATTTCATATAAAAATAGCTATAAATAAAACTTAAAATGCACATACAGTGTACATATATATAGGACCATATTCTCAAACAAAAATAATACTCTTATTATATTGATACTTTTTTCTACCAGTGCATCGTTACTAGCTGAATTCGCATAATAAACTGCGCCTGCAGCTCCTGGCTTAGATCAATGTTCTCATCCTGTATTTTCAGGCTGTCACTTACCTGCAATTTCATGTCAGCCCACAAAATGTTTTTATACGGTGAAATCTTAAGTATTCATTTCAGCTAAGAAAAGAAAACATCCCTCTCCCTTTTAATAGTGGTGTTTCCATGCACGCACACACACACACACACACACACACACACACACACATGCGCACACCTTTTGTGCACGCACTAACAAAAAAACCCAGCTTTAATCAGTTTGAAATCCAAGCACTTGGTATAATCACAACCAAGGTTTACTTCCAACCAGCCTTAATCTGACAAGGTCCTGCTGTAGTCACACATTGATTATCTTAAGCCTTTATTGTGTTAAAAACTCTCCTACCCAACCATCCTAGACAGGCGGTATATATCATAGGAACCTTGTATGGGTTTTACATGTGAGCACATTCTATGGAACATAAAGCGGTGGTCTGTTTCTCCTTTGCCGTGCATTCTCTTGATTTAATCTGCGACAAACTCCCAAAATGGCCCCCTGATTGCAGTCTTTAGTAACGTCAGAGCCAATCAAACAAACCGAGGAAGTACCGTTTCCCTCAAATTAACTCAAGGGAAAGGAACCAAGAGCAAATGGAAAAAAGAAGGGAATACGCCATCCCTCCATCCTCATTCCCGGTACATGCTGGGGTAATTTTCTGGCGGTAAAGGTTCAGCGACTCATAATTTGAGTGACTAAGGCGTAGAAACAACACAACCGTCTGCTGGGGCAAGGGGGCATAGGTTAGCGCCAAGGTCTGAAGAGACAAGTGAAATCCAAGCCCTGCCGTCTCTCTACTCAAAGCAAATGGACACTGACATTGTCTAGATAATTCATCTAAACAGTCAGTCTCTTTGGTTTAACTGAAGCCAAGCCTTCCAGAAGGGCCTGTGACTCTGGCTCTCTCGTTTGAAACAATACCAAAGCCATTACAGTATAATAAAGATCAATGGCCTGGACTTTAAAAATTCTCCTCCTTTTTGTTTTTTTTTACCACGGGCGCAGATTTTCAGGTGTGTACAGCTGGGAGTTCAGATAGTTTGTGACACAATGATTTGCACATGTTGAGACCAATGTATGATTTAGTTGTTGATTTGTGCAGTTCCCCCCTCTGCACCCAAAAAAGCGAGTTTTATTTCCAAGCAGAAAGCTGGATGTTTCCAAATCCAATTTTCTTTTTTAAAAAATTTTAATCCTTGAAAACACAATTCAATAAAATGTAAAATATTACAAAATGGACAACACAGATATATATTTGAACAGGAAAAGAAGCATCTTGATGTTTTCAGGCATTTTTGCATCTCCCTAAACATTTATCATCTCAGTTCTTCAACAAAATGGGTTTGTGCCTGTTCATATTTCTAGAGATTCTGAAGGTAATAGCTGCTCTGCTGAAGAACTCTCCCCCGTCTCCTGAGAGCATGGAGGTGCGCAGGGTCTTTCTGTCAGACATGATCAAACTGTTCAATAACAGCCGAGAGAACCGCAGGTAAGAATTCAACCACTTCACAGGACTGAGAGCTACATCACACACACACTATTCCGCACGGTGTTTACATGCCAGTGGGATTCACATTCAAGCACTACACCACCTTCTCATTGCTGTGTGCTTTTATTTTTTTTGTCAGGAGTCTGCTGCAGTGCTCAGTGTGGCAGGAGTGGATGCTCTCTCTGTGCTTCATCAACCCGCGGAGCAGCGAGGAGCAGAAAATCACAGAGATGGTGTACGCCATCTTCCGCATCCTGCTCTACCACGCCATCAAATATGAGTGGGGCGGCTGGCGCGTCTGGGTGGACACCCTGTCCATCACCCACTCCAAGGTCAGAACACTCATTAAATCCATGCACGCCTCACACATACACGCACGCAGGTTGGACGCAGTTTTGTTTATCTTTCTCTGTGGATCTTCTCTATCTCCTCATCTGTTTCATTTTTACAGTTTTTTGCTTTCCGTTTCTGTTTCTCTTCATTTTAACATCACACACTCTTCATCTCTCTGTAATAAACACAAGAACATGCACACATTCGCACACTCCTGCACGCACACTCGAATCCTGCAGCATTATTTTCAGGCTAAACATTCACCATGTGACTGTAACCGTAACCCTCCTCTTCAGGTTGATTCCAGCCAAATAGACAGCAGTATTCAGTAAAAGCCATCAGCTCTGTCACCCATATGTTTAGGTTGAATCTGACATAATACGATTCATCAAATAAGAAATTAGAGAGCATTATCGTCTCGCAGTGTACGCTTGCAAAGTAATTGAAACCTGCCTCTCAGTGCCCATCAGATTAAGCTTATAGAAGCTATACAGTGATTACAATTTAAAAGCTAGTTGCAGTATAAACCAATGGGAATGAATCCACTGGCACTTCCACTCTTTATTTATGTATAGAGTCTCTTTCTTTCACGTTGCACAGATAAAAATAAACTTCTGGCACTTCTTATTTCCAAAAGCTGAATTCAGAAAACTGCTTTAGAAATTCAGTGTTGATATCATATTACGCTACTCTGTTCCAAAGCAGTGAAGTAATTGAGGTTGGTGTCAGATTGTGGTCTGGGGGGTTTTTAAGCCTGGCAGATTGAAGGTTGAGTTAAAGAAGTGCTTGTGATATGAGGCTCTTTACTGTGGCGTGGGGTGCTGAGAGCGACGGCGTCCAGTAGGGGGCACAGGCAGACTGCATGGGACAGGATCAGCGTGAAGGCAGCAGTTAGCACGATGGTGTGTGCTGAATGCTGGAGGCTCTGAGCTCCCAGCGTCTCCTCACTCCTCTGAACATTGCACAACTAACTTCCAGTTGCAGGGAAAATAAAATGAACATAAAAAATGGCCTAAGGAAAATTTCTGTCCTTGCAGTCAAGGCCAGTATTTGATGGTTGCAAAGATGAGGGCGTAAGAAGAAAAATGCTCATTATATTGGGTTACAGCGTAAGTGAAACCGTGAATGTGTATGAACAACAGCAGAGCTCTGCATGCTTTACAGTACTGCACTGTCTTCACAGCACTATATTTAAAATCTAACTATCCTCAGTTTAAAATGCATTTTATCAGCATTGCACTGTGATATTTCTGCTGGACAGTGATTAAAATTGCTGCTGCATATATTAGATTCAGGCTGTTAATGAATAACACCTTATCAACGTAGGAATTAGGTTTGCCTTACTGTTTTGATCAGGTTTCACCTGTTTACAGAGCAACTGTGTGTTGGGGTCTCATTTTGCAGCACAGCAGTGTGTCGACTTTGGTGCCGTGTGCAGAAAATGTTTATTCTTCTCTGACCAGGCAGGCTGTAATTGCCTCTTTTCCTGTAATTGCACAAGATTAATGCTGTTTCTTCTTGGCTCTAGTAACAATACCCAGCACTCAGCTAAACAACAGAATTTCACACGTACACTGTGTGTGAATAAACCCATGCACTCGTGAGCTGTGAGACAAGCATAAATGCACACGCACATACAGTGCAAGGACCCTGCCTGGGAATCGGATAGTTGCACTGGGTGCAAGCCACCAAGATACATGCATCTGCTATAAAAAAGCTAAAGAAACTCAATTGCAATTTTATTGTCCCGTTTGATAGATTTCCTGCCACCTTTGTAGCACCAAAGCTGTTTGTCACTGTTGCTCTCCCCTCCCACTGCTGCAGGGCTGTGTGTGTGTCTCGTGTGTGTGTTTATGCGCGTGCATGAGTGTCTGTTTGTGTGAATGTGAGTTACCCGGCACATTTTCTCTTTGCCCTCATTCTCTCTTGGGCTCTCGTAAGCCCTTCTCTCCGATCCCATTGAATATTCATCGGAACCGTGCAGGAACAATCAGAGAAACAAGGCCTCATAAATACAACCAGCCCACTGGGAGCCGCTTGATAAGTGCATATATGCATTCACAAAAACATATATCCACACTTCATCTTCACATACACTGTATGATTTTGTTTGCCTTATGTCAAATATGGTGCAATTGCCAGTTTGGCATGTATAGACATAGTATGCCTAATACTGAATAGAATTGTACAAGATATACAACGAGATTATAGCAGCCAGAGTTGTGTTAAAAATAAAAATAAAAAATAATGCACATTTTTACTTCTTTGCTAGTAGAGATTAGCATGGTACAAATTTTCATTTCATGCAGTACCGCTTCTTGCATCTCATAATTTTTGTTTTTATGTTTTTCCTGTAGAATTCAGATATTTGTAGTTTTTGTACAGTCATGGCAATTTTTAGGCCCAAGAATGTGTTTTAAATTGATTGGAAATGGTAGAGAAGTTTTGTTTGTGCATTTTGATTTTGATGGAATTTTTTTCCATCGCTAGCAAGGTCCTTACAACCCGGTTAAGATTTGTTAGATTTAAAATGAAAGCTCCATTGCTCTGGGTGTGTGTTTGTTGTGTGCACGTGCGCTTGTATGTGCATATCCTTCTGTGTCAGTCATTGGCAAGAAAGTGCATCTGCATATGCATCTCTCTGAACAGACAGATGTTCCTGCAGGTGGGCACGCTGACACGACAGCCCTCCCACTTTCAACCCACACACCCACCCAAGGTGCCCCTCGTCCATCTCTGCACACACATCAGTCTGAGAGCAAGGGAGATCTCCAAAAGAGAGCGATCGGGGTGTGAAGGTCCTTCTGTCCTTCAGACTCCCACTGTCAGCTAACTTCATTATACCTGTCAGACACTTTACCACAAAAATAAACACGAGCAGAAATGAGCCAACAGGTCTTTGACAAAATATAATATACATTCAGGTATTTTTTTTTTTAAAGATGCTAATTTTAAAGTTATATTTTGGAAGAATCTGTATATCAGTGCCGCCTTTTTCAGTTTGTGATGGAATGCCAATCATTAGAGTTAAATAGTTTGGCAATCCAGTCTTTGCCTGCTGGGGTTATTGAGACGTTGCACACACAAGGCTCTGCTCTACACAAGCTGTTGTTCTTGGCAAAGAGTTTCACATAGATGCATTGACAAATGGAAAAAGAAATACATTGGAAAGCCAGTGCTAGATAAAAGCCATGCATCAGTCAATGCTGTTTGCTCCATGTGGTAGCGTTCAAATGTTTGATGTTTTATCTTGTAATTCTCAGATAAATATTAAAATCACAAAGTGGAATGTATTATAATCAGATGATGGATATCCCATGAATCTGCCTGTTTGTCTTCAAACTACTTGTAAACTAGTGCACCTGATCTTTGGGCCTGCTTGCCATCGTGTAGCTCTGATGGAAATGACAGATACGCTACTTACTGTATGCATATTCCTAGATCAGGTGGGCAGCAGAAAACTCAGAGGAAAACATGTTTTAATAAGCATTGAGAGAGGAAGATATTGTGAGCAAGAGGAAAACTGCACAGGCAGCACAGCAGTTACAGATGACATTGATTTCGGAGGAGGAATTGCATTTAGCTAATCGGATTAAAGCCACGCTGCCCTCCCCATTTCCCCTTTGTTTTGTGGTTGCTCTCTATCTATTGATCTAAATGTGGACTCCCATGCTCCTACTGTGGGGTCCCTCCCAAGATCACTGCTTTACCACCCTGACCCTCACCTAACAGGTTGTGGTGTGGGGCTTTTTGCTTATACTGGCTCATTTATACAGTTCAGACATGAGAACAGTGGAAGTTCCACTGAAGTTTCTGTATAGATTTGTCTTGTTTTTTGAAGTGCGATCACAGACATTGGTTGACCGCAGGAAAGTTGAGATTTTATTCTTTTTTTATTTTTCTGATATATTTATGTTGTGGGAAGTGAACCAATGGAGACATTCCTACTGAAGTGCCACTGTCTTCATGTTTATGATAGTGCGTCCCATTTCCAAAGCGTTTCAAATCTTTTGTATGATCTGGCTGTGCTGTGCCCAGCTAATACCATGTTACCTGTCACATTAGAAAAGCCCACCATGTTTTTGTACATTACCATAACATTTTCCCATACCCCACTGAGGCCAGGCCCAGTCATGGAGTAGAATGAAATTAGATTAGATCAGCGCTGATGTCTTAGCCACCCAAGGCAGTTTCTATATATTGTAGCAAGGCTAAATGCTCTTTTAAAAACCACAGAGACGTATTCTACCTCTGTCTAATGGTAACTGGATCTGTTGCTGAGCCGCATTTAAGGCCAACATACATCATCTTAATGTACAGACTGCATCCTGAATCTATGACGTTATGTGCCTCACTGCTCTCCCACGTAATTTCCATAGCGGTGCACTCTGAATGCAGCCTTTTAATTGCTAAAAATGCTAAATGTCAAATTAAGCTCAAACTAATGGGGTAGAAGGTCTTACTGTGTGATCACTGGCAAAGAGGGAGGAAGAGAGAAAGAGACAGACTACTGGTGCCTTTAGAACAGGCTGTGCACTCAGAAAACAGCTATGGATTACCAATCACTGCTTCCCACTACAGAAGATTAATGAGCACCCGTGTAGCAGGCTAATTTAGAACAATAACGCCTAATTAATTACAAATAATCAGTTCCTTTCTCTCCCTTTCCCTTCTTTCCACTCTCAATGACTCACTTTCTTTCTTTTCCTCCTTTGCAATTTTTTTTTTCTTCCTTTTGATCCCTGGCTTTCTCATTTTCTCTCTCTCTCTTTCTTGTCCAAATAGCCTCAGGTGAAAAAGCAGCAAAGTGGGTCTAGCCCCCCCCATCAACCACCAACCCATCTTTGACTTTCTGTCCTCCAAGCCCCGTGATTAATGCAGGGTCTTAAATTAGGCGTGGGAGGATTTGCCGATGCTGGACACGCACTCAGCACAGCTAGCAGACACACACTAATAGTATCTGCTGCTAATCTATGACTGCTTACATGGATGGGCTCTTCCTCACATGCCACTGCAGACCATTGTCATTATAGACTAGCAGTCTAGTCCACCCATATCAGATGGTAAGAAGACTGAAAGGGGTTAATAGGCTGTGGGCAGCAGCCCGTACTATAACAGGGAGGAAAAGTTTTAAAATATGGCACAGTTAGTCACAAATGGTCCCAAAGATTAGATGCATTAATAAGATCATAACTAACACAACACAACACATTTTGAGAGCCTCTTTCTTCCATAATTTGAAGTTTGAACAAATAATTAAAAGGCTGAAAGTGTAAAGCAACAGATGTAAGTTAGAGAGCAGGCAACAGTGTTATGGGAAGAGATGTGATGGTATATGGGTTGGAAAGTTCAGTGGAATTTTTGGGAAGTACATCATGAAGGAGCCATTTTAAATTTAATTGTTTAATAGGCTTATGACGTGTATCTTTAACTAATTTCTACAGATTTTCAATCCAATGTTATGTTTAAATTACCTATTCTTCCAACTGTATTCCTGAAATTACACCTAATTGGTATTTCCAGCTTATTGATGATATTGTACATATAATCTTTTGTGTTTGCAGGTAACCTTTGAGCAGCACAAGGAGAACCTGTCCCGCATGTTCCATCAGTACCAACGACAGGAGTCTGCAGGCTCTCTCAGCACGATCCGAACCGTCTCCGGTGTCAGCCAAAGCTCTGAGACCATGGATTGTGTCAATGGGCCACCTGCAGAGGAGGCAGCGCCTTCCACTGTCATTGAGCTCACAGTGGACGAGCTGTCCCGGAAGTCCCCCGACTCAGCATCTAGTTCCACCATCACTTCTAGCCTGCTGCAAACCACAGATGAGAGGGGACAGGCATCCATCGCTGTGTCCAACATCCTTGCAAGGGCCGAGGAAGAAGAGCAGAAGTCGGATCAGGGGCTCTGCAGAGATGATTCAGGCGATGCAAAAGAGACTGAAGCTACTGTGACACAACAAACTGATGAAGAGGAACATAGCGAAGAGACCAATGAGCAGGAAAAAGCCACTGAGACTACCACTGACAAGGATGATAATGATCTACAAACGTCCGCTAGCCACCCCCCTGAAACGGCTGACACAGAAGCAGTGGAAGTGGTAAGAGACTCTGCCACAACGTCTGCGAGTGATGGTGCACAAACACCAACTGATGATGAAAAATGTGAGAGTGAACGTGACAAAGGTGAATCGTCAAACTCCATGACAGAGGACTCTTTAAACGAAGCAGACCCACAACTGCCGGTAGTTTCAGAACAAGACAGTAAGGCTGACCAGTCGTCCCCCAAGACTGAAGCCAGTCTGGAGAATTGTGTGCTGGGTGGAGCCTCCATCGTCAATGAGGACCTGGTTGATGTGTCGTCTATTAGTGACCAGATCCGCCCGAGTGACCCCGATGATAGCCAAGAAGAGTCCTCTTATACTTCTGCTACTGCCGGAGAGGAAGGGGAAGTCTTAAAAAAGGACACAGAAAAACATGAAAATGAAGAAGGCAATAAAAGTGATCTTGAAGGACAGGAGTTGAAAACAGAAGAAGAAAAGGATAAGAAGCTGGAGGTTAGCGAACAGGAAAAAAACAGGGAGAGTGAGAGTGAGGAGAAACAGGTGTGTGGTTTGAAGAGTCAGACTCCTCCAACGGAAACACCTGAACAAACTGTGACAGAACCACCCAAAGAAAACGTTAAAGATGAACAGTCTCCGGCCGTAGCTGAAACCACTACGTCAGACCAGCAGCCCTCAGATACAACACAACCCTCTACAGCCCAGGAGGGTGCAGTGGCAGCAGACTCACCTAGCAAGCCTTCAGAGACCAGCGGCAGCACCACTGGTGAGGAAAACTTGTCCAGTCCCCCAGACAACAGCACCACTGCCTCCAGCTCTGACACCCAAAGGAGTGCAGACTCTGCCAGCAAGACCAAAGAGATTAAAATTGCCAGACTGGATGTGTCCAATGTGGCCTTAGACACTGAGAGACTTGAACTGAAGGAGACCTCTACAACAGTACGCATCTGTTTTTTTAATACCTATTTTCTTTTTGTTTTTATGTTTAGAAAGTTTTATGAATAATTGAAATTCAGATTTTTGGCAGCAAATTAAATAGACAGTTATGGCTGCAATTGCTTTCCCGTGGGCCTACCTCGTGTTCAGGCTAATTGTGTATTGCTGGTGCCTCTCTGTAGGAAACAAGCCAAGGCCAGCCAACAGCAGCAGCGGCAGTGGCAGCAGCAGCAGGAAGTTCTTCAGGTCAGCCGAGGGAGAGCGGCACCTCGGCCCCCCGCTCGACCATGTTTCGCATCCCAGAGTTCCGCTGGTCCCACATGCACCAGCGCCTCCTCACTGATCTCCTCTTCTCTATCGAGACGGACATCCAGATGTGGAGGAGGTAGGAACATGCTGATTCGCTGACTCTTACTTTACTATTGATCCATAATTTTGCAAATTGATTAATGGAAATAAATATTTTAGTGTTCATGTCTCTTGAAGACAGTATTCCAGATGACTTTTTAACCACTTATCAAGCTTCTGTTGATGCTGGGGACTGGAGAATTACTAGGTAGAACTATGAACACTTTTATCTGCAGACAAGCTACTGCTTTTCTTAGTCACCCAAAACATGGTCTCCTTTAATGTTTACCTAAATACTGCTGTCCCATTTCACCAGTGTTATTTAAAAGGAGTTATAGTCTACTTCATGTTACCATTTCCCCTCTTTCTGCCATCTCCCAGTCACTCCACAAAGACAGTTCTGGACTTTGTGAACAGCAGTGAGAACGTCGTGTTCGTCCACAACAGTATTCACCTCATCTCCCAGGTGGTGGACAACCTCATCATGGCGTGTGGAGGCATTTTACCTCTGCTCTCTGCTGCCACCTCCTCCTCTGTGAGTCTCCTCACGTGTGTATGTGTGATTGCGTGTTTACGGGGCTCAACGTTATAGCTGGGCCAGACGCAATGTTTAAGGAATCGACTGGCCCACTCGTGCCAGTTCAAAAACAAACCACAGCTGAATTTCACCCTATATTCCCGTGATATCGTTGCTATGTCATTGATTTTTTTTCTCGCGTTATTCACCGCTGCGGCACCAACATTTCCTGTGCGGCCGCGCGTTACAGTCGAAAGGCAACCGCCGCCTGTCGCGAGCGCATTAACTGCGCTCTGCCGCGTCATGACACACCGCCAGTTTTCGTCTGTCCGGTCACAGACGTTAAAACGCTTCCAAAACCTTCGTTACCAGAGAAGAGCACACAGATAGAAAGGAAAAGCAAAGAAAAAGGCGCCGTGCGAGTTGAGGGAGAGTGACGGGGAGGGACGCTTTGAGCCACAGCGGCCGCACCGCTGGGTTTGACAGGCGCGTGAGCCGGCTAATAACTTGGCCTTCTGCCAAATATGGCGGTCACCGCCGACATATGCAGACAAGTGGGTGAAATATGGAAACGATAGTGTTGTTTTAGTAGCGAGGCATCACAGCAAGAGGCTCACACGGCGTAGGAATGGCTTGTTATGATTTCTGATATGTGCATTATTCAAGAGATATAGCTAGAGGAGCTATAGTATTATAGCTATGGCAGCGCACTCACAATGCAGGGCTGGCTAGCAGTTTACCAACCACACTGTCTGCTAACAGTGGTCATGGTAATGCAAATAATGTATAATAATAATAATTATTTTCTGAATTAAAAGTAATGCTCCAGGGCCGGTGGTTACAGCGGTGGGGGCAGATATGTCATCCCCTGGTTTATGTGGCTGTATGCGGTTGATGGCTGCAGTCGCAGGAAGTTATCCATCCACATTGACCTTTCCCAATTGCATTAGGCTACAGTTAGCTGCCTCCTAACATTGTTAGTTTGTTGTTGTTTTTTGTTGTGTCTGACCTCAGTGACCATTGCTCCCTTACTTGAGTCTTCGCTTCTGCCAACGACCTGACCAGCCTGTCCGCGAAATGGCTTGATGCTCAATTCCATTATAATTCAGTTACATTCAGTTTAGTGTGGTCCATAACCAGATTTAAAGCCAAATGTGGAAAAATTACAACTGTAAATGCCACAGTGTGTTTTCATTGTAGCTGTTGTCATATATGAATGTTTAATTTTCCACACAACTGTAATATCTGTACTAAAATTGAATTCTTGAACTAAAAGTTGCATGGCATTTTTTGTTCATACAAAGTTAAATTGTACTTTACAGACCACACTCTTACCCCTTAGCTTAACTATTCCTATGCCGACCTACCTCCATCGATTTCTGTGTAATTTTTCCTCTCCCTGCTACCAGCATGAGCTGGAGAACATTGAGCCGTCCCAAGGCCTGACAGTGGAAGCTTCAGTCACCTTCTTACAGCGCCTCATCAACCTTGTGGATGTTCTCATCTTTGCCAGTTCCCTCAACTTCACAGAGATAGAAGCAGAGAAAAACATGTCGTCGGGAGGCATCCTCAGACAGTGCCTTCGCCTCGGTAACCACTTTTTCCTCCTCCTTGTTTTGGCATTCGTTATTTCTGAAATTGCTAATTAGGTTTTTATATTTTTATTACATGCCATCTTCCACTTGTTTGTCCCAATATTTTTTTAATTTCTTCAACCTTGCAGTGGTTTTCAGATGTTTAGCTGTCTTTCTACTTATCTGTGTCCACTCTCTGCATTTCACCTCTTTTATCTCCTCCTTTTACTTTAGCCCTATGTCCTCCCCTGTTCATCGATCCGCCTCATATCAGCCGGCAGTAGTCTCTTGTTTTAGCCCCAGTCATGGCTCCCTGTAGCCTTTTTGACCCTCCCCTCTGCATTCCCTCTTTCTTCTTCTCTGCCTTCTTCCTCTTCATCTCCCTCCGCTGTTCTCATCCACTCGCCTCCTTCACTCCGCTTTGTATCTGCGCTCTCTTATCTTGTTATTATAACCCCACTGCATGGCAACACTCTAAAATGGCTGCTATCATGATATAGTGAGTTCCCCATAATGGCCTTGGCTGTACTGTATGGCAGCGTAGCCCGGGGCCTTTCTCTGCCTTGTGTTCCAGGCTATTAAAGTTTCCTCTGACAGCATCAAAAGCCAAGCCTTGCTCTTGCTGAATAAAAGATATTGAAATTCTTACATTATTAATTTCCTATCTTGAACCATTTCAGCAAACACAGTATACACACACATGCATTTGCTTGGAAGTGGTCCCATTCTTTCTGAACTAATTTAAATAATTTCCTCATACTTTGCTCCATGTATGTATGTTTTTGGTCATTACAGTGAAGGTTGCATACACAAACGCTGTCAGAATGCAAACTTGTTACACAAAGGGCACTTCTTCTCTCAGATATTATCTGATGACCAGATGCCATTGGGCTTTTGCAGGAAAGTGATGCCACTGTACTACAAGCCCAGTTTTAGAAAGCAGCCGGTTATGAAATGAATATTTGATGAGGTATGCGCTCCCCATTGCTGGCACCTAATCTGATTTTGGAAGACTGTAACAAGGTTTTTTAGCGTCTCCACCCCACCCTCCCCCTTCTTTTTTTTTATAAATGGTCGTATGAAAGAGTAGTCCTAATGGAAAAAGTGAGCCCATTTCCAGACGGAATAATTCCCTCCTTCGTAATCTAAATGGCTCAGAGTTAACATTTGTCAGTTGTCATGTATAGCACAGTGGGGGTTGGGAGGGGCTCAGACGGAGGAGCGGTTCATTAGATTACGAATGGTAAGCGTGCCAGTTTTGAACCCACCTAAACTCGTCGAACCAACAAGGATATTTTTTTTTGCAGCAGAGGTTGTATCTTGCTGCCTACTCAGCATGTGCACACCCTAGCAGTGTCATTTGTTATGGGAGCTGCACAGTGGATGTGATTCAAGAGCACACCCTTGCACTATGACCTTGGGAGGAGAGGTGGAGCAGGGAAGAGTGAATGATGCTGCCAGAGTTGGCCAGAGCACTGACCTTGTTGTGGCCCCACTTTTTCTCCTTTGTTTTTTCTCTCTCAGCTGCTCCACCCGTGGTTTTCTCAGCTCATGTGTCTGATTTTCAGTTGCTCTCATCTTTGGGTGTATTCTCCTTTTTGGGATTTAGAAACAGTCTGCGCATAATTCCCCCACATGTTTGTCCGAAACTAACTTTATAAATGTTGCCATGTAATATCTGTTTCTCCATCCCACCCCAGTTTGTGCTATGGCAGTGAGAAACTGTCTGGAGTGTCAGCAGGCCCAGTTTAAGCATGGCACAGAAGGCTCAGCCCGCAGCTACACGGCCATGCCCACCACTCTGCTTGGAACGGCCAAGTCCGCATCCGCACAGGCAAGTAATCCAGGTCATGTCGTCACATCGTTGTCTTATAAATGTTCTACACTTCCTAAAAACGCAGAATAACATTGTAAATCCAGATAATCCGCTGTCACTTTTGTACAGATCATCCTTTGAGGGATTTTTTTTCCCTCGGTCACATCCTTTTTTTTTTTTTTCCCCCTTTTCCTGTACTCAGTCGTAAACCTGAAGGAGCTTTGTCCTTTGTTCTACCCACCACCAACAACTAAGTGTTATTGCATTATCTCATGTCTTATTATATTACCACGCTGGTTGCTATTTGTTACACTAGACTACGTGTTTGTCATTGGCCCTTTGATGTGATACAGTGACTTCCAGTAAAGCCATGTTATTCTTCCCTGAACTGGGTGTTAAAGCTCATTTATAATGCAGTGGCTCCATAGAAAAGCCATTATGTTAAGGACATGATCCCAGGAGGAATAGCTCCCCTAAGCTGTGAAACCTTAACCTACTCCATGAAGTGCGCATGGATTACTAAACATCTTGATTGGTGTGTAAGCGCATGTGCTTTTTGGACTTCACTTGTAGATAATAACATGTGGTACTGGTTTAATTTTCATGCATGCACGCAGAGCCCCGTTGATGCTGTGACAGGTGGAATGTCTCCAATCAGAGACCTGGACCGGCTGCTTCAGGACATGGACATTAACCGCCTCAGGGCCGTCGTCTTCAGAGATATTGTGAGATGTCGACAAACCGCATTCACGTGTTGCATACACATAACGCGACATGAACAGCACACATGAGTTTGCTCAGCTGTCACTGTTTATCTGAAGAAGACGCGCGCACGCACACACACACACACACACACACACACACAGACAGATCTTTTAGTGTATGTTGTTTGTTCCAGGAGGACAGTAAGCAAGCTCAGTTTCTGGCTCTTGCTGTGGTGTACTTCATCTCAGTCCTCATGGTGTCCAAGTACCGAGACATCCTGGAGCCCCACAATGACAAAAAACGCCCTCAACGGTCCCAGTCTGCCAGGAGTGCAGGTATACTGTAACAAAACCCAAAACATTTTGTCTGAAAGAAAAATCTATCTGTAAATTAAAAACCTCTGCCACAGGTTGCATGTCAGTCAGGCAGTGAGTTTCCCTCTGCAGTTGTAAGTTTTATGTAAATGATTGTACAAGTATGCTAAAATTCTACAAGTTATACAAAATAATACAATAACTGAGGAATGTCTAACAATAAATAGAAAAATCTTGAAACCTGTTGTGTCCCAGTTTCCAGGTTGGGAACCATTGTTGGAATTATATCTTATTTGATGTAGCCATCCTTATTTTATGATATTTGTATCATCTTAGACAGCAGTGCCATCTCTGGTGGATCCGAAGCAGAGAACGGCGTCTCTCTCCGGCGGTATGACTCCGGCATCGGTGACGACCACACCTCAGCCGCTGCGAGCGAGGCAGACCTGTCATCCTCTGGCGTGACTCACGGTCCAGACGCCATCTCAGAGGCCCTGTCCACGCTGTCGTCTGAGGTCAGACCTGCGCCGCCCGCCGATTCAAAGGGCAAGAATGTGAAGGACATCCTGCGCAGCCTCGTGAGCTCTCCAGCTGATGATATCATGGTAGACCCAAGTCTGCTGCCACCGGCGTTTCTTGGGAGTGTGGGCGATGCGGCCAGAGACTCATCACGACAGGTCATATTTGATAGGTGAGGGCTCAGGTTCAAACATGGCTTGACGTACACGCATACTGCTGCGCTATTTATAGAAAATCCTATTTTTCTGCTGTGCATATTGGTGATTGTGGGAAAACAATCTGGTTTGAAATTCCCCTGTTGTTGACATGGGCACAGACCTGACAGCTTCATCAGTTTCTCAGGAGCCCATATGGTGAATACTCTAGTGGTTCAAGCTCCACAGTTGACAGTTTCATGCCATTTATCCCACCATAACTGCAGGGTACTTTTGAAAGTCAGACCTTGAAGACATCGCAGCGCGGTATCCTCCGAGGAAGCTTGGTCGGATCTTGAAAAACATTCTGTAGCAGAAAACCCGTTTGAACTGGTGGAATCTTAGTTGTCTCCGACTCTTCCCCTCTCACTCCCATTGTTCTTTCTTTAAGCTGTTGATGCAAGTCCTCATTTCAGGCAAACGGCATTATAAAGAACCTGTCTTCAGGAAAACAGGAGTCATGTCTGTGATGGAGAGATGAAGCTGGCAGGAAGCTGTTTCTTTTCACCGTGTCACTGATATTTAACGACTTTCTTTTTCATCTCTCCTGCTGCTCGTCTCTCCCTGTCTAACATTTGAAGGGGTACCCCCCCCCCATTTTTTTCTGGCATAAAAGCTGTATAATTTGCATTACCCCTGGAGGTGTGGGGGGTGAACAGTCAGGAGTAAGGCTTCAAAAGCAGAGCGGGGTACTGAGGCCACAGACGGGCCCAGGTGAGAGAGGATGGTCACCGGTCTGGTTTGCATTTGGAGCGCGTTGATTCTCAGACAGGCACTCACAAACGGCAGGGTGGGGGGGGGGGGGTGGTAGTAAAGAGAGAGAGAGAGAGAGGGAGGTGGGAGAAGGGGGAGAGGGAAGTCTCCATGGGGGTGATGTCAAGTCAAGGTTCTCATGTATTGAAGAAAACATTTCTCCGTTTCTCTGTCTTGCTTTTGCAAACTGGTGAGCGCACACACACACACACACACACACACACACACACAGTCAGTACCCCTCCCCGACTGTGGGAATTCCACAGCATCTCTGTGATCGCGTGTCTTTATCTGAGGAATGCTTTGTCAGGTCTCAGGGCGCTCCTCATATCAGGGGGATTAGACTGGCTCCTGTCCGCTGAGCACACTCAGTAGGAAGAGAGGACGTCAGGAGAGCTGGAGAACATAGACCAACAGCTTGCTCGCTGCCGATGGGAGCCTTTTTCATGAAAGGTATACAGCCCAGGCCCGGACGGCAAACTTTACCCCCGCTAACTTTTTTTTTAAGAGGAGATGAAAGCTGCTCCCAGGGTCTCCACACATGAGCACCTAGTAGTACGAGCATTTCCACTATCAATTGAGGGATTAGGCTGGCAATATTCTATGTGTTACTAGTATTAACAAATTCATTGGAAAGACCTCAAAATACCAATAGTTTTTGGACAACAATAGTGGTCTATGGCACAGAGGAATAAGTTCCAGTTCAAAAGGCTTTGGCAGCAGTGACAGTGCTTTGTTAATTTTGGGCATTCCATGGAATTTGTTGACAATGAAAAAAAAATAGTGTATTACTCACCTCGTCTTTTTAATCTACTCAGTTAATGAGTCGAAAAAACAAAGCGAAAAATGTCAGAAATCACCCAGAGCCCATAGCAACATTTTCAAATTGTTTCTTTTGCCGTTACAATCGTCCAAAACCCCCAAATTATTTTGATGCCCCTTTTTGTCAAAATGACCTTACCATCCATATCATTCACTGGCTTTAAGCCTATATTTGACTTTAAGCCTATATTTATTTTCTTATCTCTCAGTTTACAGCTCTTTATCAGCCAGCTGTCTCTCGCCTTCAACAATTCTACCTCGGACTCGTATAGCTGCGTTCTAACAGTGTTTATTATCTGCCTGTAATGAGTCTATCGCTGGCAGCATCTGCTGCTCACCAGTAAGTCTCCCAGTGACACCGGTGCAAGCCCGAGCTGACATTCTGCACTGACATCTCCTGCCAAAACATGGCAACTTTCTGCTTGCCCAGAGGACTGAATTTACGAGACCAATGCATAAAAAGAGCAGGGATCTCCCAGATAAAAACTGGGGGTGGGTCAGAGGGTGTAGTATCCCATCTGATTTATTTACCAGCGGAGACCTGCTGGATTTCTCCCATCCATTTCTCAGCCATGCCCCTGTTATGACAGCCAGTCTGCAAATATTTGCTGACACTAACCAGAACTAAACAGTGTCATTGTACAAGGCGGTGATTTAGACTGCATGGTTCAGCAGAATATGCAAGTGTTAGACACTGGGATATACATGGTTTAGTTGTTTGCATTCCTGGCGGCAGACTCCGCATGCATGTGAGAGTTGGATGTACAGATGAGTTTTCGCTGATGGTGGAGTGCTGTTAATGTACCGCTCAGGACGAGGGTAAGCGAGACAGACACAAACACAGCTGACACAGTGGCAAACTGTTGAGTGAAATATAAAAGGGAGATTTTCACCTGCGGTGATGTATCAAGAGCCAGCTCGGTGGTCATCCTTTATGTAACTGGCAAACTGCTCTGCTCCTCCCTAACTTCATGTTGGCTGTGAACATCAGGTATTTGTGTCTGTCATTTAGATTCATGTCGAAAGTACACAACAGATCTGGTGGTAATTTGAAATTAAACTTGATGGGAAATGAAAGCATTAAAAAATAAAAACAATTAAAAGCAAAGACATTTAAAACTTGACATAAGAAAAACAAGGTTTAAATCTCATCATCGTCTATAAAATTCAAAGTCATGCACTGGAACTGAGTTTTCCCCCATATTTTTTTCAGACATGCTAGTTGGGGTCTATTTCAAAGATAAAATATAGTATTACATAAGATGAGATATCTCCCAAGGTCACAAGATAAGCGCTGCATTACAGTTCATACAGTGTATGACATGCATATCTCTGCAAATACACATTAACATGCGCAAATATATGTATATGTACGTGTGAATATTAGATACATTTTGTATCTTGTATACAAAAAACTGAAATTTTCAACGTTTCATTTTGTTTTAATTTTCTGCCTTTGCCGGTATCCTGTGTGAGACAAACAGACACACACACGTGAAATATTGTGATTGTGCTGTTCTCATACTTTGTGGTAATCAGGTCCCCGTCGCTCCTCTCATAAATCACCAATGTCCTCCAGGTAATGTCCCTCCCTCACTCGCCATCATCATCCAACCACAGCTCGATAGTGTGACAGACGACACAGACTCTGTTAGAGTTGGTTTTAAAGTACGGTATATGTGCAGATGTGTCTGTGTGCATGGTCAGTGAATAACAGCGGGGACATTTACATGCACGGGGTTGCATGAAACATGAGTCGGCTCTGAGGTTAATACTCTGGAGAAAAGTATTTTTACCCGCAGACGTACGACTGACACTTCCTTACTCATTCTTGCACTTGTTTTACCCTGAAATAGCAGAGATTACCGGAATCACAGTGCTCACTGCACTTATCCATTGTAGGTTAAAGCCTTTAATAATTCAGCCTCAACTCGGTGAACACACACACACATGCGCGCACACAATCGCATACATTGCCCTGAGCTCATGTGTGCAGGTTGAGTGGGGCCGCTGACGGCTGATTAATCGACTGGGGCGGCCCACTCATGATAAGTGTGGCTAATGACCTGCTGAATAATTCACTGGGCCTTCACTGCGGAACAGATGGAAGGCCAAACACATACACCGATACGTTCACTGTCAGACTCGCGCACACACTTGTGCACCCATGCATTTATTTGTCCGCTCATATGCATATATTCAAATATGTGGGACGCGCACACTGTCCCAGCCTCCACGCAGCGGGGGTCCTCTGTGTCTCTCCTGCTGTTGACACCTGGGGTGCTTCATGTCAGCGCCGCCCTGGTTCCCTGATACCGCCATCCAGCCCACTCACTATCTGAACAGAAAAAAAGTTACCAGATACTTGTATCTTCAGCCTTCCTGGCTATCAAAACCGATTTCACTACTTCAGTTTTTATGTATCACTCTGGACCTTCTCAGTATGCGTTTGTATTTTAAACACCCCCGTCAAGCCACTGGGATCCGTACACAGCACTGTTATTCTCAAAGCAAAGGTCAACTGTCAGGGTTTAACAATCACAGTAACTTTTTAATAGATCCGATCAGCTGCCTTAAATCACCCTAAAACAGTCTTTGATACTGCAGCCAGTTACCTGTCTGCACCGCAGGAAACCGGACTCGACTATTCCCTCGTGGTTGCGTAAAGTCGTACAGACACACTGTTTGTGGGAACGTGCAGGTATGTGTGCCGGCCCTTTTGTCTGTGTGCTCCCCGTCTTTTCTTTCCATATTCAAATTCGTTGCATTCGGTGCACGCTTGCGTATCTTGTTAAGCCGGGATCGGTTTGTGTTTCTGAGAGGGAGCAGTAGCCAGTGATTAGACCCTGCTTCCCTTATGTCAGCACTGATAAGCAGGACCAGGCTCTTCTTTGATATGGCCAGTGGTCTGTCAGAGCCCTGGTCTAAACTGACAGCTTATCTGCGTGCTGTTCTCCTCCCAGCTGCTGTTCGCCGGATGGGACTTGAACTCTGCTCAGTTGTAGCACGACGCAAAACACTTCCTGTTTCTTTACAGGATGGACAACCAAAGAAAAAACTGTAATGGAACTGTCAGTGATTTTGATTGTCATTTGTAATATTTTATTCTAAATGCTAGGAATGTGAACTCAAAACTACAGTTTTAATATTTGGAATGATTTGCTTGATCAGAGAATTGTATTAATAAATGGATATATTTTTTTCCTGTAATTATGATTATAGTATGTGTGTGCTTTGGTTGCTTATCAAACCAAAAACCTTTTTGGAAAAACAAAGTTGTGCAAATACCAGCAAATATTTTTTGTCTTTTTTTTCTGCAAAGTGTCTTACAGCTGCTTTCATTACATTTAACACTGATTCACTCAGAAGTTATGTATTTTAATATTTAAGGGTTTTGTAGCAGTAATCAGAGGAAGGTGTTGAAAGAATTTTAGTTTTTTGCACCAAAACGGGTATCCCATTGGCAGCTGCTATAAAAAAATAAATTAAAAATTAGGTATACCAGCACTATTGTCTCTCTTGTATCATATATTTGTGTCAAGGTATGCTTTGCACCCAGCCTTTACAGTAGATGCTGTAAAGCTCTTATTTAGCCGACATTCTGTGTGTTGCATGTACCCCTAATTGCAGATATCTTTTCACCCTGAATTTAAAATTTATTTTCAATACCTGCCACATGAAATATTTCCCAGAAAGCCTGAGATACGTAGCAGAAATGCAGTGCGGTCATTGTTGTTGTTCCTCCAGACACACTGTGTACATAGTCTTTTGAAGCTTGTTGTGAACTGGCACCATGTGCATGTTCTTGCAACAGTCAGGGTTACAATTCAATGAATGTTTATTTATTCCCATCTCTCTACAGAAGTGTCGTCGTCGCACCCAAGAAAGCGGGCATGGCGCCGTCTCTCGGCACTTCCACTCCCATCCCCGCAGCCACCGCTGCCTCTGTGTCTGCTGGGACGCCCATCGACAGCGTCGCCGTGGTGTCTTCTGGTGACGCCTCCCAGAGCACCGCTGCAGACTCTGCAGCTAGTGAGTGAATGCGCACACACACACACACACGCTAAAATATTGAAGAGTCAGTGTTGCCGTTAAGGCAGCTAAGTCACAGCCTGGATGAGTCCTCGATGGAAAAAAGGCGATATTTATTTGGAGATTTAACTTCTTTGTGTCTGCGTCTTTAATCCAGTTACCAAAGACTAGGGAGGACAGCAGGAAACATGCCATTGATTACACTAATTCAGTTTTAACAACAATAATATCCATATTTTTAGCTTTATTAAAAAACAATGAACATTTAAAATATACATATTTACATAAACAAATCTAAATAAATGTAAAAATATATAATCAAATATAATTTTTTAATGATGTATACTTTATGCATTAGGAATTTTAGATTAGTGATCTCTGATACATTGAATTAATTTGAAATCATAATTATTATTTTTTTTTAAACTGCAACTTCATGAGCACACTAACTCTCTCATATTTACTCAGGAGTGACAATAAATTATGACAAGCAAGGATTTTTTTTGTCACCTTTCTGCCGTGTGACTGTGTGTAAATGTGTAATGTTTTTTCAGCGAGGAGCGCGTGTGTGTTTAAGAGAGGAGGGAGTGACGTGAGGAAGGGGTTTGTGGGTTTTAGGAGATCTTGCATTTTACTACAGAATCAGGTTGGAGAGTGTGTGTGTGTGTTGTGTGTGCGCGTGTGTGAATGATGATGCTTCTTAAAGCCGTACACATTGGATACTTGGTGTCAGTAAGCAGTGCTGAGTAAATATGCTTTGCGAGTGATTGTGTGTGTATGTGTATTTTAGTGGGGCGGTGGGAGGACTAATGGGGACCTTCATTTACTCCTTTTTGTTTGAAGGAGCTACTTCATCTCGAGAGGGACGCTCTCACCAGGTCCACATGGCACTGCTTAACACCTTATATGTGTACACAAACATGCGCGCACACACACACACACACACACACACACACACACACACACACACATTCCATCCCATCCCATCCCACATTACACTGTCTGTCATTCCTTAAGAGTTATCCCTGCTCGGAGACTGTCCTGGCTGGAAAAACAAGTCCGCTGAAACACCAGAGGAATCCCCCTCCTCCATATTCAGCTGGGCATTAGCTTATTTATGAGCCACAGGGAAGTGAATTTACTGCCAGATCAATCAAACACGGACTTTGTACCTCGTGTGCCTCTGTCTCCAGAATGAAGTCGTAAAGCACCTTTTAGTTGTATAATGAAACAGTCACAAAAACAGCCCAGAGGGGTAAATTGGTATGTAATGACATAATGAAAAAAAAACAATTCAAAAGGGAAGTGGCCATTTTTTAACATCTCACATTCCAGCACAGGTGCAACACTGAGAATATTATATTCACAGTATTTGGAACAAATACTTCTTCATATTGTGCATGTGTTTTATAAATATGGATGAAATATAAAGGAAAACACCATCCAAAAAAATGATGACTCTTTTTACGACCTCGGCTGACAGTGAACCCGTCCTGTCAGTGTACAATGTTAAGGTTTCCATCATGAAAACCTGATGATGGACATATTGTGCTCGGAGTACATCATCCACTATCTAGCCATAAAATTACACTTGTACCCCCACTTGCCCTATTCAACCATAAATCCCCCTTTTCTATACATTTGAATGGAGACCATTGTATTATTTCATAAGAGGCATGTTTCCACACAGGTTTATGGTGCTGCCCTGGTCATATAATGAATTACTGTGTGTGTGTGTGTGTGTGTGCGTGTCTGCGTGTCTGCGTGTCTGCGTGTCTGCGTGTCTGTGTGTGTGTGTGTGTGTGTGTGTGTGTGTGTGTGTGTGTGTGTGTGTGTGTGTGTGTGTGTGTCGTCCTATTCTTGTCCAACATCCAGACTAATAACAGAGTTCTTTGGTTTCCCTCTGTAGCAGGCGGCCAGGTTCCAGCCAGCACTAGCCTGCCATCTGTCCCCCCACTCTCCCCTGTGACCCAGAACACAGCCCCCAATATGAGGTGATTCATCTTCCTTTCTCCCTCTCTCTCTCACACACATGCACACTATCAGCTATTTATGCACATGAGTGCACACAATCAGTTATTTATGCATATTCCCTGATTGTTGCTTTGTACTAATTCAAATTTTTCCCCTGTCACATTAAAAACAGACATTTTAATGATATATATTTTTACACAGAGCATTTTCTGTAGTTTGTTTAGAGTTGCATTATCTTACTCATTATGTGTGTATGTGTGTCCACGTGCTCTTTGGCTTACATTCCCACATTTTTAGCATCTCGGAGCGTTTGGAGCACGCTCTGGAGAAGGCGGCTCCTCTGCTGAGAGAGATCTTTGTGGACTTTGCCCCCTTTCTCTCTCGGACCCTGCTGGGAAGCCACGGACAAGAGCTCCTTATTGAGGGCACAAGTGAGTTCAGCATCATAGAGACACATTGTAGCTGTACTGCACACCCAGCAGCTTGTTTACGTGTTTGTTTGGTTTTTTTTTTTTAAATGTCATGACATTGCCATGACTCTCCTTGCAAGCATCCAGGATGGCACATCTTATAAACGCTGTCCTCATTTAAATGCAGTAACATCTCCAGGCTGTTGTTAATCCAATACTGCGACGAGTGTACGTTGAGCCAAGACCTGGTAGTTCTGCTGAAGGTTTCCAGGGGGCCAGGTCAGAGGCCAGGCCACTAATAGCAGTGTTTGGGATGTCTGCTGCCACCAAACAAAATGGAAAGTTGATTGATAGCTGCAGGGGGGCCTGAAGAGAAGGATGGGGGAGGTGTGTGCGTGTGTGTGTGTGTGTGCGCACGCTTGTGCATGCATGTTTGTCTGCATGTGTGTCCATGTCATATGAAGAGCAACTGAAAGACCAAGGGCTACTACCGTCTGTGCCTCTGCAGCAGACTCTGGACACTCTAGTGGCCCCCTGCCCTCTAAAAGCCTATGACTTGCCATTAGGGATCAATGGGGACATATGCCGGCCAAGTCAGGCCTGTAATACAAGGCCCAAATATGTATTAGTTTACAGTAACATCATGTCAGCTCATTAGGCCCGTCAATACTAGCTGTTCCCTCGCAGATGGCAGAATGTTAGGTAATCCCTGTCAGTTTTGTGCATGTATGCTTCCACAAGTATCAAAGAAGCTTTACTAAA